>LPNX011205570.1:114070-387405 GCA_001517045.1 Pseudotsuga menziesii | reverse complement strand
TATGTATATATGTATATATGTATATATATGTATATGTATATATATATATGTATATATATATATGTATATATATATATGTATATATATATATATGTATATAGATATATGTATATAGATATATATAGATATATATAGATATATATATATATATGTGTGTGTGTGTGTGTGTGTGTGTGTGTGTGTGTGTGTGTATGTATATGTATGTATATGTATGTATATGTATATGAGATAGATTGACTTTTAATAAATTGTAAATGTGTGTCAAGTTCATTTGATTTGTCTGTGTTCATGAATTCATATATGATCAAGTTTTTATCACAAATGCTCATATTTGGTTTGTGTATTTACATATCCTTTACTCAGAAAGTGGTTATGTTTAAAACTATCTAAAATATGATATATGAATGTAGTATGTCTCTTATATATCTAATAATTAACTTGGTTCATCTTGTATCTATGCTTCATCTTTTATGGTCTTTAAAATCAATTTCTTTGGGATATCAAGGATTGTTGTAGTATACCTTTCATTAATTGTGTGCTCTTGACCCATCCATTTTGTTCCAAACCTAAAACAAAATGCATAGAATCTTAAACTTAAATCCTTTCAATTTGAGATGCATGGGCTTTGTACCCATGTATTCTAGTACAAAATCCAGTATAGGCATGAGGTGTAAGGTACCAAACGGGGAGTCCCAATGTCAAATCTAGGAGATTGATATTCACCATGACTGGCATTCTCTTTATTCCAGATGGTGGAAAAAAGGGGGGTTTGTTGAATAGGCATTACTCCCCATTGATTTCCAGGTAACTGACTGATAGAAGGGGTTGGTTGGGGTTATGGATGGGGTTGGACCAGTGCTTTGTCAAAAGAGATAGTGCATAGATCTGAAATTTCTGCTTTTAAAGCGGGTGGAGTCAGATCCTGAAAAGTGCCAACCATGGGGGAATTTTGAAAAATGTCAGGCCCAACATTAGTAAAAGATGGAATGCAGGCGCAATTGATAGTGCTATCGAGCAGAGGTAAGACATTCTTCAAACAAGAAAACCCCTTAGGATCATAATATGTCAACTGGTTCAACTTAACGATATTCTTGTCATGAGAGAACATCGTGTCAGAAAATGGATGAGGCAGTTTCTTTCGTCGCATACATATAGCTACGTTTAAGGATGAGGTTGTAGACTAACTCGGCATTAACTACTTAAATGCCTATTAACACCATTTTTCTAGCTAACTCTATAGGGACATTTAGGAGAAGTCCCTAAGGTTGGTTTGTGTGACCATCATAAGCACATAAAGTCATGAGCGATGGCTCTAGTTTGGGGATTCCAAGCTTCTACCAAACATGATTTGACATGACACAAGTGGAAGTGCCCTTGTCAATAATGCACTAGTGAATGAACGAGTTACAAATTGTAATTAGTATTTGGAAGGCTACTATGGAAGGCATTCATCATTTTGATTGATCCAAATCAAAATTCATCAAACAAGAGTCAGAGAGATCAATTTCACCTAAATCAAAGAGTAAAGCTTTGCGTTGCGCAGGGAAATTTCTAAGGACTTCTAGGGTTGACATGGCAGCAGGGGATTGTGCTAAGTCATCCACAACACTATAATTGGGAGCGAAACGAGCGTTGGGAGTATTTGCAATGCGATGATTGGTAAACTTAGGGACTTTTGGAATCCCATCAATAGGAGGCCTAGGCAAGTGCAAGCTTTCATTAACATGAGTGGTGTCTTTCCCTTTATTAGTAGTTGGAATTTCAATTGTTGGGCCATATTGGTTACGTCAGGTTTGGAGATTGACATCAAAGGAAATCATTAGAACTTATTGAAACCTAGAGTCAAGTAGTTGACTTGATGAAGCTGGTTGGGTTGGGTAAGGCACCACTGGTTATATTGTTACAACTCCTTGCACGAGGAAGGAGTTATGCAAAACCACAAGTTGAGTTTGGGTGGTTTGAGGCATGGGTTGGATAGCTGCCCTTGGTGGGGCTTCCTTTGATTCATGTTGATTTTCCTCATTCCACAATTGGCATTCCTTAGCAAAGTGGGGATAATTATGGGTATAATTCCCATACACACCGCAGAAAGAGCACATATGGTTTATCCGTAGTCGAGCATTTTTGGCTTGTTTAGGCGGCTTGTTGGGATCTTGATTTACGGGATTTTTACCAATGTTGTCAGGTGGGTTTGTAGGTTGGTTTCCACCTCCCTACCACTCACTATTTCCCTTGTTCTTTCCCTGATTCTTTTTTCTTGGGCTTCACTTATTGGGTATTGGGCGCAACTTGAGGTGGCATGTTTTGTTGAGTGTATACTTGCTCTTGCAAAAAAGGGGGAACAATAGGGTGTGGATGCATTGGAGCAACTGGTGGTGGAATAGGAAAAGGATAGTATGGGGTCACGGTTGGAGGGGCCACGAAGGTAGTAGAAGCACTGCCACATATAGTGGAATTACATGAGGGTCCATGAACATGGGGGGCTTAGGCAGGAGCTAAGTGTGATGAGGAATGAGATAAATATGGGATGTAACTCGGAGTGGTGACTGGACCCTGATTAGGAAACACTACATTTTGGACAGATATGTATGTATAACCAGTCACTAGAGGAGGTTAAGGTGCATATAGGTTGGGTTTCGAGGTGATATTTCCAATGACACCAGCCACAACGTGGGACACCCCCTACAGATCTTTCTGAGAGGAGTCTCCATGAGGAGCATTGGGGATGATGGTATATAAATACCTGGATCGAGCATCGATTAGGTCAAACTACTAAGCTTTTATGCTAGCCTCTTCCTCGGTTTGAGGTCATTCAGAAGCCATGTATTTAGCAATGGAATGGAGTAGGGACTTGAGGAACTAGTCCAAAAATATCTGGTCATCAAGTTTGACCTTGCATAGACTTATATGTCTGCACCACTCATGGATGTGGTCTATCATGTGGGTGGCATAATTCTATCGATAAGAGAGAAGTATTTATTCTCTGTCATCGTATCATATGGGTAAATGAAAGATCAATAGGGATGTGGAATCCAACGACACAAAGTTAGGATGTGCTCTGTGTGATTGGTTGATATACCACTTAACAATGACACTAGTGAGGGTTCGTTGGAATAGGCATAGCCTAATGGAATCGTCTGCAATGCTATTCAAGGAGAAATATAGGTGAAACGACATTATATGATTTTGGGGGTCTTTCCCAACCTTCCCTTCAAACTTTGGGATGTTCGGTGGGAGATTGGTTGGCATCAAGGTCCAGTTTGGATATTCCTGGCGTATCGGATTGTTAGTCAACAGTGCTAGATCAAGAAGATTAAGGATAGCCATGAAGGGTAGGCTCCTGATCCCAAAGGATCCATGTGGGGGTGTAGTCATGGGGGGGTTCCCTAGAGGAGGGTTCCTAGTAGGGGGACTTCCTATATAGGATTTACTAGAAGAAGAGTTTCCCATTGAAAAGTATCATGTGTATGGTTTCCCCATTATAACATGCTCGATGAGGGTATTTCTAGAAGGAAGGCTCCTAGAAGGTGAGTTTCCCATAGGAGGGTTCCCCGTAGATGGGTTTCCAATGAAGGGGTTCCCAATAGGTGGGTTCCCAATGGGATGGTTCCTAGTAGGTGGGTTTCCCATAGGAGGGTTTTCAACTGGGAGATTCACCCCACCAGACCCACCTCCAACTCATCCTCCATAAAATGTGTTTGGGCTTCCACCACCAAACGAAGGAATGTTAGCAACCATAGGAATACGTGTTGGTGAGGGATTTGAGTTTTAATGATTGGTTTAAAATGAAATTCTCTCAGAAAAGGATTTTACAAATAGTAAACGATGTCAACTAGGGGTGCAGTGAAAACGATCCAACGAACAAAACTATGGAAACTTCCCGCGAAGGTGACAAGAGTATCTCAGAGGAGAAATGATGACGAAGTGATATAAGTATAGAAGATGTCTATGAAAAGGATAAAAAAATCCAACTATAGTTGGGTGTGAAGGAGGAGATCTCTCAACAAAATCGACACTCATGCCAACAACATAGTCTAAAACTCTACTGCAATCATGTGTCATAGTAGGTGGGTAGAAAAAAACAGCTAGAATTCCAACAAGTAGTCACTACCTAGAAATTAAAAGACTCGCTAACCTATGAGGTATGAGAGCATGCAAACACTTAACTAAAGAGTTGGAATCCCTCACAAATCGTATCCTCTACAGAGTGATGAAATATGAGTAAGACAATACGGCTTGGAAAACCAATAATCGATAAGGGATACCCTCCTACCGAGAGGGATGCCAGCTAAAATAACCCTAGAAGAATGGTAACTATCCTACCCCATTCATAACACGTTTGAGTAGGTGAATCTACCACTTCAGCCTTTGGTCATTGTACCCTTGGTAAGGTGGCTCGAAAATGCAGATAGGACTATGAGTAGGTGTCCTTCAGTACAGAGTGGAGTGTAGAATTCTACCCATGTGTTTTGAACCAGTATTGTGACTTCAACCCTCCTAAGGGAGAGGCCTACCCAACAAATTGTTTGTAATCATGTTAACAAATACTGGGGGGTTTTGGTACCCTAAGAGTCAATAGCTATGTATCAGATGTAAGTGACAAAGGGGAATTATTTGGATGCCTATCCGCAATGTACTAAATTAACTACAAGATTTTTTTTGGCCCTCAAATGAGGTTAATGTGTGTTAAGTTATGGTTTATTTTAAGGCTTCGTTGGCAGCATGATTCATGAACCAACAATATTTTAACTTAGGAAATGTTTTGTGTGCACTGGTGGTGTGTACATCATATAACTAAGAAAATAAATGCTAAATATAAATGAAAAAAAAATACTAAATTTAGACTTATCTTGAAAAGATAATTTCAGCGTAAAAAGGCTACGACTAAGCATTCAATTTTCAAAGCATATAAATAAATTTAAGCAAAATTAAAAAGAAAATTGTTGTTAACACTTTTTTTCTTTTTCTTTTTGGAGGGAGAAAATCATATTTATTTATGTAACTTTTGAATCAGAATTAGAAGAAACAAATTACATCCTCTTGAAAAAATACATGGTTTGAAAAAAAAACCAAGGCTGGGAGGAAAAGATATCTTCGTTAAAAAAACGACAATTTTTAGCATTTTTGTGTGCGGACAAAAATATTGCAGATGATGTTTTGAAGGAACAAAGGCTCAACTTGATCAACATAGGGTGGATTCAGTTCGGTTTCATCATTGTAAAGACTCATATAGCAACAAACAGAAAAAAAAAATCAAGCAAACAAAGAAAGGCCAACTAAAACAACTAAGAGAGAAAATTGGTTGAACAGACTAGAAATCGATATGGATCGAACCCAATGGAGTCTCCAAAATTGTTATTGGTTTTCACAAATCAGTATGTGCCAAAAGGAACCTACTAAGGTTTATGGAAACCTTAGTAGCAGTTCGGATAGGAAAAATTTTAAAATTAATAAACATAAGCAAAAACTATGCTAAGCATGCATATAACTAGAATTAACAACATGCACACAAATTTAAACTAACATTGTGGATTCTTCGATATACATATTGAAGGAATCAAAGAATCATTTTTTTCATTAAAATAATGAGATGTATACATACCAAGGGTTACCTTAGAGTAGTGGTGACGGGGGCCCTTGCAGCTTTATGAGGAAGAGTGAGCCTGGTCTCCTAACAACCCAATGTTCTCCAGCCATACATCACGAGGCGCAAACCTCCAACGAAGGTGAAATAGGAATACTCAAGGGAGTTTTGAACATCATGGGAATATTTTGGCATAATAAAGGTGTGAGCGATGAGTGGATAAGTTCTATTATAATGAGGGACCTTCATGGTCAATTTATAGGCATTGTAGGTAGGATGGAGGAATAAGAATCAATTGGATATGTTTCCATTTTTATTTTTTGAAGTTTATGTTTCTTTTCTATGATTTTTGGGATCCTTATCCATGCTTTTGGGTAAGAGCCAACTTTCATTTTTGTAAAAAAGGAAATATCCAAAATGTCTTATGACTCATATTTTTTTGATTTAATGAGCCAATTAATATTTAAAATGGAATTTTATGGTTGACTTAGGAATTTTGGATCAATGAAGGTCGATGTGGTAGAAACGAAAAGTGGCTAATAATATATAGGTTTGATGAGGCTAGGTCACATGTAAGGTGGACAAATTTTGGTGTTAACATTATGAACTACTATAGAATCTAAAGTTGGGAGGAACAAACTTGTTCCATAGCAAGTTGGTTGGAAGTATAGATAAGTTCATTTATAGTTGTTTCTTTTATTGTTTGAAAGTTATTAGTTTTCATTTACTTTCTGAAAATTAGTATTTGTGAGAATTGCATAAATATGGTACCTTGGAAATTTTATTAAGTATTAATTCTTGTTAAATAATTTCTTTATGAGTAAATATGTAGGGATGGACATAAAGTTAGAAGTGTATTTATATATTAAGTATTGTTTATGTTTCATCATTTTTGGGACATAATTAGTTAATACCACGAGTTAATGTGTTTGCCTATATTACCGTTTATTTGTATTATCTTATAAGAGGGTAAAAGTGTGGTAATGTGTCTCAGTTTCCCCTCTTTTGCGGTGATGAACTTTTATAAACGATAATGATATAAATAATTTACAAATCCATTAAGGATTAGATAATGGTGTAATGAAACAAAAGTTTTCATTATGAATGAGCTTTTATATGGTATTTTTTTTAGATTAAAAAAACTATTTTTATCTTATTTATTTCATTTTCTTTAAAAACCATTTATTATTATTTCAGCATCTCATAAGTTCTCACAGCAACCCCCATATCTATCTTCATTTTTTTTTAATTCCAATTTTTTTGAACAGGATTTTTAGAGACACTTTAAAGATTGTTGTAATTTATTTTTATTTTTTTATGACATGTTTTAATTATTATTCAATTATTAATATAAATAATATTTTTTATCTGTACCTAAAAGTGTGACAAAAAAACTATCATTTTAAAACTTCAAAATCAATATTTTTTTTATGTGAATATGAAAATAATATACAAGTGATTGTTAAAATTGTTTTAAAATATTTTATTTTTATTTTTATAATAAATTCTAACATAGTACATTTATCTTGATACAAAGTGAGACAGATTACCATGCTTTTACCCAAGACTATAAATCTTAATGATTTATTTCATGTTCTATATATTATATTGTTTTATCTTATTTCTACAGAATCGGATTATCAACATTATTACAGTTTAAATCTTTATTTTTAAAGTACTGTAGAATTCTAAGAAATTCTTTTTTGGATATAAATGATAAATTATGGTGTCTTATGTTTTCATTGTTATTTACTAGTGTTATTTAATATCATAAACTGAAAGTTATTAATAGATAATAAAAATGTTAGGAATATTATCAGTTTTTTCCAAGGAAAATAATCACTTTATTCAGATTGAATAAGCATGGGCTGCCCTCTAGGAGCATACATAAAGTACATCAAAATCGCCTCAAACTTTCTTTCATTGTGGGATTCTCTTATCATAAAAAAGGACCCTATTGTCCTATTTGCTTTCTTCCCAAACAGTGTTACAAGCTTACATACTGATTCACAATTTTGTTATTTACAATTTCTTTCACCTCCATTAATCCTAGAGGGAGAGCAAGAGCCAATTTAGAGAGCTTGTCCGCTTCAGAATTTAACTCTCTGTGAATGTGATGAAAAGTTATTAACTCAAATGTCATAATTTGTTCTCTTATTGTTCTCAGCAGATGTTGGAGATGTGGGGCGTTTATCTGTCTTTTTTTGTTCACCCAATCTATAGTCATCTTGGAGTCCCCAAAGAGCTGTAAATTCTGAACTTGTTTTTCTAGTGCCAATCAGAGAACTATCCAGAGAGCTACTAGTTCCGCTTTATTGTTTGTGCCTTGCCGCGGAGCGAAGGTTATCTCAATTTTTGTTGCCTCATTGAGATATAAAATGCCTCCTCCTAATGGAGGTTCCCCTTGACTAGCTCCATCAAAGAAACCCCATGTCTTGTTTATGTCTATTCCCGGAGCTTTGAGCACTCTTCTAGGTTTTGAATTGGGTACTGCTTGATGCTATATCAACTTCTGCAATAGTTCATTGACTATTATTTCTATAGATGTCCATACGTCTTTGAAAACAACTTTGTTTCTTGTTTCCCAAATGGTAAAAAGAAATAGACCTGGGAGTGCTTCATGGGTACGTACCCTTTCATTGCTCCACCAATTTTTTATTTTGTGCTTAAGAGACTCGTCCTCATCTAGATTTGAAGAGGGATATAGATTGTAGCCGACTTGTTTCCACATTGTTCCTGCATAAGTGCAAGCAAAAAAAAGATGTGAGTTTTATTCTCCTTCAGCTCTGCACAGTAAGCACAATCTGGGCCCTTTGAAGCCTTGTTTGAGTAGTGCTTCCCAAGTCAGAAATTTGTTATTCAAAGCCAACCATGGAGTTAAAATTGTTTTAAGGGGAGCCTGAATTTTCCATATTTTTAACCACCACTATCATTTTGTCTGTTGTTGTTCTAAATGAATCGTTGCTTCATATCTCAGTTTCGCTAAGAATTTGCCATCCTTCCTGTTGCATGTCCATATTAATTTATCTCGCTCCTCTCCTAGATGAATGAAGCTAGCCCCGAGCTTACTTATGTAGTTGTTCCATTCTTCTTCTTCATTTTTCATGAGCCCCAAGTCCTGAGTTGTTTTCCAAACTGTACCTCTATGATCATCCTCAATTTGAGCGCATGCATCTGCTAATCATGTAAATCTTTACATTAGCTGTGTAATGAGATGTTATGACAATCTGAATGTTTCTCCTGAGCCTTCCCACGGGTCATGGCCAATTCTGATGCTCCTTCTGTCTCCAATTTGTCATGCAACCCAATTTACTATTAAAGGAAAAGCAACAACAAAATCCTTCCAGCATAAAGATCCTCCTTTGTGTGATTTAACCAATTGTCTAAACAATTCCTCTATTGACGAATTAGGACAATATTTCACTCTCATTGTTTTTCCCCACAGAGTCTCGAGATTCTCGACCATACGCCATAAATATTTGGCCGCTAAAGCTTTGCAAAAGAGATCAAGGTTCTTGATTCCCCAACCTCCTTTGGATTTAGGGAGGACTAAGGTGGTCCATTTCACTAATGGAATTCCTTCTACTTTTTTACTTGCTGTACATAGGAAGGATAGGCATTTTTCCTAATTTTTGTTAGTATCCCTTTTGGAATGTATGATATTGAAGCCCAATAGACTGGGATGCTCTACATTACTGCTTTCAGTAGGAATAAGTGCCCTCCCATTGAAAGGAACCAATTGGCCCACATAGAAACTAGGTTGTCAATGTTTTTGTAGAGCCAAGTCTAATCCTGGAAAGAGTAAGCATTTGGTTTCAGTTGAAACCCTAGATATTTGAACCCTTTTAATAATGGGGCTACCGAGACTAGAATTAACTCATTGGCCAGTGTTAGGATGTCCTCATGTACATTATTGTATGGTAACTTTGACTTCTCCAGATTGATCTCCATCCATGTTGCTTTCTAATAAGCATCTAGTAATTTTACCAGATTTCCAAGGTTTCCAAAGGTTCCCTCTCCAAACATTAGCACATCATCTACAAACAACACATGGGTTAGTTCAATATGGTTGGAAATTTTTACCCCCTTTATCAACCTTACATCCCTTGCTTTGTGAATAGATCTGTTGAGTGCTTCTGCTACTAATAAAAACGAGAATGGAGAAAGGGGGCATCCCTGCCTTAAACCTCTGGTTGGACGAAATAAATTGGAGGGGGATCCATTTATCAGGACCATGAATGAGGTCAACTGAATGCACCCCAAAATACACTCCACCATCTCCATCAGAATCCCTATTTGTATTAAGAGCATATGAATGAAAGTCCAACTCACTCTATCATAGGCTTTGGATAGGTCGACCTTTAGTGCAAATGCTCACTGCTTTTCCTTCTTTATGGAGTGTAATGCCTCCTGTTCTAGTGACACCGCATCATGGATCTGTCTATTAAACAAAAATCCAAATTGTTCTTCTATTTTGAACTGACTCAATATGGGTTAAGTCTCTGTGCAATGATTTTTGCTATGATTTTGTAGATCATATTGCAACAAGAGATTGGTTTGAAGTCCTCAAAAGTTCCCCCTCTCTGTTTTTTTGGTATGAGAGTCATGAAGGTGGCATTCATTGCCCCTAATAATTTCCTTGTCCTTTGTGATTCTCTTACCACCTTCAGAATATCACTCTTCATCATATCATAAAAACCTCGAAAGAAATCCAGGGTAAACCCATCTAGCCCTGGGCTCTTACCTTTCTGAAAGGAGTGTACAATTTTGTTGAGCTCTTCTTCTGTCACCTCTTTCAATAGATCTTGTTTCATCTCCTATGTAATTAACAGGGGGACAAGTTGAGTACTTCCAAGATTTCATAAATAGGACACCCTGGAGGGGCTGTAAATATTTTCTGGAAATGCTTTTCTGTTGCTTTAGCCTTGTCTTTAAACGTTTGAGATGTTCCTCCTTCTTCATCCTTGATCTCTAGGATGGTGTTGATGTTTTTCCTATAATAAGCAAAACAATGAAAATATTTTGTGTTCTTGTCCCCAGCTTCTAACCATAGTGCTCTGCTCTTAAGTCTGCACAGTTTCTCTTCATGAGCTAGGAGTAGCCTTCACTTTTTTTCTTCGTTTTTTAAAAGTTGCAATTCTGCTAAAGAGAAAATCCTTGTGGTGTTAGAGTTGTAAAGGTTTTGAATTTTCTGCTATGATTCTTTCAACTCCTTCTGTTCTAAATATTCATGTTTTTCCCCCATTCTTTTGAGAGTTTCTTAATTGTTGATAGATTCTCCATCATTTGATACATACAACTTTCGAAGGACTGAATCTCTAAGGGCTTCCAATTTTTCTTAACCAGCTCACTGTAATATTCATGTTCTAGCCAAATTGGGTTAAACTTGAAGGGAGATGGAGATTTTTCATCAGGATTGGTAATAGATAGTGTAATAGGATTGTGATCCGATAGTCCGCCTGTTTCCACTGCAGATTTTAGCACCAAATGATCTTGGAAGAGACCTTCTGAAAGTAAGAATCTGCCAAATCTCTTTGATATTGTTTGGTCCCTGCCTCTATTATTCTTCTAAGTGGGTTCCAATTGAATCAGTTGGAGGTATATTGGCTTCTTTTGTTCAAATAAGGAGCTAAAAAAAATGGCTAGGGCGTTCGACCGTGCATTTTTTCCCCAAAATTATCCCACAGTTAAGGTTAAATTTAGGTCCCCTGCCAGTATCACGTTGTCATGTTCAAATGCTCCATCACTGCTTAGGGCTTCCCAATAATTCCTTCTGTCATAGAATGGGCCATACATGTTTAGAAAGAAAAATTGTGTCTCGATTTCTAGGTTTTCCAATTCAGTTCTAAGTGCATCCTTGTACTTTGATTTAGCATGAAAAAATATGTCTGGACTCCAGGTTGTTAGAAGGCCTCCTGAGTGACCATCTACATCAATACTTTCCATTCGCCAGTCCTTCAGAAAAACCCTCACTACCTCTTTTTCTCTCTCCCCGTCCGTCATTGTTTCTTGAAATGCTATGATTTTTTGCTTTTTAAACTCTATTAACCTACGGAGGGCTATTAATTTGGAGGTCCCTCCTATCCCCCTCACGTTGTAGGAAAGGACAAGTAATAAGGACCCCTTTTCGGGGATTTTTTCACTCTAAGATCCCTTCCTATTGTAACTTGCTTTCCCTCCATGATTTCTCTAGCTGCTTGTAACTATTCCTTGTTTAAAAAGGATTTGCGTCCACCTAAGGATTTTGGTATGTGATTGTGGGCTAAACCCCCAGTAGAGCATGAGTTGTCCTCTTGTCTAGTTCTTGGCCTCAAATCATAGCCCTTACTTTCTCCCGAGCTGGTATGTTCCATTTTAGCGGGTACTTTCACCTCTTCCCTTATTTATTTTGATGAGTTGTCACCCTTATCCCTAGAACCTTCTACCATAACGATTTTTTACACAGAAACAACAGATAAAGGAGAATCAGGAATATTAATACCTTTGGTCGACGTTGTATCATTGGGACCAACCATGCTGTCACCTTTCTAAATAACGTCCGAAGTTGGTTGAAGCTCGAACTTCTCTTCTTCATCCACTTTGAGCTTTTGTTCTACCACCTTTGCCTTCAATCTCCTGTCCTCATACGCGCTTTCTATATTTTCAGGCCCATTCTTTGTGGGGGAAGGTCTTTCCTCATTATTCGTCTTTTTAACCCAGACTTTCTTATATATTGGTTTTGATTGATCTCATGTGTTCACAAGGCATTTTTTTGAAGGTGACCAACCTGTTGGGAATTGAAGCATCTAAATGGAAGCTTCTAGTGATCAATTCGCTGAGTCTAGGTTCTCCCATGCATTTGTATCACAATTTCCTTGAACAAACCTTCTCTCACATCTAATTCTATTGGTATACATGTACATCTTCTGTCAATCTTGCTTTCCCAGTCGTTTTCAAGCTTGATAAACTTTCCAATTTTATTTCCTATTACTTCTAATATGTGTTGCTTCCAAAAGACCATTGGTAGGCTAAGTAAAATCACCCACACTTGCTGCACGTTATGTGGTTCCCTTTTGGCATTAAAGTCTATATGCCATTTTCTCAAGATCATAACCTTAAGGACCCCAATTCCAGCGTTGTTGTAGCAACAAGGTGATATCTTCCTCCTTTGCTAACTTGAATAAGAACTAACCTCTGGGTAAAACATGGAAATGGGGGGTGTATCCTAGAACTGGATTCCATTTCGTTCCATCCACACTGCCAAAGTTGAATTTCGTGTGATTTTGGCACAGAATCTCCCTGCTAGAACAATTTTCAGATAATTCGAAAATGTTTGAAATCTGTATATATTTTCCTATGGCCAACTCTGGGTAAGCTCTTTTGGCCCTCATACCTTTTCCTTTCGATTTCTTGGTCACCGTTGTTTCGTCATTCCCCGTAGGGAGGTAGGGAGGTTTTCGCACGAATGCGTACCTTCGGCCTTCCTTCGAGCCCGTCAAATCAATTAAGACTAGGTTTTGTCTTCGTATAAAAAACCTTCATAAAACTTCGCATAAAAAACCCTTCCAAAAAATTGCTTCTCCACTGTCTTCACTCCTTCGCTACTTCGCTTATTTCATCCTTCGCACCTTCGCCTTTTTTGTTAGGCCACAGAGCTACATTGTGCCCCCTTCAGGAATATTATCATTTATAAATATGTGGTTAATGTCTTTAGGGAGAAATATCCGAAGGGTTTCGATTCCCTTACATAAGACGGTGTAATATATAATTCATCAACCTACTTCACAAACCCAATAGTTACTCAAAGGTTAAACCCTATGGATATTAATATTTACCAACACCAACAAAATAGTATTCATTTACAAATACACTACGGAACGTATAATCTAATGTATGTTTCAAGGTTGAACCTCTCGGGTTCGAAACCTTTGGTTTTATGAATAAATAAACATCAAGTATAACATTATTAATGCTCTCTGAAAAATATAGGATTGAGCCTCCCGACCTTCCCTTCATACACACAAGTATGCTTTAATCTTTAAACAAAGTACAAATTAAATAGAAATGAGCTTATTTAATGGACGATTCTAGTTAGGGTTGAACCATGTTCATTATATGTTTAATATATAAAACCATATAGGTATTTAAACAAAAATAGAACCTCAGGTCGAGTGCGAGGGTTTCCTGTTTGATTGATCAAAAGAACTAAACAAATACATTAAACATAAAACAACTTAGTATAATACCACATTGCCATGACAGTCACACCTAGAAGGTATACTTATAATCCTAACAACCCAGAAAGTCTCTACAATTATGCTAGTGTTAAAATCTTGTGAAATAAGGAATAGCGTGGATTTTGTCGCTGGTGTTAAAATGTTGTTGCACCGAGAGGCGCTCTATAGCCCAGTATGGGGGAGATCTTGTAACGTGATATAACGTTACTAACGTTTGTAACATTTCGGCAAAAAATAATAGTGGTAGTGAATATTATGGGAGAGACTTGTAACGTGATGTAACATTAGTAACGTTGGTAACATGTTAGCAAAAAATAATAGTGATAGTGAATATTATGGGAGAGATATTGTAACATAAAATAAAAAATAATATCACTTTCGTTGTTTTTATTAATAAAAAATAAATTTTCTAATACGCCTAAATAAATGTCGGCCACAAAAACAATCTAATATGGGGGAGATGTTGTAATCTTCCTACCTAACAAAACAATAAAAAAGTAAAAATTTAATTGTCCGTAAAAAAAAATGTGGTTCAAGAAAAAAACACAAAATTGAATTATCCGCAAAAAAATGTTGGCCTTGCACATGGTTTTAAAACCATGTGCACATGTGCAAGGCATTCTAAACAAACCATGATTTTATTGTACATGGTTTATGAGGGTTTTTAAACCATGTGCAAGGCCTCCTAAACAACCCATGGTTGTAGGAGGGCCTTGCATATGGTTTTAAAACCATGTGTGGGGAAATGATGCAATGTTCGTTCCTAACAAAATAAAAAATATTATATGTCGGCCATAAATCATATTAAATATTAATAATAAAAATATTATATGTGGACCTTAAATAAAAAGATGTGTCTTTTGGTTTGAATCAAATCAATGGATACCTAAGAAGAGGTTTGCACCTCGAGAGATTTGATCCATCTCGACGCTTGATAGAGCCTAGGATTTGGATCTACGCTGGTATTGAATAAATCAAGTCTTTACCATGGCATGAAGAGGTGAGTTCGCTAGGTCATATGACCCACTTCCCTCTTGTTGAACATCAACCTGCATGTTAAAATATATGTGTTAGCTACATAACGTAGCTATGTACGCCATGCCCATGGACCTTACCTCCCATCCAAAAGAATTATATTAGCATTGCATCGAAATTAATAAATGTTCATGCTAATCTATTTCATCAAAGCCACGATATGTTGAGGTTAATTGTTGGCCAAGGAAAGTATATAGTTTTACTTTTTTCAGTCGAAAAAAAACAGTTCCTTGGTATTCAAAGTATATAGTTTTACTTATATGTGTGTGTGAACAATGTTGCTATAAGGGTAGCATTTACTAATATTTTATGATTAAAAATTATAATATTAGTTGTAACACGATTAATTTATGATGGTTAAATTGAGGGAGAGTCTAATTATTATGAACAATAAATATATAAAAAATATATTTGTATAAAAAGATATCAAATATAATAAAATTGTATCTACCCACTGTATTTTAGTTTATATATCAACTCTTTTATATATGCCTCAGGGGACAAATTATAGGAAATTTGGTTAACATGGAGATAATCTCAGTTTTAGAGAGAGTTTATGATGTACTTAAATTAGTTTAATACTTAGAAAAATTATGTCTCTATTAAATTTTAAAAAAAATATGGTATTTTTGGAGTCGTTAACACAAAACCTTGACCTTGACCTTTGTGGATTGATATGGTTGAAGAGTTTGGTTCTGTATTTCCTATGTAATTATGGTAACAACTCTTGGTTTCGATATCAAATCATTGATTCATGTAACACTTATTCAATTTCTGTAGAAGTATATTGTTTCCAACAATGTAAATGTATCCTCTTGCTTTGTATTAAATACTCAAACAACAAAGTATTCAAGGTTGGTCTGAGATGAATGATTTAAGGTCTCTGAAATTAGGATTTGTGTGGAATTATGGACATTTTAAATGGAAATATGATTATAGGATTAAGAAATCGAAATCCTTCAGGTGATTTTTAAAATAGAGTTGGATTGTTAGCCATTTCACAAGGTTATTGATATGGTTATGAATTTGACAAGCCATTGGAGAATCCTCAGATAAGTGTGGGCCTATGGATTAGGTCTACATCAAGGGTGGATTGGAGAAGAGGGAAGAAATCACCACAATAACACAACAAACTAATTGCGTGAAGAAAAGAATCAATCGAGATAATTAGTCTTTCGTAACTTTAAGTAAAGGACTCTGGCTCTAGGAATTTATTTGAAATACCTGTCTATACGAAGTGTTGGCTCCACCATAAAAAGATCTAGCATAGTGTTGCAAAATCCTTTTACTTAGTTACTTAGATGAGGTCTTGACCACCAAAGTCTAGTACATCCTTAGGTTGTGTGTCTACCCAGACATTGTTAGTGTCATAGAAAGGCTCCCAAACTAATTGTGTGAAGAAAAGAATCAAGTTATTGAGTATGTGAAATGATTAAAGAATGTTTGAGGAAATTAAAAATATGAAATGCCCATCTATTTATAGTTGAAATAGAGATTGAAAGGTAAAGATAAAATAATGGATCTTGGCACTTTGACTTCTTCCCTCCCAACTATTTTAACATGCAACATTTTGTTTAAAAAGTACAATACATTTTAAGGAATAGTATAATGTGCACCGGTACAACAGATAATAGAAAGGTCATAGGTATCATGGACATTAGGTGAATACATTCACAATTGTAAAAGTAGGTAAAGAAAAGAAAAATTAGTTAACCAGTAAGAAAATTTATAAAATAAAATAAAGATAAAAAACATATTTATTAATCATACAATTATAATTTATTATTTGTACAATACCACTATATTAAGCATATCATTATAGTATATTATTTGTATAATACATTTAAAAAAAGAAATTCACAATTATAGAGATACCTAAACAAACAATTACAAAAAAGAAACAAATAGTTGAACCAATAAAAAAATCTATAAAATAAAACAAAAATAAGAAATAAATTCATCAATCATACCATTATAGTTTATTGTTTATTGTACGGAAATATCATCTACTTACATTGAATATGGACCCTTAAAAAGAGTAAGATTGAGTTTTATAGCCAATAAAATAATGAATACCACATAATATTTACATTGTAATTTTTTTTCTTTAATTACATTGAATATGGACGTTTAAAAGAGCAAGAGTGACTTTTATAAGAGATAAAATAATGAGCTCCTCCAAGGTACTAGTCTTTTCAACATCCGTATCTCTTCTACCTATTTCATTGTTCGACGGCTACGGGATGATAAGGTTTCAGGTTACTACTCTCTGTCCTTCCTTTATATTTTGGGTTATTGCAAGCGTGTTATTCCTTTTTTGATTTGGCATTATTGCTGGGGTTTTCTTTGGTTTCCTGGAGTATCTGCCGGTCCCTTATCCCCATTCACCCTCTTTGGAAGACTGGAGTAGCTGTCGGTCACCCTCCACTGGTTTATTGACTTGGGTTTTGATGGATTGCTTGTCTTCTATTTGTGCCGCTCCCGACAACTGGAGTCCCTCCTCATAACCGAGGACTAGTACCAACCAGTTTAAAAGAAGTGGGAACATATTTCATTTTTGTTGGTTCTGTCACCTTTTGGATTATCGTCCAAGTGGCGTCTAGCATTCTCCGGGTTTGGAGGTGGGGGCTGTTCTTGTACAGCATATTCGTCCTTTTGATTGTGTCTGTCGGGATGTGGATTTATTGAGGGTTTGTCTGCTTTTTGTCATAATGGCGTCTTCTCTCGGTCTGAACCAAAGGATTGTCTCATTCCCTCTCTGTCCTTTCCCAGCGAACCTCCCTTTTTTTTCTTTGAACCGGTATATTTAACCGGGTTAGACCCTCCGGTTGTCCTTGGTAGGGGGATGATTTTTGATTTGTGGTTTGTGGTTTTTTGTGCTCTCTACAAGCTTCGGTTCTATTAGGGACTGGCTGCTAAGTCTTGCGGCTATTAGGGTTTATCTTGACTCTTAGAGGAGTTTACCTGCGGTCTCTCTTCCTGTTGTTTTGTTCTTGACTATTCTGGGTTTTTCGCCCTCACGACTTTCCGTGGTATTGAGGGTTTCAGGGCGATTTCTATTCTCCTCTGGTTTACGTTTTTCCTTCGGCGCCGAAACTATTGGGATTTTTATAAGACTGTTTTCTTTGGTCTATTGCCCTTTTTGCATTATTGTGGATTCTGGTCTATTTTTGGTACTATTTGGGATTCGTCTGCCTTCTACTATTAATGGAATGATCCTTTCTTTGCTGGAAATGATTTCTGATATACACATTTTGAAACTGAGATATTTAGTTACTTCCGGATGCTTATATGCTCGAGAATTGATTTTTTAAGGTCTACTTTTGGTAGAGGTTTTGTTCCGTTTTCAGACTGAATTGGAATTCTTATTTGTTTTCGGCTTATTTGGGGTTTGGCCGTCTATTGTTTTTATGGGGATTGGTCCTATCTGTTTTATCCAGCCATCGATATTGGATGGTCTGATATAGATTAAAGTTTTGTCTCTATTTGTGGCCGTCTTGGATTCTGGACTGTATCAGGCATTTGGGATCTGATAATCCTTTATTTTTTTGGTCTGATACTAGCTGTGCCGATTTGATATCTGATGTTTTCAATATTAGATATTTAGCTTGTTGTTGCTTACTTGCCCAGCGATGCTCTTGGATGGGCTACTATAGAATGAAATTCTGTTTTTCTTATTGTGTTTCGACTGGGCTTGCTGGAATGTATTCGGGAACTTTTGGGGTATGATTGGTTATATTATTTATGGATGTTCCTTTCTATAAGATTATTGATATCAGTGACTCTCCTTATGTTCCGTTGTATTTAGCCCTATCCTTCTGATTGTTTATTGGTATGAGGCTCGAATTTGATGGCCTGATATTGATGAGGGGTTGTTCTATTCTTGGACTGACTTAGCTTTCTGGAATGCATTGTTTTATTGGGATCCGACTGTCTTCCTTCCATATATTTTGATCCTTTCTATGCTGAGTTCATTATCGTAGTTTTCATTAAGGAGATTTGATTCAAAGCCCTATAATTCTGTTGCTCATAGTCCGGGGATTAAACCTGTTGGTTTGCTATTGATTGAGTTTTTTGATCTGTTTTTGGGGACTGCTTTCTGGGGACTTTTTTCCTTGTTTCTGATGGTGGAGACCCATGATGGGTCTCCTGACCCTAGAATGGACCATGGTCCTGCTCGATTTCAGAGGCGTAGGAAGGCAAAGGCCTATAAAATTTTGGAAGGGAAACTACGCTATGTGGTTGGTCGGGATATTTATATGGATAGGGTGGAAGCTTTGAGTCGTCGGGCATTAATTGGTAGGTTGGAATATGCTTCCATGGAGAAAAAAGACTGGGTTTCTCGGGCTTCTGAGTATTGGAAACCTTTTCTATCCTATGTTCCTACTATCAGCTTGTTGGTTCGGGGCTGGATTGTTTTTGTCTTCTTAGAGGATTCTCATGCCTTTGAGGTATTAAGCCGTCTATGGAGGGTGGGTAATGGTTCTTTAGTTCTTGATCGATGGCATGTAAACTTTGATCCAGTGAGAGAAAGAGTGAAAAAATGCCATCTGTGGGAAATTCTCCTAGGGCTTCCTTTCCCGCTCTGGAATCGATCTCTTTTGGAAGGAATTGGGAACACTATAGGTCAGTTTGTGGCACTAGAGGATGATTTCATGAATTCCTTTGATAAGAGAAAGGCAAAAGTTCTTGTTGAACTTGATATCACTAAAGGCCTCCCAGCTGAAGTAGAGATTCTCTGTCATGAGCGTTTGTTTATTCAACGTTTGGATTTTCAGGGAATTCCCTTTAGGTGCATTGTGTGTAGGGAGACTGGCCATTTGCGCCGTGACTGTCCTTCTTTCCATAGTAGGGTTGTCAAGTGCTGTTTAACAGATTCTTTTGTCAATTCCCCTATATTTTCTCCATCAAAGGATTGTTCAACTCCGGTACAAAATGTCTCCTCTCCTGGTCAGTTGAAAAATCCTATTTCTTTATTTGGGGAAGTATCAGATCTTGATATGGATATTATAGACTCAATGATTAGCAGCAAAAAAGATCCTACTCGATCTTGTAATCTTTCTATGGAGAATGAACCTGTTGTCCCTTCGAAGCTTGCTATTTTGGAGCCAACTCCCCTGCCCCCTGATTTTAGCCTTTCTCCTGCTCCGGAACCTCCATCTGCTTCGAATCTGATTGAAGTCTTGCCTAGCTCCTCTACTTCTTCTCCTTGCCCCCTGGAAGTTGCTGCCCCCCATCCTTTGTTCACTGAGGATGATTTTCCTCCCTTATCAAATAAGGGGCCATCGACTTTCGAAACGCCTCTTCATAGCCCAGCTATTTCCCCATCCTTCAAAGACCCTTCTTTGCAAAAAACTCTGAACATTTTCTTGGATAAGTCGCCCCTTTCTCCTTCAGTTCTACCACTAGACTCAATCAGATTTGAGAATGTCACTATCAGAAGAAAGAAAAAATATACTAAGCCACCTTTTGATTCTTTGGATTTAGCCCCAGCTCCTTACACCCCTTTATCCATGAGATTAAAAGCAACAGACTGTATTTCTTCCTCTCCTCCTCCTCGGGTCCTTAGAGCTTCGACCCCTCACCTTCCTGATTCTTAATGCGTATCCTTTCCTTGAATATCCGTGGTTTGGGGGGTTCTGCCAAACAAAAAAGCCTCCGTCTCTTGCTGTCTTCACTCTCTCCTGATTTAGTTCTTCTTCAAGAAACAATGACAAGTCCTTATCCAGCTTTATTTGCTTTTTCCAAAATCTGCCCGGGATGGGAGTTTTGTGCCCTTAGCTCAAATGGTCTCTCTGGGGGAGTACTCACTGGTTGGAATCCGAAACTTTTTAAATGCAAAGCTTATCAAACTATTGCTGGTATATTACTGAAAGCCACTCTTCGGGGTTTTGCTTTAAAGCTCTCCATACTAAATTGCTACGGCCCTTATCACAATCACGATTCTTTTTGGAATGCTGTAGCTTCGGGAGGTCTCCTTTCACTACCTAATCTCATCTTAGCTGGGGATCTAAATCTAACACTTTCTGCCTCAGAAATCTGGGGTTCAAAAGCTCTTTTAGACCCTTTGAGCCCATATTTCTCAAACCTTTTCTCAGAACATAACCTTGTGGATGTGGCTCCTCCCTGTGTTGGCCCTACCTGGAGGAATGGGAGGATAGGGAAAGAAGGTATATCTAAAAGATTAGATCGTTTTATGTTATCAGAACAGCTGGTCAGCTCTCTACCCAAGTATAGAACTTAGACTCACAGATGTGGGATTTCAGATCACTTCCCTATTGTTTTGGAGTGTTTAGATCATCAAAGCTCTAGTGCTTATCCTTTCAAGTTTAATCATTCTTGGTTAAACAATGAAGATTTTGTTCAGATGGTTCGTTCTGAATGGCCTCTTATTCAATCGGATCTCTCTTTGGATGCCATGAATGATTTTTCCTGCAGACTGCGAGCTCTAAAAGAAAAGGTAAAATCATGGACTAAAGCTGAAGCTTTAAAAATGAAAGATAAATCTGTGGCTTTGGAAGAAGAAATCAACTTTCTTCTCCGCTCCTCTTAGTCTACAATATTAAACCAAGATCAGCAATTAAAACTAAACTCTCTCAAAGCAGCTCTTCAATAAGTGACTGTTCATGAGATTTCTTCTGCAAGACTTCAAAGTAGAATTACCTGGGCTCTTAAGGGAGATGCTAATACCAAATATTTTCATGCGGTGGCTTCAGCCCGGAAGAATCATAATGCCATTTGGAGTCTTAAAGATGGTTTGGGTAATTGGGTTTCAGATGATCAAAGTCTAAAAGCCCTCGGTATTCAATATTTTAAGACCATGTTTGAAGATGATAAGCCAACGAATCTGGAATCCCAGCCGAAGGTTATTCGTCTCTTTCCATCTTTTATCAGTCTGGAGGATAAGGAATATTTTTCTAGCCCTGTTACTTTGATGGAAGTGGAAAAGGCTCTACACCTCTTTAAAAAAGATAAGGCTCCTGGGCCGGATGGTTGGCCAGTTGAGTTCTATTTGTTATTTTTTGATCTTTTGGGCCCTCTCCTTGTTAAGGTGGTGGAATCAGCTAGAACCATGGGCAAAGTGGCCCCTGCTCTCAACTCTACTTTTCTAGCTCTCATCCCAAAGACCGACCTGCCTGTATCTTTCGCTGACTATCGGCCTATTTCCCTTTGTAATCTCTGCTATAAACTGATTTCCAAAATTGCAGCTATGAGGCTTAAACCCTTTCTGGATTCTTCCATCTCCCCTCAACAATTTGGCTTTTTGAATAACCGGCTGATCCATGAACCTATAGCTATTACTCAAGAAGTCCTTCATACTGTTAATTACAGAAGAAAATGTGCCCTCATCCTTAAGCTGTATTTATCCAAGGCCTTTGATAGAGTTAACTGGACCTTCATTTGTCTTCTTCTTATTCAGATTGGGGTCCCACTTGTTGGAGTTAATTGGATCCTAGGCTGCATCACTTCAGCTAACTTTGTTGTTCTTGTTAATGGATCTTCTTCCTCTTTATTTCCTGCATCGCGGGGTTTAAGGCAGGGGTGCCCTTTATCCCCCCTCTTGTTCATTCTGGTTATAGAAGGGCTTAGTCTTCTGATTGAGGATGCAAAACTGAATGGGAAGATTAAAGGCATAAAAGTTTCTTCAAAGCTTTCGCTCACCCATTTACTATTTGTAGATGATGTGATTTTATTTGGTCTGGGATCTTTTGAGGAATGGTTGGCCTTTAAAGCCATTCTAGATACTTTCTGCGAGGCCTCAGGTATGAGTATCAACGTGAACAAATCTTGTTTTCTACAAAATGGTATGGAAGAGGAAAACCTTCAAAGAATCACAGATATTCTCCCTTATAGGACTGATGATTTCCGGAAAAGGTTTTAGTTATTTGGGCTACTTCCTGAAACCGTCTGGTTATTTGGTTAAAGATTGGCTCTGGCTGGTTTCGAAATTTGAAAAGAAAATTTCACATTGGACAAATAGGCTCCTCTCCATAGGAGGTCGACTTGTCCTCATTCGTGCTGTTCTCTCAAGCATACCAGTCTACTGGATGGCTCTGGTCCCGATTCCTTCTTCAATCCTAGACAATCTCAGGAAACTGATTTATTCCTTTCTGTGGGGATCTTCTTCCAGGAAGAAAAAATTTCATCTAGTAGACTGGCATCTTTTGGCTAAGCCCACTTCTCATGGTGGCTGGGGTATAAAACATCTCCCTAGCTTTAGTTTTTCTTTGAGAATGAAATCTTTTTGGCTGGCAGTTAACAACAAGGGCATCTGGAATCTGCTCATTTCTGCAAAATACCTGAAAAATAAACCTTTTCACCTTTGGCTCAGGGAAAAAAACTTCATTTACAACAATGCCTCAATTATTTGGAAGGGATTTATGGCTACTTTGGCTTGGATCGGTAAGGGAATTATCTGGCAAGTTGGAAATGGAGAATCCATTTGCTTGGGTGCAAACCCAATTGTGGGTATGGGATCCTCTTTTTCCCTTCCTATAGGTTTACGAGATTATTTAGAGGATTATGGTATTTGCACTTTAGCTCAGGCTCGCAATCATACTCCCAATGCCACAGGTTACTGGTTCTCTGCAGATGACCTAGATCTAATCGGTGAATGGAAAACTATATGGGAAAATTATATAAGAGGCTTGGAATTTGGCCGTATACGGCTCAAGGATCAAAATGATATTATATCCTGGTCTCATGATAAGTATACGGGGTCGTTATCTGCTGCTAAAGGTTATTCCTGTGTAATCTCGGATTGCTGTTCAGAATTAAATGACAAAGTTATGAAAATTTTATGGACTGTGACTATTCCTCTGAAAATAAAATGCTTTATCTGGTTATTGATATATCGGAAATTATTAACCTGGGAGCAATTGCAGTCTAGAGGCTTCAATGGGCTAAGTCGATGTGTTCTTTGTGAAGGTAACCTGGAAAATATTCATCATCTTTTCTTCTGCTGTCCTTTTTCTGCCCGTGTATACTCTCATTTTGAGGTAAAATTCAACTGCTCATTTCCCATTTCCAGCTCTGTTCATTCCTTTCTGGGCCATTGGTTTTCTCGTACTGCGAGTTCTGCTCCTTACAGATACTTGCCTCTGTATAATTTTTGGGAAATCTGGCTATTAAGAAATCTCCGTATATTTGAAAATAAGAAACCAGCCTTCTCTTCGTTGATTGCCAGAATTGACGGTTTGGTTAACACTTACCCTGTGCCTATGAAAATTCATAAAACCCGCAATATTGGCCCTGAACCGTCAAAATATTTCCCATGTGGCTTCTTTGATGGAGCAGCCGCGGAGAATATAGGTGGATCGGGTTATGTGATTTTTATCAATGATTCACATTACTTCAGTTTTTCAATGGGCTGTGGGAGCAGTTCAAATACAAGAGCAGAGTTATTGGCATGTTGGGGAATTCTTAGAGTCAGTTTATTGATGGGTATTCCATTGCAGCTAATTTATGGAGACTCCATGGTTATTATACCTTGGCTTAACAGATTTTCTGCACTTGATGTTCCATCTCTGATGCACTGGTGTTGTGACATAATATTTATGCTTCAAAAGGACCCGCCGATGATCTTTAAACATACATATCGTGAGCATAATTCGCTGGCAGATGCTCTCTCCAAACAAGGCCCGAAATTGGATATGGGAGTTGTTTCTTTTTCAGAAACTATGGATGGTTTGATTGTGAATCATGGCAATCTCAATCTTTTTTAGAGTAGCTGATTACTACAATTTTTTCAGCTTGATATTAGTAGTTGACTGAGTATCACTTTCTGTTCTTGTTGAGTTCTTCTAGCCAGCATATATTGCTCTGATTGTATGTTTTGAAGTTCATCTTCGATATTTCTCAGTACTTTCTGACCTGATATATCAGGGATGATGAGAAAAGTCTGCTACGATCAGACTTTTTCATTTGTTGATTCTGCTGTTATGTTATTGTCACTTATAATCATACATGATGGATCTGGATTGGCAGTTGTTTGTATTGTCACTTATTTTATATGTGACGGTCATCGATTGGCAGTCATGCTGATATGTAAAAGATGTTTTTTGATTCATATGAATAACAAAGGCTGGTATTTTTTCCTCTGAAAATATTTACATGGTAATTTTTTTTTAAATAAATTATTTTAAGTTATAAAATATATATTTAAATGTTGATATATATACACAAATATATACAATTTTTTTAAAATTTAAATTATTTTAAATTACAAAATATATATTTAAATGTTAATATTTTTTTTTTCCTCGGAAAAAATTCATAATTTTATTTCAAAGTAGAACAAAATTACATCTGCACATGTAAGAGGATCACTAGGATCCCTACATTGTCACATATTAGCTGTCTCATATAATAACCAGAAAAAATTACAAAACTGTCCCAATAAATGGATATCACAACCCAAATCAATAGACATGTCACAAAAATCTGAGATCATACATACTGCCAATAGCAAAGGCCACCACCTCTGAAATGCCGTCGCCGCCGCAGAGATCCCGAAGGAGCAAAACGGGTCACCACGCAAGAGTATATCAACAGACACCATCACTGCCATATAAGGCAGGCGATCTTTCTCAGCAAAAACAAACATATCATGAAGGAGCCATTCGACCAGCAGCATGCCGCTCATGTTGGACTCGTTCTTGATCCCCATCAATTGCAGCGTCTCCTTGGCGAGAAAGATCAGAGACACCAAACCGGGCACCAGCGCTGCCAGTACCCAATCCGTCCATCCGATTGTCTACCCAAAGGCACGCGTAGCAAGAATAGCCACCATGTCCGCCAAGAACATTGTAGAGCAGGGAGCACCGGCTCTGTTTATTGAAGCCAGAAGCCAATACAACCCGCCCGTCTTTGCAGACTGAAGCCACCAAGAACTCTGCGATCAGATCTTCCGTCAAACGCTCCGCCAATTGCACTGGATACTCGGATCGAAACTGAAATATCCCAAATCCCGATATTTTCTATTTCTAAACAATTATGCGGATACAACTGGGCTTACAAACTGCCAGGCAAAATCCCTATTTTATAGGAAAAATTAGGGTTAGGGTTTGTGAGATAGGATACACACTTACCACTGATAACTGGCTGAACTGCTGCAGATAAAGTCTGCAAGTACTGAGATCTGGATCAGAGAGGAACTGATCTCTCTCGTCTCCGGTGAATGCTCCAGCAATAAGACGCCCAAGCAGAGAAAAAGGTGACGCCCTCAAGGAAGGAGGGCCCCGATGGATTTGCCGATTTGCAGGGCTGATAGCCTTGCTGTGCCGGAGAGATTGACTGGAAAATATTGCAGTTTTGAACCCTCTAAGTATGATAGCGACTTGGTTCTCTGAGGCAGCTGCTCACGCCCCTGGTGGTCTGGAAATGATGATAACTCCTTCGGATGAGCTCAGATGGAGCTGATAGTCACTGGGTACCGGATTATGAAGCTGCTGGTGAGAATGATGCCTGAGTTTCAGAAGGAAACTGAGATTTGAAGGCCCAATAGCTGATTAGGGCTTTCTGGTTGAAAACCCCCTCTTACGGCTGCACTGTGCCTCTGCAACAATCTATACCCTGTGCTATATAACTGATGAATGAAATGAAGAACAAGTGGTGAACCAGTATGGCTTACCCGGAATAAGACTAGGACAGATGTTTCATTGCCGAAATCCTGTTAGCTGAAGACTCCGTCTCCAACCCCAACTGATGTGCTGCTATCCAAGTGCTCCCAAAATAATCAATAATCATAAGTCAAAAGTGAAAGTCTCCTCTTGCTTTATCCTCTATTTATAAAGTTCAACTGCGCAAAACCTAATCTTTGACCTAATTAGGTCACTTTAACTTCTAATTTGCAGTTGACTTGCATGCATGCGCATGGAGACTTAATTGGGTGCATGCATCATTAAATAATTCTTAGATGTCATGTATGTCACTTTTAGGGTTTGCATGCATCTCACTTTTAGGGTTTGCATGCATGTCACTTTTGGGAACATTACAGAAACCAGCAAACCCATTCAGGGCAGGAGCACAAATCGGTACTCAGCCCACAACCCCGGAGGGAAGCCCATCGATCTCGACCAAAACCCCATCAGCAGCAAATTGTTGAAGCCTCGACGTAATCATTTAAAAACCCTGGCGAATGGAATCGAAACCACGACAGATCGCCTCCACCATGACGCACAGAGCTGGAAACTCTGCAACTGGAAGCCATTTCATCTTGAAGATCAAGATCGAGAGCCCAAATAGCTCAAAGTCCCGCTCAAGCTTTCCAATAGAGTGATCGACTGGACGATCTCGGAGGATTGCTGGGCGAATGCCAGATGAATCGGGAGGCTATCTGCGTCGTCCCGCCCAATCTCGCCAAACCCATCCAAGATCCCAGAGTTCTTGGAGCGAAGAGAGCCGTTGAATGAGCGTTCTTGGAGCTCCCTCCACCCCTCAGCCATGGCTCATGCATGCTATGGTGCAAGTCAATTTACATGTTAATATATATACACAAATATATACAATCCTTTTAAAAAATGACAAGCAAATTAAAGTATATATAATAATAAAAAAAGAAAAAACATATAATATATGGTTTAACCATACATTATCAGAATGCTAATTGATATTTTAAGTAAATAAAAAATAATGTAAATGTTATAAAAAAAATAGTATATATACATGCCAGTCTCCTTATTAATACTTTAATCTATTTATATTTAAGAAATCCACACCATATGCTATTCTCACATTTTTAATGGGTCATTTTTCTATTCTTAGGAATCAAGTGGATAAGTGCATATGAAAGGCATGTATATATTCTTATGTTTGTTTTATTCCACTTTTAAATACATAATTATGTTTTTCCTTTTTTTATTGGCTAATAGGAAGAACGGATCGCACTCGGTCTGGACCGCACCAACCCTTAACATGGTTGGATTTTTGGTATCTGTGGGAATTGAACCAACGACCTTTCCGCTTAGGGGGCGTCTTAACCATACCCCGCCACTAACTATTCTACATCTCACAGATATGATTATGTTTCTCCTTACTTTGTATGGTATAACAATGTTAAAATAAAGCCTAATATAATATTAGGGATTCAAGGAAACATAAAATACACATAGCAATGTATCCCAATGTCTTCAATGGGAGGGAGAGATCTCATATCATAGAATTATTAATATCTTTATTTAGGGTAGCAATGTATCCCAATATTTTCAACACGTTTTCAATGGGAAGGAGAGATCTTATATATAGAATTACTAATATATTTATTTAGGGTAAATTGTTGAAGCTCTTGTGGCTATGTGGATTAAATTGGATGAATTGAAAAAAGGGTGACAAGGTGGATTAAATTGGATGAACTGAAGAAAAAAAGGTAGAAAGACACACAATATAAGTAAAAGATGCACGAAAAATGTGTAGCAATAACCAATCAAAATCTAAAACTTAAAATGATATAGGGAAACAACAAATGATGATTACCAAACCTACAAAACTTAAGATGATATAAGGAAACAACAAATGGTGGTTACCAAACCTACAAAACTTAAGATGATATAGGGAAACAACAAATGGATGCTACCAAACCTACATAAGTGTGGAAAATGACATTCTTTCATAAATACATAATATGATCACCATTTGGTGAAGCCCAGAACCCATATCACCACCAAGAGATGCTAAAATCCATCTAATTAATAGAAAACATATTTAGAGAGGTTAATGTCCTCGGGAAATTGAGGAGGGTGGAGAGGAGATGAGGAAATAAACCACCACAATAACCCATAAAAGTAATTGTGTGAATAAGAGAATCAAGATATTGAGTATATAAGATGATTAAAGAATGTTTAAGAAAGGAAATTAAAAATATGAAAGGCTCATCTAGTTATAGTTGAAATAAAGATTGAAAATAGAGAAAATTAAAAATATGAGCGATCCATCTATTTATAGTTAAAATAGATATTGAAGGGTTAAGAATACCAACCCTAAAATAAGGGATCTTAGCACTTTGACTTTTTCCATACGGACAATTTTAACTTGCAACATTTTGTTAAAAAGTATAATACATTTCAAAGAATAATAAAATGTGTAAGGTTATAATAAATAATAGCAAGTTCATAAGTATTGTGGACAATTAGGAGAAGAAATTCACAATTGTAAAGGTAGGTAAAGAAAAATAAAAAGAGGAAACAATTAGTTGAATAAGTAAAAGAAAATCTATAAAATAAATTAAAAAAAAGGAATTTTTATTATTATTAATCATACAATTATAATTTATTATTCATTAAGATATCATATATTTACATTAAATGAGCTATTAAGAATAACTAGGAAAAAGAATTATAAGTAGAAAAAAAAAGAGTTAGTTGAACAAATAAATATATCTATAAAATAAGGTATAAGTAAGAAAAAATTCACCATAATACAATTATAGTTTATTATTTGTAGAGTATCAAAATAACATAAAATTATATTAAATATGGATAATTAAAAGAATGCAAATAAAATAATGATAAAAAATTAGTTGAACAAATAAAAATATCTATAAAATAAGGTACTAGTAAGAAAAAATTCACCATAATACAATTATAGTTTATTATTTGTAAAGTATCAAAATAACATAAAATTATATTAAATATGGATAATTAAAAGAATGTAAATAAAATAATGAATAACATATAATATTTATATAGTATTTTTTTTAATAAAATTATTTCAAGTTACAAAATTCACATATTTAAATGTTTTGATATACTTACAAAAATGTATACCATCTTTAAAAAAGAAAAAACATAAATAAACTAAATTATATAGAAGGAAAAAAAACATGTAATATATAGTTTTAAAATACATTACCATATCACTTATTAATATGGTAAGCAATTAAAAAATTAATGTAAATGTTGTAAAAGAAATTTAGTATCTATATATGTTACTCTCTTTATTAACACTTTAATCTATTTATATTGGGAAATCCACACCATATTGTATTCTCTCACTTTTAATGGGTCATTTTTCTATTGTTAAGAATCAAGTTGATAAGTGCATTGAAAGGGAAGACATGTATGCATTACTAGATTTATCTTATTCCATTTTTAAACACATAATTATGTTTCCCTTTTTTTCACATGGTATATCAATGTTAAAATGAAGTCCAATATAATATTAGGGATTCAAGTTTTTAAACACATGATTATGTTTCCCCTTTTTTCACATGGTATATCAATGTTAAAATGAAGTCCAATATAATATTAGGATTCAAGGAAATAGAAAATACACATAAAAGCAATGTATCCCAATGCCCTCAATGGAAAGGAGAGATCTCCTATCATACAATCACTAATGTCCTTATTTAGGGTAAATTGTTGAAGCTTTTATGACCATGTAGATTGCATTAGATGAACCCAAAAAAAGTAGAAAGACACAATATAAACTAAAAGATGTAGGAGAAATGTGTAGCAACAAGGAATCAAGATCTAAAACTTAAGATGATTTAGGGAAACAACAAATGGTAATTACCAAACCTACATAAGTGTGGAAAAATGCAGCCTTTCCTAAATACATAAAATGATCACCATTTGGTGAAGCCTAGAACCCAAATCAAGATCAAAAGATGCCAAAATCCATCCAATTGATTGAAACATACAAAGAAATGTAGAGCAGTTAATATCCTATGTAAATTGAGGAGGCGGAGAGGAGAAGAGGGAAGAAATCGCCACAATGACCCATCAAACTAATTATGTGAATAAGTGAATCAAGATATTAAACAAGTTACATGATTAAAGAATGTTTAAAAGAGGACATTAAAAATATGAAGGGCCCATCTATTTATAGTTGAAATAGAGATTGAAAACGGAGGAAATTAAAAATATGATGGGCTCATCTATTTGTAGTTGAAAAAGAGATTGAAGGGTCAAGAATACCAATCCTAAAATAAGGGATCTTAGCACTTTGGCTTCTTTTATACCAACAATTTTAACATGCAACATTTTGTTAAAAAAGTATAATACATTTTAATGAATAATGTTTGTGTAAGGCTACAATAGATAATAGCAAGGCTATAGATATTATGGACAATTAGGAGATTAAATTCATAATTGTACAGGTAGGTAAAGAAAAATAAACAAGAGCCATGAAGTGGCAATGTCCCCGATGATAGATTTAATATTTAATGTTGAATGGAAGTTTGTTTCATATCCTTTTTGCAATGCTTCATATCCTTTAGTCAATTGTCGTACTAATATGCATCATAATCCATCGATATTTTGAAAAAAGGAAAAGGGAGTTAAATTTAGAATAAGAATTGTGCTAAAATAACTATAGTCTAAGGAAAAATCCAAACAAACAATGTCGTAGTATTCATCCAAAAGAAACATTTTTTCCTTAGAGAGGGACATGGGCATAATTTCATATGTTGGTGGGAGAACGGATGAAAATTATGGCCCGTGATGTGGTTCAAGGGAAAATACAATGAACTTAGCACCAAATAGATTCTCTTAGGTTATTCTAATATCATAAGAAAAAAATAGTTTTTTTTAGGCAATTCTAATATCATAAATGAAAATTTTAATTTAAACTATTGGAGAAAAGAAATGAAATCAATACGATTGTTTATAAACCTTGTTATTAAATTACAATCCATCCATTAAACTATATTGAACTTAGATTAAATAAATTCTTTTAGACAATTCTAATGTCACAAGCAAAAAATTTAAATTTAAACTATTTGAGAGAAAATAAGAAATCAATAGCATTATTTATAAACCTTGTTATTAAATTATAATCCATCTTGACTATAAGATAGTTTATTAAACTATTTGAAAGAAAATATGAAATCAATAGCATTGTTTATAAACCTTGTTATTAAATTATAATCCGTCGTAACTATAAGATAGTTTACTAAACTATTTGAAAGAAAATAGGAAATCAATAACATTGTTTATAAACCTTGTTATTAAATTATAATCCATCCCATCTATAAGATAGTTTATAAATATTCATGTTAAATTATAATCCTTACCTATAGTTTGTCTAAAATCAATAGATATCTAAAATCAATAGATAGAAGGTCAAATCCATCTATTCTAAACTATTCTCTTAGGGATGCAGATATAGGTTGGGTCCTTTTGATAGACTTAGGTCTCAATTTCATACATTTATGGAGGTACATATGAGTTTGAATTTATATAAAATAAGGTTTAGAGCAACCGGAACAATGGTTTGACTCCATGTGTTTGGGCTTGAGATCCATGTTTTAAAGGAAAAAATAATATTGTAGATTAAGTGAGTGCAATAAATGACTTGGCCACTCAAAATTGTTTGATGACCCAACACCATGCACGTACAACCAAAACTACTCCGGAGTTTCAAAGTTAGTTTGTTTAAACCGAAAAAGCGCTATGATTCCATCCAAATGCCTCCACCTGACAAGGTGATTTACCACTTGGGAACATAGGGAGAGGTTTCAAAATATACCTTTGGGCACTTCAAAATTGATTAATCCATAGATGGCATTGAGAGAGATAGACACATGTTTACTAATAGATTTTGGAAACTGTAAAGATTGAGTTGGGCTCTAAAGCCATGCCTTTAGAGTGGGAATTTGCATACTCTAAATGTGTAATCCTTGAAAAAAATTGAAATCCAATAACTAATACAAAAACAACAATATGTGAAATCGAGCTTTGCAAGTGGATAAAAAAAGTGCAACAATTGGATAAAAAATGAGCTTTGCAATTGGATAAAAAATAAGCAAATTCTATGTCAAAAATAAATAACAAGCCTTAATGCCCAAACTTTATGTGGAATGTGTCTTTTTTTTTAGTTAGGGAAATCAATAACAGGTCGGGATTGTTCAAAGCCACCGACTGCCACTATAAATGTGGAATCTATCTTAACTATACATGCTCGTCGTACACCAAAAGAAGTGTTATGATTCATGATCATAAGGGGACTCCTTTAGGGCACGTCAAGGTTAACATACACAAATATTCACATGAATTAGAAGTTGATGAGCATTAGATCTCAATAAAACCCTTTATTATAAGTGATTCCTTTTAGTTCATCGCCAAATTGTATGATCCCAAAGTCCAAATCGAGACTTATAAACCACCCATTATAAAAACAGTGATCTAATTTGCATGCAACTCATGTCTTCAGTGTTTCCAAAGGAGCGATTTGATTTTCTGAGCACCATCGATCAACCAATAGATATATCGTTGCATATTGTGATCTGGCCAGCCTGTGGCCTACCCAGAACATCATTTTGCCAAGCCCTTGTTGCTTCCCGGCACACAAGCTATGTACATCACGGACATGGTTAACTTCACCTCAATGGTTTTCCCTAGTGCTTGCAACAAAACTGTTGAATTCCTTCGTGTTCTTGTTCTCTCTTTATTCATAACAATTGATCAAGAATCAATTACTTAAACCAACAAATTGGTCCACCCAATGGATCTATTGATGACCATAACCATGGACATTGACAAATTTATATGGCAAACGATAGGATTCATTCTTCAACTATGAGAATTGGAACTTTAGTCGACCATCCGCCACCACATGTCCGCCGTCAGATTGGAGGAATTCTTTCGCCAATTTATGGACGATGTATTTGTAGCCTGGGTCATCAACAACCAAGAATTCTTGTTCTCCAAATTCGGTGTAAGTCGGAATTGGCTGCACTTCTGCATCCAAAACACTGCTTGATATCAATAATTGAATCAATATTGTCTGCACTGTAAATTACCAAAATCATGCAAGATATAGTCTATTTCCAATTCCAATGACGTTGAAGGAAACGCTGGAGCAGATACATGAAAAAAGCCAAACCTCCATTAGAGATTGTGAATTTAATCAACAATAATATTTATAGTGTTTGTATGAATACTTACAATAATATATCAGCTCTCACTCAAAGAGAAAGAAAGCACAGTTCAGTAAAGGAACTTGAGAAAATATGTGTTGTTGTTATGATGAATATAACAGCAGCACCTGGTCATGCTTCTTCAGATTCTTCTGGACATATGGACCCATGTTCCCAAGAGCCACCTCCACCTCCACAAATACATTATTCTTAGCGCATATGTCACACACCTCAAAAATCATAAATAAATAAAAAGTACACACATTGAACGCTTCATACAATTCTAGCAAGCAGTGTTACTTGTGAGTATAATTAATGATGCTTATGTAAGATACTGATATGATTTCATGGCCTAGAGTCAGGTTTCGCCAACTGGGTAATGGCATATTTGTAATTGCTTCGTACAGACACACCCGAAGGTGATGTTTAAAAAAAATACTTGCTTTGTTTTTTTGTTATGTTTTACTATGGCCTTAATATCCTCAAGGCTTGGGAGACTAGACCATAGTCTAGATCCCACTTTGCCAATGTAATAATGTTTGTAAGGCTACATGACTTACCATAGCGCAATGCAATAAAGTAATATTAAAGAGGACCTTGGTCCTAAGGCGTGAAGGGCGTAAAGTTTGAATGAATAGATATTTGATAAGGTTTCACGCCATGGTTTGCAAGGTTAATAAAATATATTGTTTGGTTTATATGGAAATGGTTTAACATGTTATGTTATATGGGATCCTACCATAGTTTTAATGGTTCAAGGCGATGATTGAAGGACATCATTCGATCTGGCTGAGAGTTAATGTTTCGTATCCAGGTTGACTTGGGACTTAAAAATGTTGTCCTGGCTGTGAGTTGACAGTGCAGCCAGGCCTTCCACGTTGGATTTGAGATCTCATCTCAGTCGTCCACTTGTATGGTTCTGCAGTTAGGGTTGCATAGAGTTTAATGTGTTGCAACTTATGTATGAACCCTTCATTTATGGTTTGTTTGGTCTGTAACTTTCGAGAGTCGAAGCTCTGCTCTGTTAATAGCGATTTATTGGGTTTTTCTGGTGTAAACATTGCCACGATGTTTGATGACATTGTAATTGGTTTATTGCCAAGGTATTCTTGCGCTTTTTCATGGCTTCCATGACCGTCTGCAACTTGTTGCTTCGCTTTCAAGAAACTCAACCATCAAATCTAGTTCGTCAATGCCTTCACCAAATAAATTTGATTGATACACTGTAATATTTTATTTGAAGTTTTCTTTTTAATGGCTTAACTGTAGCTGACCCTACAATGTTTTGTTTGTGCAGGAAAAGGAGGAATAAGGGTCTTCCCAGAGGAGCCGACCCCTGGCCCTCTCTACAACTCGCACAAGTTGAAGAGTCTTAACGTTTTTAACTTGTTTACAGTGTTAGTTTTTCAAAGTTGTTTTGACTGCCACTTAAATGTGTTTTCACAGGTTGGGAGCACTGGCAAAGAAGGCGACAAGGTCACCTCCTCCCAGGCCCACGTCTTAGAATGCCCAGGTAACAAACCCAAAACCCTTACTCTGGTTTTCTTTATGTAGTTCAAGAAATTTCTTCCACAGTTGCTAAAATGTTTTGGGGTTTGAAATGAAGGTACTAAACGCCTGGGCGTAAGGAGCCGAGAGGGGGAAAACCACTCCAGCTCTTTGCAAGATAAGTTTTATGTGTTGTTTGAAATCCTTGGGGTTTAAGCTCTGTTTTACAGAGGGATTTACAGCCTCTCTGCTTCGCATTGTTTTGAAGTACAATATGGTTTTAGTGCATGCGTTAGTGTTGTGGGTGCCATCACAGATGTACTTACCACCACTTCACTTACTTTGTAGTTGGAAGTTGTTTTAGGGTTTAAAAACTACAATGGAAGCCATCATGGATGGTCTTACAACCACACTATGTATGCATACATTGGTTTTGATATTTGTTTAATGTATAAAAAATTGAAATGACCCTTAGGGTCTTTGCATTTTCTGTTATGAGTTACTTTGTGGTTATACTTGTATACTCATTTGTTTCAATCAATGGCTGCCATCCTTCGATGGTCTTACGACCATGAATATGTTTTGATAATATCTAATTCTTAAAGATAGGTTCGGTTTACAATAGAAAGTCTATATAGTATTAAAATATTGTTAACCTGTATGAAGGTTTAGCATTTTTATGTAGTTCCTGTTAGCTAATGTGTAACTGGCTTGCGCTTATATTTTGTGTAAACAATGGTAGCCATTAAAATGGGCTTACGACCATAATCATTTAACCTTGTTATTGTTTAATAAATACGACCCATAGGGTCTTGCGATTTCTTGGAGTAGTTTAATATTGAAACCGTGGTTAAAAGATATAATGCATGCATGTATTTGATTTGGATTTGTTTTAGATTTGCTTACCGTATTTTATTAATACTCGGTTGCCATCGTAGATGGGCTTAGTACTTTGGAAATGGACGATTCGCTTCAACGATTTGTTTTACAATTGTAATGTGGATTACTTTGGATACCTTACGTTTGGTTATTGATTGTTAACTTTGTAAAATATTTTGTTAGATATGTTAGGTATATCAATCCTGTATGTGATTGTTTGTTGATAAATCTCTTTTCGCATATCGTATAATATATATACTCTATGTATAGCTATATGACTTTAAATATTTGCAATTCTTTAATTAGTAATTAGCTAAGTTATAAATCATGAATATGTTATGTATCTATCTTGATAGATTTATAAATAATTTAATCTCAGTTTATTTAATTAAATCTCCTTGATCCCGAACTGAATCGTTTCGATCTAGTATCGGGTTTAAGAAATAATTTTAAAGGATAACCCTGTAGCTTAACTCGAGAGGGATACATCCTTTGTATAGTAAATTTGATTTGTTGTTTGAATTCTGACTGTAAATTGTTTAGTATTTAAACATGTTAACTTTAACCACTTTAATCATAATTTAACTAGATCTACGATATAAGAAAGAACATATACAATTCACCGATATATAATCGTTTAAGGAAATAAATCGAAACTACAGTATATAAAATCATTTAGAAATCCCTAACTCGGGCATGGATGCCCGATCTAAGAACCCTTATTAATCAAATCTAATAATCCATAAGTATAAATAAAAGACATAAACATATCTAAAATTGATACATGATGGATGACTGTTCAATAAGAATGCATAAACATTTCTACTTACGAATATAGCTGCAATTCATATTTTACATAAACAACCTACTATAATTAGAACATAGAGTACCACTGCTGGGAAAATAGAAATGGAATAGCCGTTCCTCCCAACCAACTCCTAAAGCAGCCAAGTTACTTGCTCCAGAACCCCCGATTCTATTCGCTGAACCACAAGAGAAAAATCCACTTAATGCGCCATCTCTTGCATTATCAAATTCAATCCCCGTCTAATGCTAGCCTCTCGCTTTCCAATGGACATACTATTATATAGTATTTTTCCTAGGACTTGGTCATGTATGAGCCTCCTTCTCTTTAGCACTCAACTAGGAGTTGTGACCTGATTTTGGGGAAGATGCCTCTTGCACCTTGAGTTCTCACTCAATAGCTTCAACCACTTATCTTTTCCTCTTGTGGGTCAGCAAACACTCTTCAACAACTATTCTAGTTCTGTCCACTTCAGTATCTTTTATTAATAAAATAATAATTCATTACATTTGCTTTATTTTTTACTTTCCGTAAAAAATTTAAAACAATAAATAAAATATCTCAGTAGAAATTAATAATAAATTATTAATTTTAGGTGCATTACAACATAGATGCATGACCATATGTTTCACCAACAGCAAACACATGTTCGATTCCTGCGAATCCAGTTGTGCCCTTGTATAATGCTTATGATATGGGTATTCCTTATCCTTCTGCCTCAATTCCATAGCCGCTCTGGGATAACAGGAAACAACAACACCAATTGAACTTTTCAATAGATATTCTCCTTCCAAGCAACACATGAAATGAAATTAAACAGTTAAGTACAATGTATTTTCTATCAAATACATTACTTGTCGTCGTCCATCTCCAACAATAGTCTGCTCACCGATTTTAGTCCACACAATGTAGGATTTCTAGCGCAAGGACCATTTTTTGCTTACGCCAACTTGTCGTCGGGTCTTGCGACACAAAATTCCAAGCCTACATCACCTACAAAGACGAATAGGAACCAAATTAAATCAAAATTTAAATAATTCCAAAAATAAATTTAATTCAAACTATAGCAAAAACATTTGAAAACTGAAAATTTTGAGACTTGCCTCCTATATTAATCCACCTAAGGGGATCATACGTATCCCCTCTCAAGGGTATAAAAATGGAGAGAGTTTGTTGAATAATAAAAAAATCTATTAAATAAAATAAAAATATGCAAAAAAAATGTATTCATCATACAATTATAATTTATAATTCATAAAGTACCATAATATTATCTAATTATACCAAAAATAAATTCATTCATAATGGTAAAAATAGGTAAAAACAAAAAATTACTTAAACAAATGAAAAAAACTATAAAATAGGGCGAAAGTGGAAAAAAATTCATTCATTATACAAATAAGAAAATGAGATTAACATTTTACAATAAATAAAATAATAAATAATACATAATATTTATATGATAATTTTTTTCAAATAATATTATTTCAATCTATAAAATTTATATATTTAAATTTTAAAATATATAAATTTTTTTTTTTACAAAATTCACATATTTAAATTTTATAATAAATAAATAAATATATATATATATATATATAAAATGCAATCTTAATCCAAAAATGAGAAGAACAAATTAAATAAACTATATAAAAGAAAAAAATATAATGTACATAATCAAGAAATACATTACCATACCACTTAACCACCACATGTTATTATTAACATGGTGAGTAAATAATCTTGTTAATATAAACGGTGTAAAATTTTAAGAATATCTATACCGGTTAGACTCCTTATTTACACTTTAATCTATTTATAATCGAGAAATCTACACCAGTTACAGCTAGCTTGAAAATATCTACACTCAAAAGCTACTTGCGGTAGCAGTGGGTTTATTGGCAACCTCCCGATTCCGGAACTATGAAAAAGGACCATAAAACCTTGGAAAACTGAATAACAGTACCAGAAAACCCATGTTTACTACTACAGTTATACTCAAACACATTCCCATTATACTTCGACATTAACAGCTCCATTCTAGTTTACTCCATAGCTTCTACATGATCCTACAGCCATGATTTTGACAGGGAAAGAAAATATGTGCAACTCTTCCACGTTTGTCGGCCTGTAGAAAGATGTGCAACACCTCCACAGTTCCTCTGTGTGAGATTGGTCTTATGGACTACTAGAACTGATTGGTCTTATGATTAATAAATGCATTCCACGGTTGTGTTGGAGACCAATACACGCAATGGAAAAATACTGGACATGTGAGGTGTACTTGGGAGGTCCAATCTGGTCTGCATTGGCAGCTAACAGGTTGGACGGTGGACCCGTTTTCTTTTCAGTTATCACGTAATAATTTTGTTTTATTTACAGATTACTTTGGACATATACCAGGGATATTATATTAATATGGCTTTAGAGTGACATGATAGGTGACAGATTGAAAATCTTTCATTATCTGGTTTAAGAAGAAAAAAGGACGAGAATTTACATGTGAGAAATTCAGGAGCCATAACATACTATAGTTTTAAGGATAGTTTGTGAAGTGGATGCTTAGCTGATAAAATTAGAAGACATGGATTCCGGAATCGTAGCGCGGGAAAAGAAAAACATCGAATGTGAAAATATGGCACGAGTAGTACATTTTGTATTGGTTCATGGATCTATGCATGGAGCATGGTGTTGGTATAAGATTGTGGAGCTTCTAGAGAAAGATGGTCACAAGGTGTCAGCAATCGATCTGAAGAGTGCTGGTACAAATGCGGCTACCGCTGATTCCATCATGTCATTTGAGGAATATAATGAGCCTCTAATGCACTTCCTAGCCAAGCTCCCACAGACAGAAAAGGTACTTGCATTAATTCATGTTATAAAACGGTTGAATCCATTTTCATGATTTCAATGATTATTTATATATATATAGTTAGAGGAGATTGTGCTTGAGCTCGATCTTCATTTCATCTTTGGAGCCCTTCAGTTGTTAGACTGACAAATAAAAGGGTGCCAATCCAGATCAATAGCTAGATAAAATGGGATATCTGGTCATTTATGCTTTCTACTGAATTTATTTCTTTCCTGTATAACTTTTGGTGAAAGTTCCTTGTTAAATCTCAGCAAGTTCAAAGGGATTGAAACATCCTGGATATTGCCTACCAAAATGTGCAGTAGTTGAAAGATGGGCCTGGAGACTCATCTTTGCCATTAAACCACTTGCTCAAGTGCAGCCACATCAGATCCCCAACTTTGAAATGATGCTCCGTCCAATGCTGATCATGCCTGGTTTTATACCTCTGTTGAGCTTAGGATAGCTGCTTCTGCACCTTTTGATGGATCTGCCTGATTCTCTCAACAAAGTTTTTTGCCTTATCTCCCAAAAAAGACTTTTGCCTTATCTACATCAAGTTTGGACAAATGTGTATAGCTCCTTGACACTTGTCATAAGTTGGATAGTTCAATCGTGCCCCAGAAAATAGCATAGAATGGCAGCATGCCGGTCTTCCTGCTTGCATAAGCATTACTCCCAAGGCATACCCTGAGGCATTTGATTGAATTTGAAAAGCTAACTGCAGGTTGGGCAATCTAGCACTGGAACTCTGCTAATTTCCCCCTTAACTCCTCAAAAGCACTTTCTTGTTTCTTGCCTTGTGAGAAGGGCCTATTGCCAGATGTCACAACATGCAGAGGTGCATTGCTTTGGAGAAGTATGCTATAAATTCTCTTAAATTTTGAGTATCTCTGATAAAACTCCAAACCTCTGTGGCATTATTGGTTCTAGGCCACTCCAGCAGGATCAAGTCTCAATTCATCATCACCCACAATGAATCTAATAAAAATAAATGCTGCCGAGAAAATTCACACTTCAAGTTTATAGGCAACCCATACTTTTGCACCATTTCAAACACTTGCTTTGGGTGTTGAATATGCTCTTCCCATGTCTGGATGATAAGAAGGACATCCTCAAAATAAACAATCACTAAAGAATCTATAAATAGATGGAGCATTTCATTCATGATACTCATAATGCATAGAGCATTGCAGAGTCCAAATAGTAAAACCAGCCATTCATACATTCCATGCTTGGTTTTGAATGTGATTTTCCATATATTTTCTTCTTTCATCCACATTTGACGGTCTCTGGACCTAAGCTCTATCTTAGTGAATTGTTTTGCATTTTGTAGTTGATCAAGTAGGTCATCATTCCTCAAAAGTTGATAGCGATTCATGATTCTTATATAGTTAAATGCCCCATAGTCAAGGCAATACACATATGCCAATTCCCATCTTTCTCGGGAACCAACATTATTGGTGCTCAACAAGGTGAGGCACTCTGTCTTATGATTCCTTGATCAAGTAATTCTTGGATTTGTCTGTTGATTTCTGCTAATTTCAACAATGACTATCTGTACAAACCAATATTTGGCAATTGGGAGTCTAACAATAATTGAATCTCATGCTCCACTTAACAATAATCACTTGGGCTATTGGAACACTTCCTTGAACTGATTTATTAAATTCTCCCATTGCTTCCTTTGCCTCTTAGTACAGCTAAGACCTTAAGTCTCTGCTTCTAGACCCATCCCATCAACTATGGGTTTCGACACCACCATCATAATCTTTCTATCGACATTAATCAACCTCTTTGTTTGGTTGGTTGTTACAACAACAAGAGAGATTTTTTTTCTTTCCGTATATGCATTGATGAGAAATGGTCTTCCCTTCTTGACCAATCTATACTATGATCTCTTATGAGGAAAATAGCATCCCTATTGTTGGAAATTGTGCAACTTCAGAAGATATTCTTATTGTACTTGTATTGTATTTCCTTGTACCTCCTACGGGAGATTATACTGATGTAATTACTCATGTAAACCCTAGAAAGAATCAATGTAAACCATGGGGAAGGATTACACAAGAAAAGAATAAAAATAAAATTATTTTTGTATTTCCCCAAGGTAGGTCGACCCAGTCAGTTAGACAAGTCAGCCCTGTTAGGGTAAAAGTCAGTGTTTGTAATGTGTATAAATAGAAGGCAGGTGCGCCTCATTTACTCACTCATCCAGATAAGCAAGTTCGCTCTCTCTCCTAGAGAAGTTCGCAACATTAGCCAAAAGGAGGTTTTCTAGTTATCTTAGAGAGACTTTTATCTTTCTCTTTCTTCTTCTCTGTTCTCAGAAGCTATCATCTCTATACGAAGGTTTGCTGTTTTTCCCGATTGGGTTTCCTAGGATAAATTCTTGTATTCTTTGTTTCTGTGCTTTGTCTTTCTTCTAGAGATCCTATTGTTTATTTGCAATTAAGTTATACTCCTATAATCTTGTAAAGACTAACATGGTATCAGAGCAGTTCTAGAAGAGGCCATTGTCGGAAGCTAGGGTTTGACCTTTCAAGGCCTTCCCTCATCTCTTCAGTAGAAAAGAGATGTGGAAAATCTAGGGGAGGCACATCTTTTGGTGAAGGAAAAATCAAATTCTGAGAAGTTTCATTTTTGGCCTAATTCTGTTGTTGCAGAAATTAGGGTTTCAAGTTTTGTGCCGATTAGGCCATTGTTTTGGCTCAACCTCATTTTCCCTCAACTCACCTTAATAGGGCGCATTTATCTGTGAGGTTGGTTTCTTTAAATTCAAAAGTTCCCCAACTCTTGCTAGGGTTTTTGGTTTAGATTTGCAGATAAGATGATTGGAGTGAAGGTTGAAGACCGTCTTAATGGGGCTACAAACAACTTCATATCTTGGAAGCCTAGAGTTCTTCTCATCCTGGAAGAAAATGATCTCTTGAAGTTTGTCAACGAGAAGGTTCCAGAACCAGAAGAGGAAGAAGACAAGTCCTAGTGGAGGAAGAGTGATGCTAAAGCAAGAAAGATTCTGGTGGACTTAGTTAAGGATCACTTGGTTTCGCAAGTCTCAGAAAAGAAGACAACTAGGAAGATGTTCAGGACTCTGAAGAATTTATTTGAACAAAGTAGTATTAATGTGAATCTCACATTAAGGAACCAACTATCAAACATGAAGATGATCAAGTCTGAATCAATCGACTCATACTTCATGAGGATCACTGAACTTCAGGACAAGCTAAAGACCAGTGGAGATCACATTGAAGATAAAGAACTTGTCATGACCACCCTAAATGGTCTTCCACCATCTTGGGTGTCTTTCATCCAAACCATAAGTGGTCGAACCAAGCTGCCCAAATTTGACAAGTTATGGGTAGATTGTGTTGTTGTAAATGTGACTTCGGAAGATATTCTATTGTGTATTATTATTTATTTTTTATTGTACCTTTGTTGGAGATGTTTTTCCTCCGTTCGGGGATGTCATTATTATGTTTGGTCATGTAAGGTCATTGAGGTAAAAACTCCGTTGTAAGTCGGGGCAATAGAAAAGAAATAATGTAAAATGTATTTTTGAGTCTCCCAAGAGACAAGTCGGCTCTGCTAGGTCAGGAGGTTGGCCCTGTTAGGTTTTAGGTCAGTCACTTGAAGGGTATAAATAGGGAGGCTCCCTCCCTCATTTATACACACACTCACTCACTCAAGTTCGCATGAGTAAGAGAAAGAAGACAAGTTTGCTAGAGGAGAAAGAGAGAGCTGCAGAAGACTTCTTATTTTGGGTTTTCCATTTTGTGATATTGCATTAGTGACAAATATATCTCTGAAGAAGTTTGCGGAATTTTCTCCTATATGTTTTCCCTGAGGAAAATTCTTGTGTCTATTGTGTTTTATTGTGCTTGTTATTCTTTCAGTTAAAGATCTAACATAATTGAATTAAAGTGCAAACTCTAACAGGTTACACTCAAGAAGAGACAAGGATTGCAGCAAGGGAAAGACTCCATGGTCCTCAAGTTGAGGAGAATCAAGCCTTCATTACTCATGCCAAGAAAGGAAAGGGAAAAGGAAGGAAGTTTCACAACCATAAGCACCAAGCTAGGAGACCAAGTTCTTCTCCAGATCGGAGGGAAAAGAAGAAGGATTTATCACACATACAATGCTAGAAGTGTAAGAAATATGGTCACTATGCAAGCAAGTGTTTTAGTTCAAACAAGAGGAAACATGCAGCTTCAACAGTTGATGTGGAAGAAGGTCATCATCACAAAAAACAAAGAAATGAAGATTGTACATAATTCTTCTTCATATTAGCATTATCAAGTACTATTCCCACCATTAGTGATACATGGCCTATAGATAGTGGTGCTTCTAAACATATGACTGGTTTTAAAGAGAATCTCTCATAAGTTGTTGAGAAAGAATCTCATCTCTGTGTTGTACTTAGAGACGATACCAACTACACTGTGAAAGGATTTGGATCTACCTCTCTTCAGTTAGAATCCAATAACTTACTGCACCTGAATGATGTGCTTTATGTACATGGTATGAAAAGAAACCTTGTCTCCATCTCTGCCTTAGAGGACAAGGGATATAGAGTTACATTTGCAAAAGGAAAGGTGCTTACATGGCACAAGAATTCTAGCATGAACACAACAAAAGTGGTTGGTGTAAGGGAGGAGAACTTGTATCGTTTGAGCACCTTACCAACTCAAGCTTTAGTCCATGATTCCACTAACATTAATGAGCTATGGCATAGAAGACTAGCTCATCTAAACTATCAAGCTCTCCCAACATTAACGAACATGGTGACAGGTCTACCAATGCTTCATGTAGACCATGATGGTATATGTAGAGGATGTGCACTTGGTAAGAATACCAAGGGTTCCTTTCCGAAAAGTGAAAGCAGATCCATGGGAATATTGGATCTAGTCCACTCTGACTTGTGCGGACCTGTGACTGTTACTTCATTGGGTGGTTACAACTACTATGTAACATTTATTGATGACCACTCACGAAAGACGTGGATATACTTTCTCAAGACCAAGGAATTCGAGGAAGTACTCAAAAAGTTCAAAGAATTCAAAGCACAAGTCAAGAATTTGTCAGGAAGAAGGATTAAGATCCCAAGATCAGACAATGGTGGAGAATATGCCTCTACAAAATTCAATTATTTCTGCAAGAAAGCAGGAATTAAGAGGGAGCTCACAGTTCCCTACAACCCTCAACAAAATGGGGTTGCGAAAAGAAAGAATAGAACAGTTGTGGAGGCAACCAAAGCCATGATACATGATCAAAGTCTACGAATGTTCTTATGGGAAGTAGCATCCAAAACAATTGTTTATGTACAAAAAAGATGCCCTCGTTACTCATAAAATCTTGAAGAACATGACTCCGGAAGAAGCCTTCACAGGAGTGAAGCCAGAAGTGGGCCACCTTCGTATATTTGGCTATACGGTCTACATTCATGTGCCCAAGGATAAAAGGACGAAGCTAGAACCTTCATACAATAAGGGAACATTCGTGGGATACAGTGAGTCTTCATAGGCTTACAGAATATACATCCCAGCATCGAGGCAGATCAAAGTCAGCAGAGATGTGACCTTTGAAGAAGAGATGGCTATCCAAATAGGAAAATGATCTGATATGGAGATCGATGATGACGAAGAGATGGGATCATCTCCCCCTCCAGAAGTTAAGAGGGAGTTTGAAGAAAAGAATGAACCGATCGATCCCATTGATCCAATTGATCCAGTTGATGCTCCCAAAGATATGGCAGTAAGCCGGAAAAGGCCTAGATGGGAACAACAAACATTGCAGGATGCAGAGGGGCACGAAGCTAGACATGGAACCTATCGAGAAAGAAAAATACCTTAGAGGTTCTTGAGTTTTGTATCATTGATGAGTCACATCATTGACTCAAAACCTACCACGTATGAAGATGCATCCAGATACCAAGTTTGGAAGGATGCCATGATGGAGGAATTCCAGTCCATCACGAAGAATGACGTATAGGAGGTTGTACTGAGACCTAAGGGGAATTCAGTAGTGACTTCCAAATGGCTTTTCAAGATTAAACACGGAGCAGATGGTAGTGTGGAAAAACACAAGGCTAGATTTGTTGCCAGAGGATTCTCTCAGAAAGAGAGAATTGACTATGATGAAACATTTGTTCCTGTGGATCGATATACTTCAATCAGAACCATCATTGCTATTGCTTCATCTATGGAATGGAAGTTGCATCAGATGGATGTAAAGACCGCCTTCCTCAATGGTATTATCGAGGAACAAGTTTACATTGAACAACCAAAAGGGTTTATTGTCCACAGGAGAGAGTCTCATGTATGTAAACTTAAAAAGACATTATATGGACTCAAGCAAGCACCTCGTTCTTGGTATGGACGGATAGACGAATGCGTGGTAAACTTGGGATTCACCAAGAGTGATGTAGATCCCAATCTTTACTACAAGATTGTGGATAATGAGTCACTGATTTTGATTTTGTATGTGGATGACTTGTTTCTCACAGGTAATGAAAATCTTATTGAATGATGTAAAAAGAAGCTTGCCTTTGAGTTTGAAATGAAGGACCTGTTGCCGTCTTACATGCAACTGAGGGGGTTTAGTGCAGCAGAAATATTCAAGCTGCTAAGTGCGTCCTTGGGGGCAAGTCTTGATTCAGGTGTTGTCACCTAATCCTGACTCCTTTGTTTAGGAAAACTTCCAACGAAGCCAAGGGGGGTGTCCCTACAAAGAGTTACTAAGGATATTAAGTTTTTATTAAGTGTTAAATTGTTAATGATAGACATGATTGTTTTTAGGAGTTTTTTAAAGAAGATGAAATTACACCGTACAAGATATTGCAATATTTAAATGTCAAATTCAATAGCATGAAATTGAAATGACATTCACAACATGAAATAATCGCTGAAAAAAATGTAGTTGTAAAATGACTAGTGCCAAGAATGGAGTCAACAAAGTGCGTGTTGCTGAAATTGTAGACGTTTTGCAGTGTATCTTGGTTTGTTTTAAATTAAATGTGGATTAGATGAGTGAATTAAAGAGGGAAGGGAATTCCAGATATACTTGATGGTACGAGGAGTGTGTCCAAAAACTTTATCAAATTTGGCTCCACGTGAAGAAATGTGGGCTAGATCAGAGTCTCTAGAAGGTGTCCAACACTACACCAATCGAGGGTGCAACGTGACGGTATCCCGTGGTCACTACCCAATGGTTCCTGCTTCTTCTGTGAAATTTCCACACAATAGATTGAATCGATGCGTTGGATTTTTTCCTTGGGAGATTTATTGGGGTCTGAACTAGTCACCTGACTTCCTTTCTGATACAGGCACTCTAGATTGGACGAACCACAGATGGTGTAGAGGATACGGGAAGGGAGGCCTTGGTTTATTTTAAGGATTTTAGTGCAATAATTGTCTTGATTATTAATCCCTAAGGATCTCTTTCCAGGTCAATGACCGTACTTGGGAATTCAAGGGGGTAAATTTCAAATTGAAATAAAATAAAATGTAGAAAGACAAAATTTCTAATTACTACAGCCAAGAGTCTCTTTCAAGCCTGAAGGCTGTACTCAGGAAAGCAAGGTTGGGTTAGTATTTAGTTTTGAAAAAATCAAAAGGAAATTATATCAACGATATTGATTGATCTACTTTTATTCTGCAAGAAAGAGAATCTACTCTGAAGCAAGTAAAGCTAATGAGGCAGACACATGCTTCCCCCAAATGGGTGAAGGGGGTTGTGGGAGCCGTAATTCCACTTTCTTTTTATTTATTTATTTATTACAGCGCTATTAAGAAAAAAGGAATACCCTTTTTTTGACCCTCGACAAATGGATCAAAAATGGTTTTACAAGTGCCGGGAAGAAGAGGAATGAAGGAGGGGGGAGAGGGGTAAACTGTGGGTGCTCCGTATGGCTGAAAACCTTAATTTTCGACAACAATTCCCTCTCTTTTTCCTTCGACCTGCTAAAAACCAACAGGCAATAAAGTTATAAAATCCTAGAAATGTTGGTTAAGGCACAAAAATTTACAACCTTTAACACTAGGAAAAATATTGAAGAATTTAAACTTGAAGTGCTATAGACAATACAATCTAGATCTAAGCTTTTCGATGCGAAATTTCAGCCTTTTCTTGGATCTAAATTGAAGCAAGTAAAAAACGAATGATGAACTCTAAAGATCAGATTTTAACTTGCAAAAAATATAAGGAAAGAGATTAAGGTTGAGCATTTTGTTGAGAAGGAAGAAGAAGAGCTCAAGCTCAAACTTGAACAAGGTTGAGGAGGAGGGTGCCTGCAGAGTAAACAAGTTATATCCAAAATGAAAGCGGTGAAGAAGACAAGATGCAACCGAGCTCCAGTCTTACTCCACTTTCGGTGATCTGCAAAGCTACACAAGAAACCTTCATGCAAAAGATCAGATCTAGTATGGTAAATTGAAGTAAGTAAAAAACAAATGATGAACTCTAAAGATCAAATTTTAACTTGCAATAAATATACAGAAAGATATTAAGGTTGAGTATTTTGTTGAGACGGAAGAAGAAGAGCGCAAGCTCAAACTTGAACAAGGTTGAGGAGGAGGGTGCCTGCAGAGTAAACAAGTTAGATCCAAAATGAAAGCGGTGAAGAAGAAAAGATGCAACTGAGCTCCAGTCTTACTTCACTTTTGGTGATCTGCAAAACTACACAAGAAACCTTCAAGCAAAAGATCAAATCTAGTATGGTAAATCACATAAAACCAAAAGCATACAACTTTACAAGTATTACCGACTACAACGTATAACTCTTGGATCTTATATTATTACACATAAATAAGCAACTTGAAACTCAAATGCCTATTCTACGGATTGTAATACAAACTTCTAATCTAGAAACATGGAATTGCATGAACAACATAAAGTGCTAAACCTCAGTTATAGAATAAGCATTTAGCATAGAAAGTATTGCACCCACAGATTGTCCTCCAAAGACTCAACTTTATTCATAACAAAGATAAGCAATTACAATCATGTGAGAAGAGGTTCCTTGCTTCTGTCTATGAATGAGGAAGAAAGCCTCGCTTAAAGAGTTTACAAGCCCTTGGGGGTGCACCAAACAACTAAAGATGATGGCGAGTAATCTTGAGTTAAAGGAGAAGATTGGGGAAATTTGTTGGATGAGAAGGAAAGGAGGATGTGCCACCTTTCTAATAGAGAGGTGTGCCCTCACCAAATTATCACCAACCCACCCAAGTGATGCCACATATCCACTCTCATGACGTGAAGGATAAGGTGCAATCCCCTCTTGAGATTAACTTGCCACCTACCAAAATCCATCTTAAACGCATGCTTGAATTATGGAGTGGACTCGCCTTGGCTTAGAATGAAGTCGCCTTTCCACTTCGTCACACCTTTAGAGAAATAATGCCATATAGGATAATTTAGTCACCCAGAGCATAGGAAAAGTGGGTCCCGAGGTAAAGAGGATGATCGGAGTGTGAAAACGAGCATCCCCACGCCAAAATCGGACTCCATATCACACTTTTATTACAATTTGAAAATTTTCATTTAAACCATTAAAAAATGGCTTGATTTTACAGGAAAATTTATTTTTTCCGGAATTTAATAAAAACCCTAGGGGGACCTAGTAGATGTCCATAATGACTCAAAACAATGTCTAGCACGCTTATATACATTGACACATGAACTTTAATAACCTCCCAGGGTTTACCCACCAAGACGAAAATTCCAGCTTTGGATGAGCGGTGGAAAACTCAAAAATTATACATCGCTTATTCAACATTGCATAATTGACAAGGGAAAAAACACCGTGGAATGATCGGATTGACGTCTGAGTCCTAGGAAGCCAAGTCTTTTATGTTGAAATTTTAGCATTAGCATGAATTCTTTAAAATTTTGCAGACTGTAAGATAACAATAGACAAGTGCAGTAAATACATCAAAAACATCACACACACTGAACACGAGTTTTTCACGGGGAAACCTTTAAAGGACAAAAACCTTAAAAGCATTAGTAATTCATCTCTTAAATGAGATGACTGAGTTTGTCTTAGAATTCTGAGATGAATGTTATTCAAATTGTTTCAAACCCTAGCAGGTTTGAACAAGGTTTACAAACTCTAGTACTTTTGACCAAAAGTATCTCAAGGACAACTTTCACCATATCTTGCAAGTCTGCCCATATTTCTTTTGTTGCCCAGAAGTCTATGTGTCATGTCCAGTACTGCCCGAACTGCCCAAATCTTGATTTAGGGCTGCCCAAACCTTCTACCTGCTGCCCAAGACTGTCTTGTACCGGTAAGTGAGCTTAGTGCTGCTACCCAGATCCAACACTTGCTGCCTAGATCTACCATAGGCTTCCTGGAACCAATGTTTGCTGCCCGGATTAGGGCTTCCCAGATTTGTAGCTGCTGCTTGGATACCCAACAACCTCTCTAGATGTTGAAGCAAGATGCACGAGCCTACCCAAGGTCTGCTCACTATTGCCCGGAAGTCAGGCAAACTGCCCCAGACTGAACAGGGTCTGCCCGAAGGTGTATAATTAGTGCTTCCCAAGGCTGAAGTCACCCTGCTCGAAGATCTGGTGGCCTGCTAGCAAGCTGCCCGTGTTCATGGCTTCCTGCCCGAATCTTTTATTTGCTGCCTGAACCTCTTTTCTATGCTGCCTGGACTTACACTAGGCTGCCCAGATTTGCACCAGGTTGCCCGGATTTGCACAGACCTCTGTTGTATCTGCTCGAGTGCTAGATAGGTTGCTCGGATCTAGCACAGACCTTAGTTGTGGTTGCTCGAGGAGGGATACTGCTGCCCAGAAAGAAATAGAAGGCAACTCGAGTCTAGAACATACTGCCCGTGACAGGAAACAACTGCCTGAGTCTTCCCGTGAAGAAGAGAAGACTTGTTGCTGTTGCCTTGTGTTTTTTCAATGCTTCTTGTGAGGGTTTTAATGCTACCCTAGATGAATCCAAAGCTGCCATGGGAAAAGGAAGTGGTCTAGGGTCAAGCCCTAGCTTGGATCTGTTGGCCATGACTGAAAGAAGATGAACCCTAACTGACTTAGGGTTATGTTGTAGTAGAGAGTGGAGATGCCCTATCCCGTGTAAGAAAGTACTGCTGCAAATGCTCTCCAAGAATGAGACAAGAGTGGATGCCCTAGCTATAAGCCTCCATGCTAGGGTATCACCACATAAACTTTGTTCTCTTCTATGACCAACGGAAATCTTCCTTGATGCAGCTGCTAGATGTCTATTAAAAATGAAATGGATTGATCTTCTATTATAGCCTTTGAATCACTTGGATGTGGACCAAAACTTAAAAGAACAAAATAATAATATTTTATCCTTTTATTTTTTTTATTTTTACCTTTAGTGATACTAAAGGTCTTTTTGTACTTTCACTTTGACTCCTTAGTGGTCTAAGGGTCCTTATGTATTTTTGACTTTTACCTTTAGCCTTCTTCAAATGCCCTGTGGTCAAAACAAGTGGTCATAGGGGTCCTTCCCCATCAAGGTACATCATCATAAATAGAGAGAACTACTAATGCTTTTATCTCACACTCCTTGTGCCACCAAGATCGGGTACTAGGTGTCTTAACCAAGGGTAGCTAAGCCTTGGAGAAGATCACAAAGTCCACAGATCAAGGGTAGGAGTGTCTCACATGCCCAGACTCGGTCTAGGACTTATAGTGATATCCTGGTAACAGACCAGGTGCCTCAGCCATAGGCTGCATAATTTGACCCAAGGTCAAATACTTGGTAACAGACCAAGTGCTTCCATTCTCCTGGAGAATGGCCCTCAACCCTATGCTAAGTCCCCCAGTGCTAGACTGGTCCATCTTCCTGGTAACTGACTATGTTCCTCCATTCAAAGAATGGCCACTCAGCTCTAGGCTGAGTCCCCCAGTGCTGGACTGGTTCCACATCTTGGTCCTTGACCAGATGTCTCCATTCAACAGAATGGCCACTCAGGTCTAGGCTGAGTCCCCCAGTGCTGGACTGGTTCCACATCCTGGTCCTTGACCGGATGTCTCAATTCAATAGAATGGCTACTCAACTCAAGGTTGAGTTCCCCAGTGTTGGAGTGGTTCCACATCTTGGTCCTTGACCAGATGTCTCCATTCAATAGAATGGCTACTCAACTCAAGGTTGAGTTCCCCCAGTGCTGGACTAGTTCCACATCTCGGTCCTTAACCAGATGTCCCCATTCTCTTATGAGAATGGCTCTCGATGTTGCTTAGGAAAAATCAACACTTTACAACCAGTTTTCCATGCTATCGCATTTATTACGAAATCCACGTGGGGTATGAGCATGTAATTTATTAAAAATAGGACCACAACTGGTCCTAATGTAACCACAAAACTTTTTAGCTTTGATGATGAACAACTGGCTTGTTCAAGACTTTGGCGGCTCACCGAAAATCCCCTAAGTACAACTTTGTGGATAACAGGATCTTGGATTGATGCATTACTTCTTGGGATTATAACTATGGCAGAGGTAGAAGGAAATTTTACAGAGTTAAGGAAAATACACCATTGATATTTTGAAGAGATTTGGGATGTTGGACTGCAAGTCCATGGCAACTTCGATGGATGCAAATATGAAGAAGCTGAGGGAATCTACTTCTGACTCTGATTTGATTGATCCCACCATGTATCGCCAGTTGATTGGATCTTCTGATGTATCTGACAAACACCAGATCTGATATATGTTTTGCTGTGAACACTCTCAGCTAGTTTATGAGTGATCCAAGTAAGATTCACTGGGTTACTGCAAAACATGTTCTCAGATGCTTACGTGGCACTATGGGATATGGGACTAAGATATGTTTCAGGATGCAAATTGACATTGCAAGAATTTTCTAATTCAGATTGGGCCGGATGTGTAGCAAACAGGAAGAGTCCTTCCAGATGTTGCTTCAATTTGGGTTCTGCAGTTATTTCCTGGTGTAGCAGGAAGCAAACATCAGTAGCACTCGGCACTGCAGAGGTCGAGTATATGGTTTCCAGTACAGCATCCCAAGAAGCAGTATGGCTTAAAAAACTCCTTGCAGGATTGTTTGGTCAGATTCTAGGATCAACTGTGATTCACTGTGATAATCAGAGTTGTATACAGATGTTAGTGAATCCCGTATTTCACGATAAGATGAAGCATATAGAGATTCGATATCACTGCATTCATGATATGGTGCAAAAAGGTGCGGTTGAGTTACAATATGTTCCGACAGATGACCAGACTGCAGATATTAGTACCAAGCCTCATCTCAAGACAAAGTTTCATTACTTTCATAGAAGACTTGGAGTAGAAGAAAATGCATCCCTCGTGGAGGGAAAGTTGAGACAAACATCTAAATTTATTTCACAGTGGTGCCTCTACCCGTTCTAGATCTCAACCTGGTATGGGAGAAATCCCATCGGCATTGTGAGATGGGAAGGTAGCAAATGGTCGTGTACACTGGTGACCTCTACTCGCTCTGGTTCTTAGCCAGGTATGGGAGAAATCCCATCGGCAGAAGAGATGAACAGGTAGTAGATGGCCATGTACATTGGTGGCCTCTGCTTGCCTTGGTTCTCATCCTGGTATGGAAGAAATCCCATCGACATATTGAGACGGGAAGGAAGTAGACGATCGTGTTCACTGGTGACCACTACTAGTCCTGGTTCTCGGCTTGGTGTGGGAGAAATCCCATCGGCAGTAGACATGAATAGGTAGCAGATGGTCATGTACACTGGTGAATGCTATTCACCCTGGTTCTCAGCCTGGTGTGGGAGAAATCCCATCGGCACCTGAGAGGAACAGGTAATAGATGGTCGTGTGAAGCATGTCCTAGTTCTTGGTTAGAGATGGACTTGTAGTAGATGAGATGTTGATTGCTGTACTCTCCGATGGACTGTGTAGAGTTGCAGAGTTGATGGATCTATCAATGGACTGAGTGGATCGGATACATGATGGCACCTCTCGATGGATGGAGACTATGTTGACAACCTTCAATATGTATAGAGATGATCGAGACAGATGAGATGTACAGAAGACACCTAGATGTTCGTGATGCTGATGATGACCATATCTAAAGAATACCTTCCTTATTGAGAGGGAGTGTTGGAAATTGTGCAACTTAAGAAGATATTCTTATTGTGCTTATATTGTATTTCCTTGTACCTCCCATGGGAGATTATACTGATGTAATTACTCATGTAAACCCTAGAAAGAATCAATGTAAACCTTGGGAAAGATTATACAAGAAAATAATAAAAATAAAATTATTTTTGTACTTCCCCAAGGTAGGTCGGCCCAATCAGTTAGACAAGTCGGTCCTGTTAGGGTAAAAGTCAGTTTTTGTAATGTGTATAAATAGAAGGCAGGTGCGCCTCATTTACTCACTCATCCAGGCATGCGAGTTCGCTCTGTCTCCTAGAGAAGTTCGCAGCATCAGCCAAAAGGAGGTTTTCCAGGGTTTTTTCTTAGAGAGACTTTTCTCTCTCTCTCTTTCTTCTTCTCTGTTCTTAAGAAGCTATCATCTCTATACGAATGTTTGCTAGGTTTTTCCCAATTGGGTTTCCCAGGATAAATTCTTGTGTTCTTTATTTTTGTGCTTTGTCTTTCTTCTAGAGATCCTATTATTTATTTGCAATTAAGTTATACTGCTATAATCTTGTAAAAACTAACACCTATCCCACATGTAGGGGATGCCAAACAAAACTTCACACATGTCCAATGGAACAACATCACATTCAATCTCATCCATGAAGCTCTCTGTTATCACCAACCTTGTAGTTGCCTATGTATGATGGATCTAGGATGGATGGTAGAGGGGCAATCAACTAAGGAGGTGGAACCAAGACTGCCTAGACTCCCAAATGGATGGTTGTCACGCCAATCAAGGCAATCTTCGCTTTATGTTATCTAAGTCCAATACAACAAAGGGGGAGACCCAGATCTACTCCCGACAGGAGAGATCAGATCAAGTAGGCTTGAGGTACATAAGGTGTAAGGTAATTGAAGATCCTAGATCTATGGGAGATGTTACTAGGTGTGCCAAGGCTTTGGATTAGGGTTTTGGAAGTGTTAAGTCCAATCCAAAGTGGAACCAAAGTGACTTGTGGGGTTGATACAAGATCTGGGGTTGAGGTACTAGCAACTGATGAAGATAACCGCTGCCTTGGGAAACGTAAGCGAGGCAGGGTGGGTAAGGACAGAGTTGGGACTGTCTAGTACCAAAGGGATAGACTCAATGAGGGATATGATAATGTCAGATTACTTGAGTCATCAAGGAGTAGTGAACTTTCAGGGGAAAGAGGTCAAAAAAGGGCTAGCGCTTGGCTTAGAGATCAGTGCCTGTTGGGCCTTGGGAAATGGAGTCAGTCTCTACACAGCGTTAAAGTGAACCCACCTGGGATATGCCCTGATCTATGGACCCAGAAAAGTGTTTGGCCCGGAAGATTCAATTTATAGGGAAACCAGTAGAAGGAGGGCTAGTGCTAGGATTTGGAGAGGAAAATCTGCAGATCTAGGACAACTAGGAGACTATCATCTCAGCGTTGGAGGAGAGATGAGATCAGAATGGCCTGATCTACAAACCCAAGTAAAAAAATTTCAGAAAAAAATCAGATCTGGAAAAGTCAAAATCTGATGAGGGAAGCTAGGATGCTGAAAGTCAGTTTTTCAGATATAGGGATACCTTGCAGGAACTAGCTCAGCGTTGGGGGTGTTTTGGAGTGAGGAAGACTTGATCTACAAACCCAAGTGATTATTTTTCAGAAAAAGTCAAATCTGGAAAAGTCAAAATTTCAGTAGGGGCGCTGGGGTTTGAGCAGTCAGAAAGTCAGATCTAGGGCAAACTAGTCATAATATGGATAGCGTTGAAGAGGATTTGGTGAGAGGGATGCCCGATCTACAAAACTCGGAAATGGTTTGTTCAAAGATCAAGCGGTTCCCCGATTAAGTATTTTTTGGATTTTTATTATTTAGGAGTTTTTCAGAAAATTTGAAGAAAAGCAAGTATAATGGATTGAGATCTGAAAGAGAAGAGATTGACCTGTAGATCTTACCTGGAAATGCTTGTAGATGCCTTGATGATGATGATCCCCGCTGTCTTGACCAATTCTGAAAATCTGAGTGAGTTCTAAGACCAACGTTATGCTCCAAGTGAACAATGCATCCCCCTATCCTGCATAAGCAAACGTCAACAATATCAGATTTGTTGTATCATGAAAGAAAAGCTAGATCTACAGAAAAGTAACAAGATGCAATCATAGATCACAATGAAGCTAATGAAAACCCCCTGATACAAGACAAAGACAATCTGAGCGAGTTGAGGTCCCCCTGCAAAAACGCTCCAGCTGAAAACGCCCTTCTGTAGACAAGATAATGATCCCGAAAAAATATATAGATCTCACACAATATTCCGAATGCTAGGAAGCAAGAGACTTTCCAATCATCGCCGAAGAACATCAGATGCAAAGCAGATCCATAAAATATCCACAAAAAAGTCTTTCTATTATTCAAATTCAAGAGCCAAAGACCCCTTACAAATGTGAAACTCTCTCCTTTAAATAGAAATGAGAGAACCAAAATCCTAACCACTTTCAAAACGAGTGGTTAAGATTAAAAGATAAAAATGTTCTAATCAATGGTTGAGATGAGCTCATCGTACAATACATGGATCAATATAACCATAAAGTACCAAAGTGGACTAAATCATCCATAAAGAGGGTACCCCACTCAACAAGAAATAAATGAAGCACATGGTGGGTCCATGGAGTGTTAACTAACTCCCTCTGTGTGCCCCATGGCACAATAAAATAATATAATATTTTAATTTTTTGACTTTGTGCCTCCTTGAGCAAATCGTGAGCCTCCCAAAAGCTCCAGAAAATAATATAAAAATGCCCCCAAAATAGGTGTGGGCCCAATCAGGTGTTGCAACTACTGGAGAAGGTGCGGACATCACTCTCATCATCATGACTCATCCCATGTCATTTCCTTGCTTCAGTAGCTCAAATAGATTTTTTCAATAGCCATTTAATCATTTTCTAATCTGCCTCGGGAAATGTGAACCTGCCAAAACAGCCTCCTAGGGTGCCTGCGTTGTCCAACTGAGCCCACGAGGCTCTCTGGGATGGGGATACTATGGTACAATCAAGTGGTTGCACCCCCTATGCCCCATACAACGCCTTAGGAGATCCAATAAAAACATCTCCATGCTCAGACACATCATCCTGTGAAGCAAAACTGCATAAAAAGAATAAAATGAGCCTGACCATCTCTGCAAGTGCCCGGAACTGAAAATAAACTATCTCATTAGACTCAGAGAGTCCAAATCCATCTAGGGTGTATACTCATACCCTTTCCAGGTCTCTAGCTGATCATCAACCATATCCAATAGATAATATAATCATCTATAAATGATCAGATACCAATAATATAACTCAAACTATCATCCATCTGCTGCAAGTGTTACACGGCTAAGACATGCTCTACAAATCATTTAAGTAACATTTATAACAAGTAGCAGTCACCTCATTGGCGGTACATCAACCAAATACATATATAGGGTTTTATTTATTATTTACTCAGACCAGACTTTCAGGACTATACTCACTTCATAGTTGTAGTCAATTTGCTAGTGAAGGGTGAAGGCTGAAATTGACAAGGCTAGGGTAAAGGATGAATACCAACTTAACATCATGACACTTTGGATATGGAAAGGAAAAACTCACTATAACCACATGCCAGACAAACAACAACACAAGGAATGGCAGTGCCTCACAAATGGTTGAGTTGTTCAAAGAGTGCTTATTCAACTTAGGCGTCATGTCTACATCAAGTTTGATCCAGTTTCATTAGGACCATCAATTTAATTTACATGGCCTTTTTGGCCTATATGACCCTTTGGGACTTCACTAGTGCTTAAAAGCACAACTAATCGCAACTTTCATCTGGTTCATATTCAAATTTATAAGGTCAGCAATATTTGGATATAGCATATATTTAACCATTGCTTTTTGGACCTTTTCATATACCTTTCAAGGGGTATTTTAGCATTTCATTGCTCTTGCCCTTTGTTTACATATGTTAAGAAACACATTTTTAGCATTTTCATTTTCCATGGGCTCATATATAAACATTTCCAATACAAGTAGTACATGAGCTTTCAGTTTTAGCCAACAACATCTTAAGTGACAAAGGGGAGTTCTGCACAGTGCCAAACATTGGGACAACCGACCAAAATGATTTAGGCATACAATCCAACTTACCAAAGGCAAGTTCTGTCACCAACTCAGAGCTGAGACACAGTATGAACAGGGAAATTTGTCCAACAAAGGTTCTAGCGGGGAAAGGTCCTCCATGCCACAAGTAAAGTAGTAAGCCGGGTTAAAACAAAACTGGAAGGTAATGGATGGGTGGAGACAATGAATGATGAATCCAACACTAGCAAGCCAAAACAATGGTGGAAATGACTACCTCTATTCTCCCTAAGGAGGGTAAAACCAATGAGTATAGATCAGGAACTTCGAAGTCTAAGTAGGGACATCAATACGTAATATAAATACATCCAAGTCCATATATTTATGACCGCCAGATCATGACACTAAATGCTAGTATATGTAACAAAAATGAGTATGAAAGCAATGATAACCATAACACAATATAATAAATGCTGTGTCATAACCATGAAAATAATCCAATTGAACCATCATCTATCCAATGAGAAAACACTAAAACCAATCTAGGCATCATCAACTGCTTTGTAAATGACTAAATGGCTACATCAGTCCTCAAATTTGAGTGTCCTGAGACTCAGTCTTGACATGGGAGAGTATAATAGTCCACTAACAAAATAATGATCCGTCAAAATTGCTCATCTTAGCATCTCATATGTAAGAGATCTGGCTGAAAAATGTACTGTTTCTGAAAAATAGAATATGGTAGCCTGGCTACTATATATGTGATAACACTCTCGTTGATGGTAAATTTTGCAACTTAGTGTCTTTATGTAGCCAACCCAATGGATAAGGCTTTGGATGGTTATAGGTCCTTTGTCACAACCTCTAAACTAAAATTTTTGAGATTAAATTCTTTTGAGACCCAAAATCGAACAAAGCATTGACTTTCCTCATTTAGATTTGAATTTAACATGCAAGTGTTTTTCATGTTCTTCTCTAACTTGTTTTGTTCCACTATTGTTGTTATGTTCTAAACTATGGTGCAAGACAACATATCATCCAGGTTTGAATTGCATTCAACTTCATGTCCCTCCACAGTTGCACATATATTTTGCTTCTAATGATGTTTTTTGTTTTGGGGTTGAAGCTCAAGGTGTAGTTTCCAACAGAAACAAAAAGAAAATGTGGGTTGTGATATTCCCAAGTACTTTAGGGTCTAGCCAAGAATAAGGTACCCGAAATAAGGGACTAAACATAGGCATCCTTCTTAGGATCAATAGAGGATTGCCAACTGAATGTAACCAAACCAACAAAGTAGTTGCTTAGAGACCATTCTACTACTTGTTTAACTTGGTATTGAGGGTTGGTTTGCAACTAAGCCATTGATATCCATCAGCTTGCTTATATTTCATGGCTCCTTTAGAATAGTTCCAATTTCAATCTTTCCAGCATGCCATTGGACGAGGCATACCCAGCTTAAGGAAGAGGTCATCAATGATTGAATCTTGTGACCTGAAAATCCAAAAGAATTTTTTAAGATTAACCCACGACTTCTAGTTGTGTGTGCAACCATCAAATAACCCCTGCTGAAATGATGCATTTCTTGTACAATCGTTTGGCCAAGAACCAAGAAGATTCTACCAGTGGATTGCCTTCATATTGTACCAAGAAAGACCACGGAACACAATGATCATTGAAAGAAGGATTGTATGCAAATAGCAAGGTGATACTTAATAACTTCCCAAGCCTTCTAAATACTTCGAGCCAGAAATTTTTTGTGAATTTGCACTTTTGTTGGAGTCAACATCAAGGTCTGAAAATTGATATCACACTATCTTTTTTACCTAACAAAGCCCCTCTTTGAATGCAATTGTACAAGGGAACTTTATAGTTCTCTTGACCTTGATCACCCATTTCGCACAAAAGGCTTGAGCTTCAAGGAATGACCCAATCATCCCTAGGACACCCCATTCCTTTGGACTGTAATAAAGCCCCCAGTTAACCCAATGTAAATCATTTTTTCCTTGTAGGATAGCCCAAAGAAAGTCTTAGAGGACCTTGTCTAGCGAAGAAGAGGTCATTGAGGAAAAAACCCAACAAGGGAGTAGTACACATGGGTAGCCTCTAGAGCCTTGGAACATATCTATAATTTGGCTGCTAAGGATAGAGGCAACAAAATCCAGTGATCCACTTTCTTGGTCATTCAATGCAACACAACCTCCCAAAGGGATTTCAATGAAGCTTGAAAGTAAAGGGGATTCCCAAAAACTTCAACACATTCCTAGGATGAATGCAAGCCCAACTTTGATAAGCTGTGTTGTCCGCCGATTGCACAACAGCAACATAAAATTTCTGAAAGCTGTCTCCTCACTTAGGAAAGTGGGAGAGGTGTGACCTTTGGGGCAAGCACGGAGCTAGGTACTGTCACCTACTCCTAGCTCCTCCGTTTAGGCTAACTCCTAACGAAGCCAAGGGGGTAGTCCCTACAAAAGAGTTTCTATGGCTCTTAAGTTGTTTAAGTGTTTTTAATGGTTACGGATGCGGATGGGTGTTGTTTAGGAGTTATTGTGATGAAATATGTTTATTTATTATGAATTCTAAACACGAGACAAAGCATTCCACGTTGCTATCACAAGAATTAAAAGATAGACAATAATTTAAGAACTCACGAAATGATAAAGAATTCACAGATATAACTTATAATCAAAACATCCAAAAGACAAATGGCCCATATTATCAACAGTGCGTAAAAGAAAGAACCAGTGCCTATGGAGTCAACTTATCAGAGATGCTTCGAGCGTAAATATGATGTGAATCTCAAAACGATGCCAGTGAATGTTTATTGCGCTTAATCTTGGTTAATTTTAAATTTTTAACAACTTTAGATGATCTTGCTTATGGTTTCAGCGAAAGGTTTGCAATAGCTGGGAAAATATTCCAAGTTAATCCGTTGGAGACATGACGGCCCGGCCAGTATCCCAGGCTGGTATCGCGAAGATTGACCAGCTAGCTGAGAATCTTAGACAGCGGGTAGTTCTGGCGCCTTTACTAAGAAAAACTTAAGAAATTTTTTACAACGCCAGTGCGTTGGTTATGGGTAAACATTTTATTATGCTTTTTTTTGCGAATTTAGCAAGTCCGTTCACCGTTCTGAGTACGAGCCCAACCCGAAAGTCGACAAAGCATACTAAGTGAAGGATAATCAACGAAGTAAATTAATTAGGGGAATGTGAGTTGCAAAATTTTATTAAGTAAATTAATTAAAACTCTCCGACAGAGAGCGCTCTTGACCTTGTATTATGACAAAGGTTCAAGAGACTTAGCTATTCTATATGCCTAATGCAAGGAAAATGCAAGTCTAACTATGCTCTCCGATAAAGAGTGCTCTTGACTTGGGTTATGGCAAGTTCAAGAGACTTTTAGCAATTAATTGATTAAACTTAAGAAAAATTAAAGAACTAATTTACCCAAGAGTCTCTTTTAGGCTTTTAGGCCCTAATCAGGAGAGCATGGGGGTAAGTAAACAAAACAAAAGATAACAAAAGCAAAGCAACTCTCCGATAGAGAGCACTCTTGATCCACCTTATGGTGAGATTCAAGAGATTTTGGTATTTTTTAGGTTTTGCAATATTATATCAAAAAAGGTAAATAAAACTTTGAACTAACTAAACAATAAAACATGAAACTTTTGATTTTTTCTACTTTATGAAAGATGAACTTTTCAGAAATAAACTATCTAACCTCAATGAAAAGCAAAATTCTAACAATTTGAAACTATTCTATCCTATTCTACTTTTAGCAAATTATGAAACAAAACATGAAAATAAGGAGACGATACAAGCTTCCCCCAAATGGGGGAAGAGGGGTGTGGGAGCCGTAATCCCACTTGCTCTTTATTATTTTGCTTACAATGCTTTCTTTTGATGCCCTTTTTGCTTCTTTTCTTATTCTTGGAAGGCTTTTGGAGCAAGCTGCAGAAAGGGGAAAGAAGAAAGGGGGATTATGAGTCTTTTTAAGCTTGATTTCTTCAAAATTTCGCCAGCATTTTCGCTGTACCTGTCACAAAAGTAAAAAATCAGCGAGCATATAGTATTAAAATATGATAGGAAAGACAATGCACAAATAAAAATTTTTGGAAAAATTTTGTACTTAGAAATTTTTTAGAATTTTACATACAAAGAACAAATGTTTCCCTAGATCTAATGAATGATACTAGATCTAACAAAGCCCTAAAAGATAGATATGAATAATGAGTATTGAAAGCTTGGATCTACTTATTGAGCAATTAAAAAAATTAAAGAGAAGGGTAGAGAACGAAGTTTCTTGTGGATGGAACACAAGAGATGGAGAAAGACTTCGGCTTTCTTTCAAATGAGAAGAACACGATCCTTGTAGGCCCTGCAATCACAAAGTGTTAAACAACCGGTTGTTTGAAGCTTGGGCTAGATGTAGCTGAACTCACACCCTTCTTCAACCTGTGAACCTTGCTAATACCAAAACTCAAAAAGCAAGTGAGATCATATCACATGAAAAGTATGTTAAGATAGTTCAATCAAGATCAATATTACGTATAAGTAACTACTCATATTCATCAAGATTACAACCTACTTTGCATAAATAATTGATTTGAAACTACAAAGAATCATTCTACCGTGCCAACAGTGGCCCTCTTGAGCTTAACACATAAACTGATCTCATTCAAGTAAAAAAGAGTAATGGGTTAGAAGCAGTATCGCCTCAACCATGGAACATTCACCACACGCAAAGAGCTCATGGACCTCCAAAGTTGAAATTCTTATTAATCAAAAGCAAGCAAAGCTTGGTACAATTTTTACAGAGTAGCTCCAGCACAAAAGTTCCATTCGAATAGAGTATCGCCTCAACCATGGAACATTCACCACATGCAAAGAGCTCATGGACCTCCAAAGTCGAAATTCTTATTAATCAAAAGCAAGCAAAGCTTGGTACAATTTTTATAGAGTAGCTCCAGCACAAAAGTTCCATTCGAATAGAGCTAAAGGAGCCTCTATTTATACAATGAAAGAAAGCTCAAAACCCTAACACCACACCACGCAAGGAGGGCGCAAACCTAATGATCCAGCAATGTGATGAGCCAAAACCTAAGATGAAGAGCTAAGAGTGAGGGGAGGCCTCCACCTAGGCAAGGCGCCCCCACTCCAACACTGAACCACCAATCTCCATACCATATGAGTCTTCCACCATAAAAAACGTGAGCTTCCAAGGCTAGGGCGTGAAGGAGAGGAAGAGCACACGTGAGGCAAGGAAGAGGTAGGCGTGAAGGTTTGGAAAGAGCTTAGAGCTAGGTAAGGAGGAGCCCATACCTAGAACTCAACACCACATGTCATACTTCAACCTCGAACAAATCACCAGTCCAATAGATAGGCTCCACCTCACCCAAGCGTTGGCATCACTGAAGGAGGCAAATTGGCCAAGTGAATGATAACTCAATGCTCACTGAATGCTGACTGAAGCCGAGTTGTGTTAACTCCAATCATCATTAATGCCCGATGCCATGTCATTTTGCATTTCATTTCGCTCAATTCGGATTAATTTGGAGAGATTTGGATTTTCTCCAAAATAATCGTTTTTATTATTTAATCAATAATTTCCCCAAAACTGACTTTTTTGAGAAATTATGAGTTATGTGGTTGAATGATGATCTGAAACTTGGTGCTAGTTGGCTGGCTGATCATGAATGAGTTTTGGCTTAAGGTTAGAGCCTTCAATCACTGAATTCGGGTTCTGGATGACTGACTTATTACAAATTGAATTTTTCCATTTAAATTATGCAAAAATTTAATTAAAAACTTGGGAAAAATTAAAAAATTAAAAAAAAAAAAAAAATTTTTGACGCGTCTGGTAATTTTTTTTCGAAATTTTTTCTAAGGGTCCTAGTGACTTAGTACATGACCATAGTCTATTCTAATAATGTCTAGTAGGTTTATACATACTCAGTTGGGCTCTAATAACCCCCCAAGGCCTAGAATTCAAAATCGGGCATTCCAGCTTTGGAGGAAGCGAAAGAAAACTCGTCAATTATACTCGGCTATAGGCAAAGCATAATTGTCAAGGGCAAAAAACTCCCTAGAATACCTTAGTTGAAATTCTACGTCTTAGGAGAACGAACCATTCAAAACACCCTACTAGCACATTTATTACAAACCCCGCGGGGCCATGGTCATAATTATTCGAAACAAAAATTGACTAGCCAAAACTGGCTAGGTACAAAGGCAGATCATTTGATACACTGGAAACAAACATTTCTCATGTTTGTCAACTGGCGGCTCCTCAGGTAATCCAACTATGGTACAAAAAGGTTGGCAACATCTGGCTCCAACTGTGGGACGGGTACTCGCTTGATCTATTGATCAAAGAGGGGGTTTGAGAATCCAGGAATCTCTGGTACCTGCATGAAAACAGAAGTGTCTTAGTCCCATGTATATGATAAAAAATATGCCATGATGAAGTACCAGAAAAATATTTTTTGCTTTTTTCAAATCAAAGTACATGAAATAAACTTTTTTCTTTTTTCAGTATATAAATGAAATATGATAAAATGCTAATATACAACAATAAGAAACTATATTCTACACAGATATGATACATATGGTACAAAAATAAAGTACATAAAAAATACAACAAGGATGGGTTTAGAAAAGTCCTGGGATGACCCCTTGGTCATCTTGGAGGTTGTTTCGATAAAAGGGCTTCAAGTGTTGTCCATTCATGGGCAAGTTTAATGTTTCTCCATCCATGGTGTTAAGTAAAAAGGAATTTGTGCCAGCAGTGTCGCGGATGATAAACAGGCCTTTCCATGCTTTCCATGCTTCTCCCTTCTCTTATCCCATAAGAGAACAGTATCCCCTATTTGGAAAGATCTCGGCCTAGCTGACTTATCGAAAGTGCCCTTCATGCTTTCTTGATGTCTGAGGGACTGATCAAGGGAAGCTCTTCTAGATTCATCCAACTCTATGATCTGATTGATCCTCTGCTCCATTTCTGATTGTTCTGTGCCATATTCACTTAACATTCTGAAGATCGGAGTCTGCATGCTAACCGAAAGGGTGGCTGTGAGTCCATAAACTAACTCAAAAGGGGATTTCCCAGTTGAGTTCTTCTTAGTGATCCTATTCACCCACACAACATGCTTAATCTTGCTATCCCATGATCTTTTATTATCACCCACAGTTTTCTTAAGGATAGTCATTGGGTTTTTATTTGTGGACTCAGCCAGTCCATTGCCCTGTGGGTAATAATCAGATGAGTGGGATAGGATAATGCCATATTTAAAACATAGATCATTTACTTTTTCGGAACTAAAAGCCTTGGCATTATCGGTTGTTATTTTTAGGGGAGTTCCGAATCTGGTGATGATTATTTCCTCGATGAAATCTATAACAACCTTCTTAGTGGCATTTTTAGTGGGTATGGCCTCTACCCACTTGGTAAAATAATCGGTTGCCGTAAGGATCCAACAAAAACCATTGCTAGAGTTATCCTTAAATTTGCTGATAAAATCTAGCCCCCATTGTTGAAAGGGGGCAAGGACCACTACAGGTGTAAGGGGAAGCGCAGCCAACTTCTGCTTCACGGTGAAAAGCTAACACTCTTGGCAACACTTGACATGTTTATGAACGTCTGCGAAAATAGTGGGCCAATAGTAACTAGCTCTCAAGATTTTGTGGGCAGTTGTATTTGTTGCATAATGGCCTCCACAAAATCCTGAGTGAAACTTTGCCAAGATTTTCTTGGAATCCTGTTCGTTTATGCACCTAAGTATGATACCATCTGGGTTCCTCCAACCCAGACCCTCTTGGGTAAGGCAATACCTAACAGTCTTGAGTCTGAAAGCCCTACGCTTGTGACCTTTGAGGTGATCTGGGCAAGTGAGGTGAAGAAGGAAGAAAATGATATCGGAATACCAATGATTGTCAAGCTCTTGAAGGGCAGGAGTCATGGCTGGCTGAGGAACATTATTTTCGGCAATCATTTCAATAGCTTCTTCATTCTTTTGGGTATAAGCATTTTGGCAAGGCATTGACCTTTGATTAACTTAGTGGGCTTTATTTCAAGGTCATACTCCTGGATCTTGGACACCCATGTGCCTCTAACTCCCAAGCAATCCTGTTAAGACAGGATGTCCTTCACTGCAGTGTGGGGAACATATCCAATAACTTTAGAATACCCAATATAGGTTCTGAAATGTTTTAAAGATTTAACCAAGGCATAAGCTTGCTTTTCCATGATGGTATACTTTAATTTGGAGTTCTGCAAGGTTATACTCATGAATGCTATAGGTTGCTCGAACCCTTCGAAGTTCTTTTGGAGCAACACACCGACAATAGTGTCTTCTGAAGTAAAGGAAAAGATCATGAAATCTTTTGTGTAATCTGGGCTAACTAAGAATGGAGACTTGGTAATGGCATTCTTTATAGAATCAAAGGCTTCCCTTCCTTCACTAGGCCATACAAACCTGGCATTTTTCTTAAGTAAGGCCTGCATAGGCTTCATTAATTTGGCCAAGTTGGGAATAAATCTTCTGATAAAATTTATATGACCATTGAAAGATTGGAGGGCTTTCACATTCTTAGGTAGGGGAATCTTTCTTATGGCCTCTATTTTTTCAGGGTCAATCTTGACACCGTCCTTATTGATGATGTGTCCCAAGAGTTTTCCTTCTTCTATGCCCAATACTGACTTAGCCGGATTCAAAGAAATACCATACTTCCTACATCGCTCAAAAATCTGCCTGAGATGACCAACATGGCTGGATCTTTCTTTCGAAAATACAGTAAGATCATCTTGATAGATCTCAATAATTTTACCAATCAACTCCTTGAAAGCATAATCCATGGCCCTTTGGAAAGTAGCTCCTGCATTTAAAAGGCCAAAGGGCATTCTCAGATATTCAAAAGTGCCCCAAGGAGTTGTGAAAGTGGTTTTATGCTTATCCTCTTCTTGAATGACCACCTAATTATAACTAGAAAAACCATCTAGCATCAACATCATGCTTGATCCAGTGACCCGTTGGAGGAGGGTCTCCATGTTGGGGAGGGGGTAATTGTCCTTCTGACATGCTATGTTTAGATTTTTGAAATCTATACATATCCTTAAACTCCCGTTCTTTTTTCTAACTACAACCAAGTTAGAACACCATGTTGAATGTCTTGTAGGAGCTATTATTCCTGCTGCTAACATTTTTTCTAACTCCTTTTTAATGATTGGTGCTAACTTAGGATTTATTTGCCTAAGTTTTTGTCTGAAAGGCTTTCCCTTTTGACACTCTGGTTTCAAGGGAATGGTATGTTGAAAGACATCTTTCCTATATGCTTTGCGTTTGTCATAAGTAAAGGCAAATACATCCCTATACTCTTTGACCAAGTTAATAAGGCTGTTCCTTTCTTTTTTGGAAGTACCTTTTTCGATTTTTATTATTTTAGGTTCCGTTTCCGTCCCAATGTTGATTTCAATGTAATCCCCCGGTTTCATTTGCTCAACATTACTCTTTTTTTCTGTCTTGTCTGTCAAAGATGTTTTCTAAGGCAACTAGACCATGTGGGACAGGATTATTAAACTAGTCACCTTCTCCATAGTACTCTTTATTTTTCTCCCGATCATTTACTTTAAAGTTTAGAAATTCATCAACATTATGAATAAATCTCCAAATTTGCTCATCATCTTTGAAGACCTGCCAATGTTCTACATTATCAGGAACAAAAGGTCTGAAGTTAATCTCTAAAGGACAATCCCCCTCTAACATCTCATCCGATGGCTGAAGAGTTGACGCTGAAACTGCAAACTTATCGGAGGCACTATTCTAATCTCTAGGGATTGCTTCTATATTAAGGGCATCAAAGAATTTCATTGTATCCCGGATTGCATTTCTATACTTTTTAAGTGTTTGACACTTACATGCAAACTGACCCTTAATTTGTTGGACAATCAAGTCATAATCCCCTTTAATACTATAAGCAACTTGATCCCCATGCCCTTGGCAATCTCAATGCCTAGTAGAAGTGCCTCATACTCCGTCACATTGTTCGTTGCTTCAAATTCCAATCTGAAAGCAAAGTTGAAAACCTTACCCTCTGGTGAAATAATGACAACACCAGCCCCCTTGCCTGTTCTAGAGTAAGCACCATCAAAATTCATCCTCCATAATTCACTAAGTTTTTCATTTTTTATTTCTTCTTGGAGGGGTTCCAAGAAGGTGGAGTTGATTTGATAGGTCCCATGTTCATCAATGTGGTAAGCATACTCATTTAATGGTCTTTGAGGGTTTTCAACATGGTGTCTTTTTTCCTTCTCAAAATACAACTTTACAAGTGAAAACTCCGATGCTGGTATGGTGGCATAGGTCCAATCCATTTGAATTGATCCTCCCAAAGTGGCACCCCATTTCCTAGAAAGCAACATCCCCCACTTGTCTGGCACATCAATAACAAGGATGTCCATGGTGATCTGGATATCGGGATACTTAGCCAATCTAACTAACCGATTCTCAATCATCCCTTCAACTTTAACCGGTCTAGAGTCCATGGCACATACATTCTGGTATGGTCTTGTAGTTCTTAAGTCAAGCTGCTGCATGACTTTTTTGGTCATGATGCTAGAACAAGATCCTGAGTCTAACATACAATTGTGTAGAAGAAGATCACCCATCATCAATGATACATAAAAAGGGGGATGATCTTCTTTTCTTGGGTCCCTAGTATGTAGAACTATAGGCGGATCGGCAAAGACATTATTTGAAGTTCGCTCTACGGTATCAGAAAAAGTGACCTTCATAGGGGTCAGGGGCTTTACAGGATTTGAAGGGATTTCTTTAGTTTGAGGATCAACATTACTTGGAGGATCTAGGATTTTCAAAACTCTCTCTCTTTGGCCAGGGATTTTGCATAATTCAAGGACTGGAACAGGAACTTTTGTATTTGCTAGCCAATTACCTAAGTCAAAACTTAAATCAACAATTTCTTTAGTTTCTACTTCTTTGGGAGGATTAGGAGCTGTTACCTTGGGAATATTCTGTGCAGAAGACCCCCCTCTTGCTTTTCTTTGATAAGTTATTCCTTTGAAGTTTTGAGTGTTGTTGATCTACTCGGCTGAAGGCATCTCTCCATAGTATTGAGTTAAATTGTCAACTTTCTTTTCATAACGATTGGCCTGTGGCCAATTTCCTATGGAGATGCTAGGGATGTCATCTATGTTGTTGATGTATTCAGACTCGCTTGTTGACGTACTAGGATCACAACCTTCAGGGTGACCATGTTCTTGAACATAGCATGCATAGTGGCAACCAGATTCCTCATGGAAATCTCTGCATGCTCTGTAAAATGGCTTATACTGCTCAACCATGTTAGCATCCTCTAACTGATGAGGAGGCCTATGCTCATGGTTGGGAGGCTTTCTTTTCCAAGTTGGCTTGGTAGGAAAGGTTCTTGGAGCAGGCTGACTTTGAGTTCTTTCCATTGTTATCACCCTATTCTGTATTTCCTTCAACTGCGCTAAGTGTTTCTGTTCAGCTTCCTCCATGTTTTTTTATTATTTCCCTTTTCATTTCAATCATCTGCTTTTCATAGGCATCCTTCATAGCTGATAAAGGATCCTTATCTTTAGGTTCATTAATTTTCAAAGATGTTGAAGACCTTGAATAACCCTGGAGGTTGGATTCACCTGATGATTGCATGTTCAAATTAATTTTAATTGCCATTTCTTGAGCTTGGACCAAGTTAGCAGGCTCCTTGTCTCTTATCTGGTATTGCATCTTGCCACTAAGTGCCTCAATGTAATAGACCGGAATGGTTGGTGCAGCTGGGGCATAAGTAGTAGGGATAGCTTTTGACAATTTGGTGAATCTAGTATTGAACTCATCCATCGTTTCAGTATCCTTCTTTTTTATGTTGGTCAGAGATGCAAGTTGATGTCGAGGTTCTTTCTTTTCACCGAACTTATTGGTGAAAGAGGTTTTGAAAGCAGCTAGAGTATCAAAAGCGTTGTCTGGTAAATTGTTATACCAGTCGCCGGCTTTTCCATCCAAAGATAGAGCAAATAACTTCATGTAGACATCATCATGCTGGCTTACAGGATCATTGACATAGGCATTGATGCATCTAGAAAAGTTTCTAAGGTGCATGGCGGAAGTTGTGGCATTAGTGTCGTTATACATCAGGAGTTTCTCGACAGCTTTGTCTGGAAGACGATGGGGTTGAACTGCTATTTGAGAAAAGCCGAGTTGAGTAAAATATTCACCCATTATGTCGGAAACACTAGTGTTAGTGTTTTCTTGAGAATTAGTTTCTAGAAATAAACTATGGATGTCTGACAAAGACTGAGATCCAAGATCTTCAAGGATCCTACGAGAAGCAAGTTTATTTAGCCTCCTCTTATAAACCTTTTCAGGCTCAGGGATAAAGCTAAGTAAACCTTCAGAGTTTCTTTTGGTTGAATACCTTGGTAAAATTAAAGACAGTGGAGTCGCCAGATGGATTTCAAGTCTAAGATCAGCGAGGTGATTAAACTAAAAATCTATCAAAAAGGTAAAAACTAGAAAAAACTAAGGTCGTCCAGGAACAAAAAATTTGTCCCCGGCAATGGCGCCAAAAGATGTTGTTCGCCGATTGCACACCAGCAGCAGAAACTTTCTGAAAGCTGTCTCCTCACTTAGGAAAGTGGGAGAGGTGTGACCTTGGGGGCAAGCACAAAGCTAGGAATTGTCACCTACTCCTAGCTCCTCCGTTTAGGATAACTCCTAACGAAGCCAAGGGGGGTAGTCCCTACAAAAGAGTTTCTATGGCTCTTAAGTTGTTTAAGTGTTTTTAATGGTTACGGATGTGGATGGGTGTTGTTTAGAAGTTATTGTGATGAAATATGTTTGTTTATTATGAATTCTAAACACAAGACAAAGCAATTCACATTGCTATCACAAGAATTAAAAGATATAAAATAATTTAAGAACTCACGAAATGATAAAGCATTCACAGATATAACTTATAATCAAAACATCCAATGGACAAATGGCCCAGATTATCAACAGTGCGTAAAAGAAAGAACCAGTGCCTATGGAGTCAACTTATCAGAGATGCTTTGAGCGTAAATATGATGTGAATCTCAAAACGATTCCAGTGAATGTTTATTGCGCTTAATCTTGGTTAATTTTAACAATTTTAGATGATCTTGCTTATGGTTTCAGCGAAAGGTTTTCAATAGCCGGGAAAATATTCCAAGTTAATCTGTTGGAGACATGATGGCCCGCCCAGTATCCCAGGCTGGTATCGCGAAGATTGACCAGCTAGCGGAGAATTTTAGACAGCGGGTAGTTCCGACGCCTTTACTAAGAAAAACTTAGAAAATTTTCTACAACGCCGGTGCGTTGGTTATGAATAAAAATTTTATTATGTTTTTCTTTGCAAACTTAGCAAGTCCGTTCGCCGTTCTGAGTACGAGCCCAACCCGAAAGTCGACAGAGCATACTAGGTGAAGGATAATCAACGAAGTAAATTAATTAGGGGAATGTGAGTTGCAAAATTTTATCAAGTAAATTAATTAAAACTCTCCGACAGAGAGTGCTCTTGACCTTGTCTTATGACAAAGGTTCAAGAGACTTAGCTATTCTATATGCCTAATGCAAGGAAAATGCAAGTCTAACTATGCTCTCCGATAGAGAGTGCTCTTGACTTGGGTTATGGCAAGTTCAAGAGACTTTTAGCAATTAATTGATTAACCTTAAGAAAAATTAAAGAACTAATCTACCCAAGAGTCTCTTTCAGGTTTTTAGGTCCTAATCAGGAGAGCATGGGGGTAAGTAAACAAAACAAAAGATAACAAAAGCAAAGCAACTCTCCAATAGTGAGCACTCTTGATCCACCTTATGGTGAGATTCAAGAGATTTTGGTATTTTTTAGGTTTTGCAATATTATATCAAAAAAGGTAAATAAAACTTTGAACTAACTAAACAATAAAACATGAAACTTTTGATTTTTTCTACTTTACGAAAGATGAACTTTTCAGAAATAAACTATCTAACCTCAATGAAAAGCAAAATTCTAACAATTTGAAACTATTCTATCCTATTCTACCTTTAGCAAATTATGAAACAAAACATGAAAATAAAGAGACGATACAAGCTTCCCCCAAATGGGGGAAGAGGGCTGTGGGAGCCGTAATCCCACTTGCTCTTTATTATTTTGTTTACAATGCTTTCCTTTGATGCCTTTTTTGCTTATTTTCTTATTCTTGGAAGGCTTTTGGAGCAAGCTGGAGAAAAGGGAAAGAAGAAAGGGGGATTATGAGTCTTTTTAAGCTTGATTTCTTCAAAATTTCGCCAGCATTTCCGCTGTACCTGTCACAAAAGTAAAAAATCAGCGAGCATATATTATTAAAAGATGATAGGAAAGACAATGCACAAATAAATTTTTTTGGAAAAATTTTGTACTTAGAAAAATTTTAGAATTTTACATGCAAAGAACAAATTTTTCCCTAGATCTAATGAATAATACTAGATCTAACAAAGCCCTAAAAGATAGATATGAATAATGAGTATTGAAAGCTTGGATCTACTTATTGAGCAATGCAAAAAATTAAAGAGAAGGGTAGAGAAGGAAGTTTCTTGTGGATGGAACACAAGAAATGGAGGAAGACTCCAGCTTTCTTTCGAATGAGAAGAACACGATCCTTGTAGGCCCTGCAATCACAAAGTGTTAAACAACCGGTTGCTTGAAGCGTGGGCTAGATGTAGCTGAACTCGCACCCTTCTTCAATCTGTGAACCCTGCTAATACCAAAACTCAAAAAACAAGTGAGATCATATCACATGAAAAGTATGCTAAGATAGTTCAATCAAGATCAATATTACGTATAACTAACTACTCATATTCATCAAGATTACAACCTACTTTGCATAAATAATTGATTTGAAACTACAAACAATCACTCTACTGTGCCAACAGTGGCCCTCTTGAGCTTAACACATAAACTGATCTCATTCAAGTAAAAAAGAGTAATGGGTTAGAAGCAGTATCACCTCAACCATGGAACATTCACCACACGCAAAGAGCTCATGGACCTCCAAAGTCGAAATTCTTATTAATCAAAAGCAAGCAAAGCTTGATACAATTTTTACAAAGTAACTCCACCACAAAAGTTCCATCCGAATAGAGCTAAAGGAGCCTCTATTTATACAATGAAAGAAAGCTCAAAACCCTAACACCACACCACGCAGGGAGTGCGCACACCTAATGATCCAGCAATGTGATGAGCCAAAACCTAAGATGAAGAGCTAAGAGTGAGGGGAGGCCTCCACCTAGGCAAGGCGCCCCCACTCCAACCCTAAACCACCAATCTCCATACCATATGAGCCCTCCACCATAAAAAACGTGAGCTTCCAAGGCTAGGGCGTGAAGGAGAGGAAGAGCACACGTGAGGCAAGGAAGAGGTAGGTGTGAAGGTTTGGAGAGAGCCTAGATCTAGGTAAGGAGGAGCCCATACCTAGAACTCAACACCACATGTCATACTTCAACCTTGAACAAATCACCAGCCCAATAGATAGGCTCCACCTCACCCAAGCGTGGTCATCACTGAAGGAGGCGAATTGGCCAAGTAAATGATAACTCAATGCTCACGAATGCTGACTGAAGCCGAGTTGTGTTAACTCCAATCATCATTAATGCTCGATGCCATGTCATTTTGTATTTCATTTCGCTCAATTCAGATTAATTTGGAGAGATTTGGATTTTCTCCAAAATAATCATTTTTATTATTTAATCAATACTTTTCCCAAAACTGACTTTTTTGGGAAATTATGAGTTATGTGGCTGAATGATGATCTGAAACTTGGTGCTAGCTGGCTGGCTGATCATGAATGATTTTTAACTTAAGGTTAGAGCCTTCAATCACTGAATTCGGGTTCCGGATGACTGACTTATTACAAATTGAATTTTTCCATTTAAATTATGGAAAAATTTAATTAAAATTTTTTGACGCATCTGGTAAAAATTTTTCGGAATTTTTCTTGAGGGTCCTAGTGACTTAGGACATGACCATAGTCTATTCTAATAATGTCCAGTAGGTTTATACATACTCAGTTGGGCTCTAATAACCCACCAAGGCCAAGAATTCAAAATGGGCATTCCAGCTTTGGAGGAAGCAGGAGAAAACCTCGTCAATTATACTCGGCTATAGGCAAAGCATAATTGTCAAGGGCAAAAAACTCCCTGGAATACCTTAGTTGAAATTCTACGTCTTAGGATATCGAACCACTCAAAACACCCTACTAGCACATTTTATTACAAACCCCGCGGGGCCATGGTCATAATTATTCAAAACAAAAACTGACTAGCTAAAACTGGCTAGGCACAAAGGCAGATCATCTGATACACTGGAAACAAACATTTATCATGTTTGTCAACTGACGGCTCCTCAGGTAATCCAACTATGGTACAAAAAGGTTGGCAACAAGCTAACCATTTAGGGATGTCATCCTAAGCCAACCTATAGCATTGGGTTTTAGTTGTTTGTAACATAGAGCCCAAGGATTCATTAAAAAACTAGTGAAATTCACCAACTCTTTGTCTTCACAGATAGTAAGAAAAGAGTCATTGACAAATTTCCCATTAAACATATAACCTATGTTAGGCCTAGAAGGGGAATACCCTTAATTAACCCTTGAGTAGTTTGGTGGTGAAGGAGCTATACCGCGAGCTTTGTAGCCAACACTTAAAGGGTCGGTGTCAAAGGGAAACCTTGTCTAATTGACTGAAGCAAGGGAATTTCCTTAGACTTAGCTTGATTAATAGATAGATAGGTTGAATCACCTGTGAATAAGATTTCCACTACTTGGACATAAAACTTCCCAAAACCCAACACTTGTGGCATGGATAGGATGAAAGGCCACTTCAAACAGTCATAGGCTTTCTCAAATTCTAGCTTAAAGAAAAGGACCTTCAATCGTGGGCATCTAGCCCACTCTATACCCTCCCTAACAACTAGTACATTATTAATGATATACCAGCCTTGTTGAAAATGGTTTGCTCTAACCTGATGATCTGTGATAAGAGGTAGCGAAACTGCAAGGCCAAGAGGTAGCGAAACTGCAAGGCCTTGGCCAAAATCTTGTAAGATACATTGAGGAGAGTAATTGTCTTCCCATTGGTAATCAACTCTGGGTTACCCAAATTGGGGAGAATTTGGTGAAGCCTCTATTAATAAGAGACCTAAGTGACTTCTTCCAGACTGCCTCTTTGTATACCTTGAGTAGGTTAGGTATAGCATAATCCCATGTGGCTATTAAGAGCTTCACATGGGAAATTGTCTAGCCCATGAAATTTATCATCCTCCATTTCCATCAGTGCTTTCATCATCTCCAATAGAGTAAATTCCTGATTGTCAATTTTTTCCATCCCAACGGAAATGTTTTGAGGCACAAGGCTAATGCACGTAATGCATTCCCACCCTTTCTACATTTTTATGCCTTGATATTAGAATACAATATGACACTGATCAATGAATTCATGCTCAATCTTGGTTGTTTATCCTTCTCGACTCCATGCTTAAGGCGCCAATCTTATCCAACACATCTTTGATAGAAAGTGTTTTGAAAAAGGCCTTTGTTGGTCAATGTCTAGTTTTAAACTAGTAGACCTGAGATCAAATTTGGGCACCATGGGCCTAGTGAATCTTGTCAACCTTCAAGAAATGTCTTGATTTTGTAACTTGTGATTAAATAGTTTTGTCATAAGGAGTAATGCTAAGATAGCTCTTCAAATTCAAGGCTTTGTCACTTTATGGAGGAAGTGTTGCACATTTTCTCTTGGTAATCAACTCTGGGTTACCCAAATTGGGGAGAATTTGGTGAAGCCTCTATTGATAAGAGACCTAAGTGACTTCTTCCAGACTGCCTCTTTGTATACCTTGAGTAGGTTAGGTATAGCATAATCCCATGTGGCTGTTAAGAGCTTCACATGGGAAATTGACTAGCCCATGAAATTTATCATCCTCCATTTCCATCAGTGCTTTCATCATCTCCAATAGAGTAAATTCCTGATTGTCAATTTTTTCCATCCCAACGGAAATGTTTTGAGGCACAAGGCTAATGCACGTAATGCATTCCCACCCTTTCTACATTTTTATGCCTTGATATTAGAATACAATATGACACTGTTCAATGAATTCATGCTCAATCTTGGTTGTTTATCCTTCTCGACTCCACGCTTAAGGCACCAATCTTATCCAACACATCTTTGATAGAAAGTGTTTTGAAAAAGGCCTTTGTTGGTCAATGTCTAGTTTTAAACTAGTAGACCTGAGATCAAATTTGGGCACCATGGGCCTAGTGAATCTTGTCAACCTTCAAGAAATGTCTTGATTTTGTAACTTGTGATTAAATAGTTTTGTCATAAGGAGTAATGCTAAGATAGCTCTTCAAATTCAAGGCTTTGTCACTTTATGGAGGAAGTGTTGCACATTTTCTCTTTGATGACCAAACCCTTGCAAGGATATTATAATTTGGTCGAGGGCATCATTTCACCATTTTATCTAGCCATCCCCCCACGTGACCTAGGTATCATGTTCCAAATCCTTAACTCGCCTTGGACACAAGATAGGTAATGTAGATGGGAGACATTAAACAAGTATTGAGATTTAGGCATCTTCATTATGGCCATGAATTGTTCCCTCTCAAATTTGAACTTCAAATGTTACAAAGTCCTTTAACAAAATGAAACCTTGAGGACACTTAGGAAGATTGTCTAATGTCACTACAACAATGCTTCCACTCACTTTAGGTTGGTTAATTCCTATCACAAGAGGGGGGGAACCTTGAAAAAAATGTTTTTATGATGTTTTCTTGAGAATAAAATGGATGGTGGAATGCACCAAGACTAGTGCCTATCAAATTGGGTTCTGGAGTCAAGACCGACGAATAAAAGGGTTTGAATATGATGAAAAAGGGTGTTGTTATGCTATTAACAATATGCTCTAATTAACAATATGGATCTTCTTCAATATGCAGAAGATTAAAGGAGGGCCATTCCAAAGATTGACCTCACAAAAAGTTAAAAACAACCAAGTAATAAATTGCAACCATGAACAAGAAAGGGACAGTAATATTCTATCAAACATAGAAATGACAACAACAAAATCAATAAAATGAAGAATGATTACAAGGAAGATAGGGAAGGTGAAACCTCTATCCTAACGTATTCTTATTGGAGCTGTTGCCGCGCAACCTAGCAGCCCTAGGATTGCAAGGAGTAATCAACTACTAACTTGGCAGAACCTTTGGACACTACCACTAAGTGTCACACAGTAGGGTCCTCTCTCTTTAGGTTTCCCATGTCCACCTAAGCAGACCTGGACTAACCATGGGAGATCTCCCTAGTCAAACTTTGTTGGGTACTTGCCAGAAGATATTAGTTTTCCCACAGTAATTGCTTGACTGATTTCTAAGAAACAATGTGTCTAAGAGAATTAACAAGGGCTGAAATATGACAGAGGGTGGGGAATGCTAAGGGGTTCTAAGTTCATGAGATGGAAAAATACCCTAAGCAAAATGTTTGACAAGGTAACTCTATAAATGGGAAATAAATGGTACAAGCTACTTTCGAATTAAAGTTTGACAAGATAATAGAGCCCTGGTTGATTATAAAAGATTGCCTTGAAGTGATTAGAGATGCCTAGACTATGTGAATATGTGTCACAATTGGGTTTAGGTGTTGAGTTTGAATGATTACTAGCATTAGTTTTAGGTTCAAATTAGGAATATTGTTAAGGTTTGAGCACAAATCTGCAAACTGGCGAATAAAGGTGTCAGTTTTGGGTTTAAATCAATGTTGCAAACATCATCTTGGCAAAAAAATCAATTCCTAGAAAACATCATTTCAGAATATCTCGGGAACACACATCAGCAAACATTGGCAATATATCGACAAACTTAAAAAGTACAAAAATATTATTTTTTTTCAATTTTTTAAACATCTAAAGCAGCAAGAACATCAAATAAACACATCGCCACGTGAATATGGAAAGAAAATTGATATATAAATATATAAGATGTCTACTGATACATCACACATAAAAAATGAATCGTGTCCTAAATCCTGACTCCTAAGTCATAAAAAAATATAACAAATTTATCTCATGATCATCATCACGAGTCAATAATAATAATAATAAATGAAATTAATTAGTTCGACTAGGATATTGAAATTATTTACATGCATGTGTCCCAACGGAAATGGATTTCCACAAGTTGTCGTTAACACTAGTCCAATATCTCATGGATCGATACTAACTGCAAATATATTATGGGATTACAATTCTAACAGAATTAAGGAAAAGACTTCATGTATTTCAATTTTTTACTATCCAACATTTTCGACTACTAAGAGTCAAGATATAGCCTATCTTCAAGGAGATGTCACACTTGAAGCAATATGAGAAGAAGGAATCCATAACCCAACTTTATAGCTCGTTGTTTCAAGCCAAAGTGGAGCACTCCATGAATGGGTTGGCCTCTAGTGAAATAGATTAAACACAACATCCAACTTTGGACATCAAAGAAGACCAAATGATCAAACCAAGACTCCACTATTTAATGAGAGACAACATAGATAAGGAGTTGTGTCCCTCCCCAGTTCAAAGAATATTTATAACTACTCTCTATTTTTTGCTCAACTTAAGCCCATAATCTATGTTCAACCTATTATTCTGCTTTTCAACCTTGGCCAACATATTAGCATTCTCAATATGGATATGATGCTCTATGTTGTAAGAATGCTTTGTAAGGGTGGATTTCATAACAAGATCCTCACACTCCACCCTCCATGAAGTCAAAATCGCCTTTACAAAAATGGGGAAAAAATCGACAATATCTTGGGATAAATAGGGGAAAAATTGGCAATGTCTCGGGAAAAAGTCAAGTGAAAAAATTGATGATTTTTTCACAAAAATTGTCTCTGTGAAAATTACATGATTTCTCAGAACATCGGTGATTTATCGGCAATGTTTGCAACACAGGTTTAAATGAAGGCTCAACACGTGAACAACTTGCTAGTTTTTACAGTGTCTAATTTTTAAAACAAATAACAACAAGCTAAACAAAGCAAACAAACACCACTATGGGATGCAAAGATTTAATTTCTAGTGCCTTATCTGAAGATTTCTAATGCATAGATTGATCCATATTTTTTATCTTGATACATGGAATGATTTCAGATCTTGTGCCTAGGATGCAAAAGTATTCTAGCCTAGCAAATGCAAATTTGTTCTAATGGCAAATAAGTTTAGAAAAAACAAATATTGAGAGAGATGTAGTAGAAGAGATAAGAAACCTTGACTTGGTGCCTTGATTTTGGGACTGGAGTCGATTCACCCCTCCTTACACACTGGAATGCACTTGAGATCCCTGAATTGCAGAGACCCTTGAGCAATAAAAAATTCAAACTAGCTGAGGTGCCCCCTTTTGAACCAACACTCCTCCAACCTGCACATTGAGTAAATTGGTAGCAATGAAAGTCGATTAGAAGTCCCAAATACTTGAGAAAAACTAGCAAACAAGTTAGAAAATGATTGTATAAGTGGTGAAGAACAAAACCCAAACATGAAAGCATATGCAATAAAATTCTGAAGTATGTTTCTTGCCAGAGAAATTCCAAAATATAAAGTAGTCGCAATTTCCAGACTTATACAATCACAAAAAAAAAAATTACTTCAAATTAGATTAGATGGCATGCACATAACATTAGAGGAAAGAAAGAGCCAAAATCCAACCACAAGACATCAAGAACACGAGTGAAAAGAGATTGAAATTAGAGTTGTTCTATTATTCTCAAAATTGCCTCTACTTTACAAATGAGTTGCTCAATATCTTTTATAGAACAAGAGAGAGAAAAATCCCTAATCACAATAAGATGAAGGGATGAGATCTTCATTTGAGTCTCCCCTTTATAATCAATGGCTGAGATTACATCAAAATAGCTGAGTTACAAGTGGTTGAGTTGCCCCTCTCTTGGTGGGATGCACTTGCTCAAGTGGACAATATGTGGGTTCAAACATGTTGAGATAAAAGATAAAACATCAAAGAGCTCAATTGACAAGTGAGAAACGATGCCAAGCTAAGTTGGAGAGTTGATTTGGATGGATGAAGCAAGAGAAATGAGCTGGAAATTGGAGCAATTCACCCCCATTGAGGAAGAACTGTGCTCCCCTCAAATCAACTTGGCTATTGGGGACCCAAATTATGTGTGAAATCCACTCAAATTGTTGATTTATCATCTTTGTCATATTTTAGAATAACCCACTTCATCAAATTGACCAACTGAATTTTCTCGTTGCAATTCAATGTATGCTTTCTCATACTTAGGCAATTTTTAAATCAAACCTTAGGAACTCTGGTTAATAAATGCCAATTAATCCAAACTTGATGCTATTATGAGTGAAATGCTTGGGAATTGCCTTGAATGATGTCCATCATATCTTATAGACACGTACCAATCATTTGCATGCCAAAATATGATATGATATTTATAATCCCTGTAAAGACCAAGAGTTGTTAAACAATAATAGCTGCATAAAACAAAAATCCCTACTCAATATTAGCCTATGGAACATCTCTACTAACCATGCTTATCAGAATCAATCATTGTAAGTAACATGAATTTTATTTTAAATACAATCATTAAACCAAGTCATAGTCCATAAACTATATCCTTAGGCACAACATGGCATCATATGAATACATAGCATGTCATCATCACAAGGCAAAACATGGCATCAATAGCTAACATCTCAACATTGATAGCATTTGCATTCTATGAATACTGAATGTTAGCTTGATCTCTGAGGCAAAAATCCCTATACACAAAATGGTATAACAGGAGCAAAATTGCCCTTCTTCAAATATTACACCAATAGCTTGTAAGGGTATTCTATGCATCAAACCAACACATGAAAAATACAAAAAATATGAAAACCTCAACTTGAACTTGTCTTTCCTCCAATCCTCCCAAAGATATTAAACTAAGTGCTTGGAGGGGAATTCCCTATCTTCTAACCATGCCTTTAGCAAATGGAAATTCTCTATTTATATCTTTCAAACCAAACCCTAATCATTGAAATAATAATAAAAGTGAGCTAGAAACCCTAGAGTTAGGGCACTCCTCTTCGAGTAGCTTTTAGGGTTTGATTTAATTACAAATTGACATGTGTCAACTTCTCCTTGAAGTTGCTCCAAATATGTGAACAAAATGCCTTGAATGATGTGTAATGACTCATAAAGACCCTTTAATATGCTTTAGATTCCTTCTTGAAGAGGGATCCCTCATTTAGAGAGAAAAATCATGATCAAGCAACAAAAAAGGTCCTTCTTTTCGGTATTGGAGTGGAGTGCTCCTCATCAAGTGATCCATATTTACCATAGAAATGTTTCTAGCACCGCATGGAGCTTTTCTAAAGAGGGCATTCCTCCTTTGCCTCTTTCCTTGCCACATGCATTGCTCCTGACCTCCTCCATTTTAGGGCATTTCTCCTTCAATCTTTTTCCTTGCCTCGTCATTCTATGAGTCTTCTTTTCCCCCTACCTCGCCATAAGGACATCTCCTATGCTAGGGCATATTCCAAGGGTTCCCCTCCTATAAAGACCATCCATCCATGTGGTCCTCGGCCCTAGGTTCAAGTTATGAATAAGGAACTCCATCAAAGATTTGACAAATGGTATTGTAGGTCATGTAGCTACAACTTCGAATATGGGTCCAATGTGCCTAACTAGAACCTGTTATCACACAAGTTGTAGTTGTCCCTAAAGGTATCCCATCCGGGACGGTAGAGGAGATGGACAACTAAAGAGGTGACCCAAGAAGTGTAACGGTTCCCAATGCAAGTTGGGAGTCATGCCAACCAAGGCACTCTTCACTTTAGATTATGAAGAATCACAACCAAGGGGAAGACCTTATAGCCAAATCAAAGAAGATTAGCCAAAGCAAAGGTTCATAGGGGAGTGTGTAAATTGAGTTACGGAAACCAATGCAAGCTTAGGTGAGCCCAATTGTTTAAGTGTGGTTGAAGAGGCTTAAGATATTAGGAATGTTTCAACCAATGAATGAGTTAGGCCACCTAGAAGGACCAAAGAGATAGATCTAACACCATGAAATACACAAGTAGGGCCCACTTCCTTAAAATAGGGAAATGATTCAAATGCTTCCCACAAGGTCAAATTAGGGGTGATATGGTGCAAAGGGGTGTTTGAAGATGTGGATCTATGGATCCAAGGTAAATTGGACACACCCACATATGGGATTTTAGCATATGACACAATCCCCAAGGAGTGCGAATTGACCCAAGGAGACTAGTGCCTTTAGATGGAGGGGCAAATGGAGTCCAAATTATGCCAAATTGTAGATCGGGGTAGTTAAGGCAATTTTCAAAGTGGGTTTAGGATGGCATGCCCAAAGAGAAACTAGATCTCCATAGATATAAGGTTGAAAGTGCATCACCCAATGACCCAAGTGGAGAACAAGCCTCAAAATGAGGAATGGGGCCCACAAGGAAAAAATCAAAGAAATGAAGCACTAGGGGTAGGTTATCAAGTGAGAGGAGAGCAAATCAAGTGGATTCTCACCTACCCAAGTCATGGAACTAACAAAACTCACTTCAGATCTTGTATATATAGATGCCCCAAAAAGATAAAAAGTAAAACCCAAAAAGACTGCTCCTTCTCCAGCTACAGCTCTTTCTCTCTCTCTCTTATGCACTACACAAGTGAGTGTGTGTGTCAACTGAGGAGCGCCTCCCTCTATTTATATTCTTTCGTTCACTTAATATTTGACTCAGTTATGTACTCTCGAGTAATCCTAACTCAGTTATGTAGGCTCGAGTAACCACAACTGGGGTACTAATGACCCGACTTACAACGGAGGGGACTTCCTCATGATTTTTAGTAATTATCCCGATAGGAACATTGGGGTACAAAGAAATACAAGTGATTCTCCCGATAGGAGCATCGGGGACCACTAAAAATATATATTTAGAATATTCTTCGAAGTTACAATAATTCAACACTCCCCCTTAACGAGAAGGGTATTCTACAACAACATCAACAATAACAACAGTAGGAGAGAGAGGGCATCATCAACATCATCATCAAGGTGATACATTTATAAATCATTGGAAGCTTTTCATCATCTTCAACATATAGTCTTCATCTTCAAACTTCAACAGCAACAACACTTTGACCGCTCGTTCGACAACATCATTTCGATCAGCAACATCATCATCTGAACTTTCGATCAACGTCATCATCATCATAATCTAAGCTTTCGATTAGCATCATCATCATCATACTCTGAACTTTCGATCAGCATCATTATCATCATATTCTGAACTTTCGATTAGCAACATCATCATCATCACATTTTGATCTTTCAATCAACAATCATCATCATCATCATACTTTGCTCTTTCGATTAGCAACATCATCATCATCACATTCTGATCTTTCGATCAGTAACATCATCATCATCACATTCTGATCTTTCGATTAGGAACATCATCATCATCAGCAACAACCTGCAATTCTCAATACGAAGACAAAAGTCTTCGGATCACTTTTGGACTTAAAGTCCAGGGATGATGCAATCCCACCACATTCTCGACAACCGAAGTCAGCGTATTCAATTACGGGACAATCACTCCCTATCACTTTAGGACTAAGTCCAAGGATGATGCAATCCTACCACGTTCTCGAGTACCAAAGTCATCGGATCCGTTTTGAACAAAAGTTCAAGGATGATACAATCCTACCACGTTCTCGAGTACCGAAGTCACTGGATCCGTTCTGAACAGAAGTTCAACGATGATACAATTCCACCACGTTCTCGAGTACTGAAGTCACTGGATCCGTTCTGAACAATAGTTCAAGGATGATACAATCCTACCACGTTTTCGAATACCGAAGTCACCGGATCCGTTCTGAACAAAAGTTCAAGGATGATACAATCCTACCACATTCTCGAGGACCGAAGTCACCGGATCCGTTCTGAACAAAAGTTCAAGGATGATACAATCTTACCACATTCTCAAGGACTGAAGTCATCGAATCCGTTCTGGACAGATGTCCCGAGATGATATAATCCCTCTTCATTCTCGAGGACTGAAGTCACCGGATCACTTTAGGACAAGTGTCCAGGGATGATACAATCCCACTGCAACATCACTGCTCCCCCTTTCGAGGAAGATCTTTCCGAACAACACCAATCTTGTCTCGAAAGTATTCGAACTTTATCCGGGACAGAGACTTCGTCAACACATCAACAACTTGTTCATCAGTACTCACATACTGGAGCTTTATGGCTCCCTTCTGCATCATATCTTGGATGTAGAAATACCAAATTTCTATGTGCTTCGATCTATCGTGGAACACTGGGTTCTCTGTCATCTTTATACAACTTTGGTTATCACATAGAATCACGGTAGTATCCAACTCCAGGTTGAATAAACTTGACATCAGCTTCCGAAGCCATATGGCTTCACAACTAGCAGAGCAAGCTGCTATATATTCTGCTTCAGTCGTGCTAAGAGCAACACTAGACTGTTTCCAACTAAACCATGAAATCATAGTAGATCCCAGACTATAACATCCACCTGATGTGCTTTTCCTGTCTGATACACTTCCAGCCCAATCTGCATTCGTATAGCCATACAGTTTGTACTCATGGCTTCCATCATAGTATAGACCAAAGTCTATAGTCCCTTTCAGATATCTCATCACATGTTTTGCAGCTATTAGGTGAACATGTCTAGGTTGAACTAGATACTGACTCAAGGTGTTCACAGCAAAACAAATGTCTGGTCTGGTATTTGTTAGATACATCAACGACCCAATAATCTGTCTGTATTGAGTCACATCCACTAACTCTGACAAGTCATCAACTAACAACTTCAGGTTGGAATCCATGGATGTGGCCATGGCTTTGCATTCCAACATATCGAATCTTTTCAATATCTCTACTACATACTTTCCTTGGTTGAGAAAGATTCCTTCTGAAATTTGCCATACTTCCAGACCTAGGAAATAATGCATTAAACCAAGGTCTTTCATCTCAAATTTTTCGGTGAGTTTCTTCTTGCTTTTCACAATTTGTTTCTCATTCCCTGTCAGAAATAAATCATCCACATATAGTAATAGTATGACAGGTTCGTCTTCTATAACCTTGAAGTAAAGCTTAGGATCGGATTTACTCTTGGCAAAGCCCATGCTCGTCAGGAAACTATCTATCCTTCCATACCAAACTCTGGGAGCTTGCTTTAGGCCATACAGGGCCTTCTTCAACTTGCATACGTGAGTCTTTCTGCCGTCAACTTCAAATCCTTGTGGTTGTTCTATGTATACTTCTTCAATCACACCATTTAGGAAGGCTGTCTTCACATCCATCTGGTGTAAGTCCCACTTCATCATGGATGCAAGTGCCATGATAGTTCTAATTGAAGTATACCGTGCTAATAGAGCAAATGTATCTTCATAATCAATTCCCTCTTTCTGAGAGAAACCTTTGGCCACAAATCTTGCTTTATACTTTTCGATACTTCCGTCAGCTGCATGTTTTATCTTGTAGATCCATTTGGGGGATACTACACTCTTTCCTTCTGGTTTGGGAACTATATCCCATACATCATTCTCCATTATTGATTGGTATTCTTCAGTCATTGCTTCTACCCATTCTTTCTTCTGTACTGCTTCTTCGTAGTTTGTAGGTTCTTGATCCATCAGATCACACATCAAAGCCACATAGCTGGAAAATGGCTTGGGCTTCTTGCTTATCCTTGTGGAGCCTTCAGGAGCTCCATATCTTTCTGCTTCGTGTATAATTTCTCTTGCCCAAGCAGGCTTTCTCTTCCGTGACATCTCCATTGTAGGAGGTTCTTGTGGTTTAGTCATATCATGCTCTTCAGGTACTTCATCTTCAGGGAGGGATGTATTCTCGACATTTATGGGGGGTACATCTTCCTCATATACTTCTTCATGTTGACATTTTCTAGATCTCTTGAGTGTTGCTTCTTCATCTAATGTTACATCTCTACTGGTTTCCATGTGATGGAATCCAGGAATGTAAATTCTGAATGCTTTGGACACTTCACAATATCCAACAAATATTGCCTTCTTTCCGGAAGGGTCCAACTTGGTTCTTTTCTCTTTTGATATATGAACATATACATGACAACCAAATATCTTGAGGTGACTTACCTCAGGCTTCTTTCCTGTGAACATCTCTTCTAGAGTCTTGAATCCAAGACCACTGTGAGATATTCTATTCTGTACGTAGACAACAGTTCTTGTTGCTTCTGCCCATAGATGCATTGGAAGATCTTGATCATATATCATTGTCTTCACTGAATCCATGATGGTTTTGTTCTTTCTTTCCACAACACCATTCTGTTGAGGATTGTAGGGAGTGGTTAGTTCCCTCTTGATTCCGACATCTTTATAGAAGGCTTCAAACTCTTTTGAAGTATACTCTCCACCATTGTCTGATTGGAGTGTCTTGATTCTATTGTCTGAAAGATTCTCTATCAAGGCTTTGAATTCCTTGAATTTCTCAAACACTTCGCTCTTTGCTTTCAAGAAGTAGATCCATGTCTTTCTTGAATAGTCATCAATAAAGGTAATATAATATTTGAAACCACTAAAAGATGTGGAGGACATTGGACCACACACATCTGAATGAATCAATCCTAGCGTGCCTTTTGTTTTTGTTTCGCTCTTCGGAAATGGATTCTTGGTGTTCTTTCCTTTCACACATCCTTTGCAAATGCCTTCATGTTTGATCTTCATGTCTGGTAATCCCGTCACTACTTTGTTCACATGCGATAGTGCTAATTTATGTGAGCAAGCCTTCTATGCCATAGTTCACTAGGATCAGTGGACTCATGAACAAGGGTTGTTTCTGAATCTCCCTTGAGTTTATGCAGGCCTCCTTCTTCTTCACCAATGATAATTGCATCTTCAATATTCTTCCCTTTTGGTCCACGTGAGTACTTGGCCATCTATGAATGCAACTCTGAATCCTTTCTTATCTAAAGCTGAGATAGAAAGTAAGTTCTTCTTCAGACCTGGTACATATAGTACTTCTTTCATCTTTAGGGGATTTCTTGAATCAAGCTTGTAGCTTGCTTCCCTAATTCCTTTGATCGGATATTGATAGCCATCTCCTAGAGATACTTTATGAGGAGAGTTCGTTTCTTCAAGTCTTGATAGAGACTTCTTTTGTCCCGTCATGTGCTTTGAAGCACCACTGTCAATAAGCCAAGTATCTTCTCCAGGTGTTATAGATCCAGAGAGTGTTGAGAATAATACATACTCTTCTGCATCTTCTTCTCTTGCTTGCTTGCTTGGAGGTCCTTCCTCTTCTTCTTCTTCATCCTCATCTTCAGCTAGATGAGCATGATGTCTTTTGTTGTTGTTGATCTTCTTCTTATATTCTTGTCTCTTCATAGGACAATTTCTGGCAATGTGTCCTATCTTATCACAATGAAAACATTGAAAGCCGGAGTAATCCCTATCAGGGAGACTTTCTCTTGTCTTCTGGAACTTTCTGGGAGGTTGATACTCCCTCTTGTTTCCCTTCTTGAAGTTGGGTTGACTTCTTCTTCTCTTGGTATGAGTGGCTAGGGCTTGATCATCCTCCTTTAGTAGGGCTTCTCTATTTGCCACTCTAGTCTCCCCTTGAATGCAGTCTTCCCATACAACATCAAACTTCATGCTTTCCTTCCTGGCACACATCATCTGGATGAATGACTCCCAGGGTCTAGTGAGACCATTGAGAGCAGTCATAAAATTCTCATCTTCATCAAGTTTGTCTCCAATGGCTTCTAGTTGTTCTTTGATCTGAGAAACCCTTGTGAAGTAGTCCTGGATGGATTCTCTATGACTCATCTTGGTGCTCTTCAGTTGGGCTCTTAGATTCATCTTTTTGTTGATGTTTCTTCCCTCATACATTTTGGATAGGGCATCATACATTTCTTTTGGAGTCTTCTTGGATGACACTTGACGGATCAAGTGATCCTTGATAGAGTTAGCAATAATCCTTTGTGCCCTAATCATATCCTTTTTGTGCTTCTCCTTAGCTTCAGCTTCTTCAGGTTCTGCAACTTCCTCTTTGATATATTTATCAAGATCATTCTCTTGGAGAATGAGACCAATCATGTATTTCCATGCTCGAAAATTCTCTATGCCTTCTAGCTTGTCCTCAAGCTTAGTGCTTGGGGCCATCTTGTCAGAAAATCACAAAAAATTGAAATTCCGCGGAATGAGAAACTGAACTTACCAGGAGATGCGCTTGACTGAGGCGAGTTGACTAGTGTGCTTGGTTATGGAAATCTCAAGTCTTCACCTTCCAAATCAAACTTGCGAGATTCAGCTCTGCAACTTCCAACTGCTTTCTAGTTCTGCAGTTTTCTGGTGCAGCTGTCAAACTAGGGTTTGACTTTTCCAAAGACTCACTTACCCAAAAACCTCGATTTCAGGTTCAATAGATGCACTCTGGGAGGGTGCAACTTTCTATGCAAGCAGTTTTCCGAAAATAATTTTTTTTCCCAAAACCCTAATTTCTTCCGAGGAGAGAGAGAGGGATTTTTCACCTTGTGAAAGCTGTCATATTCAGGCTAGCTTTGATACCATGTTAAAATTCCATATGCTCAGCTAGATTATCAGCATTTAATTTCAATTTTAAAACAAAAACATATAGACAGGATCACTGAAAGAAATAGTATCACAAGAACAACATAGATTTATCCTGGGAAAACCCTAAAGGGAAAAACCCAGCGAAAGCTTCCTCAATATAGATACCCCAAAAAGATAAAAGGTAAAACCCAAAAAAATTGCTCCTCCTTCTCCAGCTACATCTCTTTCTCTCTCTCTTATGCGCTACACAAGTGAGTGTGTGTCTCAAATGAGGAGCGCCTCTCTCTATTTATATTCTTTCGTTCACTTAATATTTGGCTCAGCTATGTAGGCTCAAGTAATCCTAACTCAGTTATGTAGGCTCGAGCAACCACAACTGGGGTACTAATGACCCGACTTACAACGGAGGGGACTTCCTCATGACTTCTAGTAATTCTCTCGATAAGAACATCGGGGTACAAAGAAATACAAGTGATTCTCCCCATAGGAGCATCGAAGACCACTAAAAATATATATTTAGAATATTCTTTGAAGTTACAATAATTCAACATCCTAGAGCAGAGATTGCTCCTCCTTACTAGCAAACTGGACTTTAAACTCAGCGTCGTCTTTTTATCTTGTATGAAAAGCAGACATAGAAACATATTTTTTGAGCCTTTTTTTCCTATCAGCTACTGGATCATGTTACCCACAGCAGAGATTGCTCCTTTCTAACAAACCGATCTTTAAATTCTTCTTCTCTGTTATGAAAATTGGACATGGAAACAGTTTTTTTCAGTCTTCTTTTCCTACCGGCTGCCAGATCGTACAGGCTGAGTTCTCCTTGACCTCTTTCAACTCTTATGCTCAGAGTCATGCAATATTCCATGCAGACACCTCACAGCACCGGGATTTTCTGCTTTGTTACCATATTGATCTGTAATTGCAGGGGAACTGGAGCGGTAATGCTTTGTCCCTACATCTGGTTGAGTCAATTCACAGCAGCCCCAAATAGAAAGACAACCTTTGCAATGTTACTTGGCTTGGAATGTAACAAACATTAAATGGATTAGAGCATAAAAAGCAAAGTTCTGTTCCAAATCAGGGTTATTGTACACAGAGTACATCTGCTATCCTTCTGTTGCAGAGTTACAATGGGTGCAGATCCACAACAAACACTGATGGCATGGAAGCCTTCCAATGATTATTTAATGTTCCATCTTATATATTAATAATTGGTAGAGTGCATGGTGCATAGTCTCTGCTGAGACCCACTATTATTTGTCTATGTACAGGGACAGTTGACAGAGTACCTCCTTTCTGCATTTTCAGTCTTGTAGTGGGAACCTCATTGCTGTTGTTGCTCAAACTTCCGTTTGGCTAGTATCCATGTACTTCAGATCAGCATCTCTCCTACCCAAATTATAAAACAATTAGCTTTCATTGGTGAAAACATTGTAAGTAAAATAATTGATAATTAAAAAAATGAAAGTGTTTTGTTTTAATAATTTTATTTTGTTAGTATATACTATAGATATCTCCCCAACCAAATGATGCAGAGCTCAACAATCTGCTCTAAACTGATGTATACTTCAATTTTTCTACAGTAAAGCTGATTTAAGGGCAACTGAGGGAGAGATCAACATTCTCAGCCTCAAATCCGTTCTCTGCACCAAAAATTATGTTTGAAATCCTCTTTAATCTCCTCTTTCAGTTTTTCCTTCCCGCTCTGTTTCACTTCCTGTCATGTGTTGAGTTGTTTAGGGTATGTTTTGCAGAATTGGGTTTTATTTGTAGGTCTTTGCATTCTTTAACAAGATTAACAGCAGATTGGAAGCTCAGGACATCCAGATTTATCTCAGCTACCGTTGAAGCAGCTTGACACTATAACAGATTGAAGAACTATGCATATGTTTAAGGCAAATTAGTGAGATCTGCATCATTTGCTACCTCATTTCTCTAGATGCAATTATCAGAATATTAAATGCTCAGGGTCATAAAATAAAAATAGCAAATGGCAAAGTTGTTAAATGTGATTAAAAGTAATAGATTCAAACTCTAAAAAATAAAGTATACAAGTTGTAAACTAAGAACAGCATTCAATGACATGACTGAAAAAATCATCAACCAAAAAGTGCTTCTAGATGTATGGAGTCTTTCACCTCACCTCCTATACAGCCTTCGATGAAATGACTGAAAATACCATCAGCCAAAAAGTGCTTCTATTTTTATGAAGTCTTTCATCTATCCTATCATTTATGGCCATACATTTTTCACCTCCCGTCATTCAAGGCCTGATCCGATAACTAGGCATTGGTTGTGTTACCACCCCACCTAGACAGGGTTGTCCACTGAGCTCACTTTGAAATGCTCGTAAGGTAATTGTGTCAGTGTTTCAGTACCTCAAGCAAAGGTAGGGGACTCAACTGAACTGTAGTAGGGGGTTTGCAAGAGATTATAGGAGCAGTGGACTTAATGGGGGCTAAAAGCATGCAGAATTTTATATTCAGAATACATCGAATCTAAAAAGAAACCATTTCCACATGGCTAAAAGCCAGAAGGCGGTGGCATACCAACATATAAATCATCCTAAGGTTGGCCCTTTTTGAGATACAGTCCTGTAAGCAATCCAACAGAATGGATATTAGCAGGGTAATACCCAGCCTGCAGAGGAGACTCATGAAACAAGGTCTCTTGCTCTTATGTCTGATCAAAGGAAATAGATCCAAAAGCAGTTACCCTGAAAGTACATGCGAGTTCAAAGAAAAAAGGTAGGGTCGTGTTTCAGATGGAAAATTTACAATCTTAGTTCTGGTGGACACGTTATCGCTGAATGCCACTAGGAAATGGTAAAAGTGCAACTTCAGCAAAATGATGGATGATCTCAGATAAACAACTCAGTTACAGAGCATGCCAAATAAAACTCTCTTCAGCGCCATCATTTCCTGCCAGAGATTGTTACGACTTCTGTACACTCACACTTGGAATTTCAATTTGGCCCGAGAATCAAAACCAGAAGTTGGCATGGATTCCGAAGATTACATGATGGCGTAGTATTCCAGACGCTGAGTATGCCGAGTTTAAAGAATGGCCATTGCCTTTTGCAGTGGAGATGTTGCGTGTATTTTTTCTTGGCCACTGATGGGTTTCACCATTTTGTTAATTGACAAACACTCCATACCCGCGATAATTGAAGGTTGAATTAGGTGAGTTTCAAAGGATTAATAGAGATGCAAATATGAATGAAATAGGACGAGTGTGTCTCTGCATAGAGGGAGATCATGATCTATCTCACACGCCAAAACACAGCACGTGGATTTTGTTCTGTTGGCGGCAGACTGAAGTGGATCTTCACCCTTTGATAACCAAATCGTGGAGTTCGTGGAACAATCCACGTTTTAATCGCTGAAAACGTCAGTCGTCGCAGCCAGGTCGTGGAGGAGCAACACCTGTCTGCGTATCAATGCTTTTTTTTTATAGCCGATTTCTATGCAGCCGTTTGGTGACATCTCTATGGCCGTGTGAAGCTCTGGTCAGTTGTTTGCACAGGTTTAAAACTTTGAATTAATTGAATTTTTTTTAATTGGCGGCCTTTGTTTCAACGGCAAAGCTTGGAGCAGTCAACAGGTTCATGTAAGCACAAGAAATTCCCGTGTTATATGGAGTGAACTCAAAACTATTATCTTGCTTGACATCCAGTGAAAACTTCAAGTTGGCGATGACACTTGACATACTTAGACTCCAGTTTGAACTTAAGAGATGGCGAACCTGTTAGTAACAGTGGCAGCCAAGCATGAGTTTTTGCACTTGGCGTGCTTAGCTTGGCAGCAATAATGCTGAGTCTGATCTTGGTGTTCTGGAAACTCCAAACTTGAGTTTTCTGGAGATTTGCTTCCAGCTGCCTAGTGTATCTGCGCTTGGATTATTTTTGAGCGGTGTCGATCTACCTTTTGACCCCATTTATATCATCTCCTTATTTGGATTTCAATTCAACTTTAGGGTTCTACTTTGAAGGCAACACTTTTGAAGAAGTGGTAGATTACAAATATTTTGGGATTGACTTTAACAAAAATTTAAGTTGAGAAGGTTGCAGGAATAAAATAACTTTGGGAGGTTGGAAAGCATTATACACCTTTCAAAATAGATGCAGAGAAACAGAGCTATAGGATTGGAAGACTACGCAAACTCTTTTTGTGCTGTTAGTGATCCCGGTTGTTCTCTATGGGTGTGAAGTGTGGGCCAGCAGTACCTCTGACTTACAGTGGAACAAATTGAGAAGATTCAAAAACGCTTGATTATCAACAAGTTCAAAATTAAAAGCTCAGTCCCCTATGATATCATGCTTAGTGAACTGGGGGCAGACCCCATTGAAGCAATTGCTATGGTGCGACTCATAAGATATCTAAAAAAGATTGAGCAAATGGAAGACGACAGATGACCTAAGGTGGTCTTCAATGACATATTATGCAAAAGAAAGAAGACTTGGATGTGGCAAAACATCAAATGGCTAAGTAAATGGGATATTTACCTGAACACGCCCTACAAACAGTAAAAAGATAAAGAGAAAGAAAAAGTACTATATTGAAGAGTTTAATCCCACCTACAACCATCATCAAAAAGATTATATAGGGGCTAAAATATCATGGAGGGCCAAAATGCTTATTGCTCAACTAAGAGCTAATTCCCACCAACTACGTTGTGAAACTAGATGCTGGAAAAGACCAAAGGAAACTTGAGAAGAAAGAGTGTGTACTTTTTGCACCTTCAGAAAAGTGGAAACAAAAAAGCATTTCATTTTAGAGTGCGAGGCCTTCAAGAACAATAGGGAGAGTTATGTGAATATCTTGACAACTAGTTCTTGGGTTAATTTATTCAATAAAGGGACCGTGGTGAAATTAGGGGAGCTCATCATCAAGCTGAACAAGAAAATAGTGGAAATGCAAAAACCAACGAGCAAGACAGTCTGTCCCATAGGCTATTTTTAGCCTCGCAAACGTTAAAATAATTTCTTCTTTTTCATACTTGACACACCTTTTCTCTCTCCTTGGCTCGCCCATGTGGCAGCCCTATTTTCCTTGATGAGTCGCTGGCCTATCCACAAATTGGACCGCTTGTTATTCTCTATTGGCTCGCTTATCTCTATTGGTTGCCATTCACACGGTGACCAGCTCCATATAGTTATAACTCCTATTCTTGGGCACCTTTGGTTACATGGATTTTTCTCGAGGGAGAGTTCTTTTGGGTTATGTATGAGCTACATTAATAATATGGAGTTGGTCAAGTATCGGATTGAGAGAAAAAATGGATCAAGATCTTGTTCCATTTTTTCTTAATTATTTTATTATTATATTTTATTTTTAGAAAAAGGTAGGAGAGTCTTTTTGGGTTTATAAGGAAGATAGCCTCTTTAATTGTAAGGATAAAAAAACTGGGAGGATTTTTCCCCAGAGTTTAATAGAAAATATCATTTTGGGTTTTAATGGTTGTTCAGTTGAGCACTCTTTGTGATGTGTGGCGTGAACTTGTATGAATGAGTGATTGTTGCTAGAGGCCATTTTTTCTTTCTATGTTTGTGTCAGAGACCAAAAACGGATGTGATCATCTTATTGGAAGTGAAAATCCTTAGCAATTGCTAGCCTTTTTCCCTTTGTGAGCGTGCATACACGGGTATTGATGTTTACATTTAATCCAGTTTGATTGTGTAGTATCGATCTTTTGTTTGCATAGCGCATCTTCTGCAATTAGGAGGAAGCAAATCTAGTAGTTGCACCATTGACACAAGGCCCTCGCGAGTTCTCCTTTTGATTCCATTTCTCCCCTTGGTATACTGGCACTGGTCCATTTGCGAGGATTGATCTTTCCCTCTTTCCCATCAACATTCAATTATTACATCTATGCTACAACTGTTTCTCTAAGGAAACCTCTTCGTAACCTTAGGGAAGCCCCCCTTGAGTTGGAGAAGAGCCAACCTGAAGTGAGGAAGAGAGGAGTGTGGTGGCAGTGGCTGTTCTTTTCGCAGTTGCCATCGGGCCAATGTGCCTACTTTTGGGCTTTGACACACGCATGCCGGTCAGGAGCAGAAACAGGTTGGGATTGTTGGAATTTGTTATTTAATGCATTTCTGTGATGCGTCTAAAAGGGTTTGTTTAAGTGATCCAAATCACTTTTTGTGCAATGTGTAACAGTGCAATGCTTTGACTCCAGAATGCAATTTTTGTGCAATGTGTAACAGTGCAATGCTTGAATGAATGAATTAATATTTTAATGACGTTCACGAGGCTGAACAGCCCAAGGGACCAAGAGAACAACAACCCTAACTCATATTCATAGACTTTTCAATGTTGGATCTTCTGCTATGGATCTTGACTAGAAGGCTAGCAATCTGGTTGATCTTATCTATCAAATAGACAATGCATGCTATCGACCTTTAAACTGTTTTCATACTGAATGCAGATTTCATTGTAGGCTGCACATTCCATGACAAAGTGCCATTCCGTCTCCACCTCTCCCTTATTGCAGAATATGCAGGTTCTCTCTTCCCAATCTTGACTCCAAAATGTTGGTTTACACAAATGGCCATGTTATATATGCAACTTTAAGGCTCTTAATCTTTAAAATTATATATCAGACCTAAATTATATATTAGACCTGTATTTAGATGGGTTTGAGTTAGTTTCATTTTAATACCTCAAAAATTAGTGGTACCATCACTCTGAAATCGAAACAATAGAGAGCACACACTGAAACTATGGACCTAAATTATATATTAGACCTGTATTTAGATGGATAGCGTTCATTAGTAATTTTGAATTGATTTTGTATACTCATCGGAATTTTGTATACTCTGTCCATGACAAAATTTTCTAACGGCTAAGGAATGTTCAGATAGTGTTAGTGGGACACAGCATGGGAGGCGTTAGCTTAGCCCATGCATCGGAAGATTTTCCGCATCTCATTGCGGTAGCAGTGTATCTCAGCGCTTTTATGTTTCGGGGTGGAGAATACCTGCAGCTGGAAAAGCAGATTGTAAGGATTTTTGCTCCTACAAATATATAATTAATAAAATAATAATAAAAATATAGATTTAATTGAGAGTATGGTTGCTTCTGCAGGTGAAGGCGGACAAAGGCGTTTTGGAGTATGAATATAACTTTGGTAATGGCATTGGAGAACCTCCGACATCTGCAATACTGCCCAGAAAGTATCAGAAGAATATCTTCTACGGTACAACTTCGACATTGGTAAGTGCATTAATACTTATATATATTATTTATCGATTAATACCTTGGGAGGAATAGTACTAAATATAATTTAGTGTTGACAGGATGCCACTCTGGCTTTTCTTTCACTCCGCCCATACCCAATGATGACATCAAATATAAGCCTGGAGACCACACACCCAACGATGATATCAAATATAAGACTGGAGACCACAGATGAAAGGTATGGGGTTGTTCCAAGAATTTATATCAAAACTACGAAAGACAACGCGGTCTCCCTTGCCAAGCAAGAAGAACTGATAGCCCTATCTCCACCAGAGAAGGTTTACAGTATCGAGTCAGACCATAGTTCATTCTTCTCAGCAACGGAGAAGCTGCATAGCCTGCTATTGAGGATTGCCAACACATACTGTGTAAAACACTTTCAAAGCTCTCTTTCTTCGTAAACATACTTCCCGTAACAGGAAGATGAAGGTCTGTGGCGACAAGTAGCCATATAAAAATTTTCAATTATGTCTGAACTTCAAAGTTTTTAAATTTCAAAACTTATTTAAACTTAAATAATATGATTGATACTTACACAATCTATTATAAAGATGGAAGTGAACCAGGAGTATTCGCTATTTATATAAATAAATATATGTGGGAGACTATACAAGGAGATAAGAAAGTAAATTGTCATTTTGTTATTTTTATAAAAACTGGTTTATGAGAAGTTTATTGGTTAAGTTATAAGATATTCTATATTATTTATGTAAATTTATGAAAATCACTTTTATTTTTATAGAAAATGATATATGAGATTTTTTTTTTTTGAAAAAAATTAATTACTTGATATTCATAAGTAAATGAGAGTTTTCCAGCCATTAGATTCATATTCATCATCCATTTGACTATAGTAATCTCCTAACTAAGCTATAACTAGTGTATATATTGATCAACCAAACCACTTGAAAATGATAACTGAATTAAATTAGAAAAAGTACTTCACTGTCCAAGTTTCTTCCAACAAACTAGGAGTTTTGCACAAATTGTTACAAACCTATTAAATATTATAGTCGTCTGACTTAATTTCAAAAACGAAAGAGAGTTATATGACCATCTACCATAGTGACTAATATCTCGAGATTAATATGCATTGTAAGAACTTGAAGAGACCAATCTATGGTCCAAAAATTCTTCATAATAAAGACAACCTTCTCCTTCGTCAATAGCCTTCTTTGATAATCTACCTGCTTTAGGATTTAATTGTCTCTAGATATGATAGAATGACCGATAATGCAAATTCCTTTGTATCTCCCTTATTCTTGTCTTCCAATAGTCCAAAATCACCACCCGTAGGCTTGCTTCCCCAGTTTCCCAACCAGAATAACCTAGAGTCTCTAGTCACCTAAAGGGAAAATAAGTTTTTTAACAAAGCAAAGTGAAGAAATCCCTAAAGAGCCATGAGCTCAACTCTTGTGTTTGTACCTAAGCCACAGTCCATTCACAAATGATAAAAATGACCACCCCACACCTTTATTACCTTATAAGCTCCACAATGATCCTATTGAGGAGCTCCATCAAAGAAACGCATGAGGCAATCCTCGGAGAAATTTGGAAATTTAATAATATAGACAGAATTTTCGTTCGCCTCCTTTTGAAATTCATTGTAAACACCGTCATTTTTTGTGAATTTTTTTTTAGCATTTTAAAAAATAACATGATTCTTGAGCCTCCATATCCCCCTGATAACAAAAAGAGGTAAGCTTTTAAAAGAGACCACTATTGAAACCCACCTTGATAAGTTGTTTTTAGAAGAGTTTACAGCCCAACTTAAAATAAAATAAAATTGGATAACCTCTTTCCAAATTTGTTGAGAAAATGTACGTGTGACAAATAAATGATATATCGATTCCTCACCCAGATTACACAGATGGCATCATTTGGCCCAACGAGTCCTCTCTTCATCAGATTATCCCAAGTCAATTTTTTTTCCAAAACCAACCAACAAAATAAGTACAATTTAAAAGGTGCAAATGTTGATGTATTTGTAACTTTGGAAGATATTCTAATGTATATTATCACTATATGTTGTTGTACCCCCATCGGAGATGTGTTTTCCTCCTTTCGGGATGTCATTATTGTGTATGGACCTTGAGGTACAACCTCCATTGTAAATCGAGGCAATAGTCCCCTGTATAACATCATGTAATGTATTTTTGGAGTCTCTCTAGGAGTAGTCGGCCATGTTAGGGTAAGAGTTTGGCTCCAATCATGTAATAAGTCAATCACTTGAAAGGTATAAATAGGGAGGTGCCCTCCCTCATTTATACACGCTTATGCTCACTCAAGTTTGCATGAGAGAGAGAGAGAGAGGAGGAGAGATAGATAGCTGCATAAGACTTCTTCTTATTGGGTTTGTTCATCTTGTGATACAGTCTTTGTGACGCAACTATTCTAATGAAGTTTGCAGGGTTTTCTCCTTTATGGTTTCCCCAGTGAAAATGTTTGTCTTGTGTATCTGCTCTATATTGTGTATCTTGATGTACTTGTTATTCTTTTAGATAAAGATCCTAATCAAGCTAATTAGATTAGAAAAACTAACATGGTATCATAGCTTCTCTGAAAGAAGGAACTATGCAGCAATGAAAACTAGGCTTCTTAGTTCAAGGTCTTCTCTCCACAGATCATCAAGAAAAGAGGGCTAGGATAACTCACCCTAAAGGGGCGCATATTTTGGTGGAAGCAGAAGAAGATTTGAAGAAGTTTCATTTTTTACCATGACATTGGTGCCGGGGAAACGTGGGAGAAACTAGGGCATCAATTTTCGGACGCTTCCCACCTCAGTGTTTAGAAAAGGACTTGGCTGAGCAACTTGCCTCAAGGAAGTGCATCTTTCTGTCCAAATAGAATTCCCAAACTCCATGTTTGGAAAATTAGGGTTTCTCTGACAAACCCTAGGTCAGCGAGCTTTAGAACTAGGTCGGACACCTCAAATCAGTAAGATCTGAATCTTTGCTATTTCCATTTGAGGTTATCATTTGAAAAGATGACTCACCATACTTAGCTTGAGGACAAGCTTGGAGGAGATGATAACTTCCAAGCATGGAAGTAAAAAATCTCCCTGACCCTTGAAGAAAATGATTTGGATCATTACATCAGTGGAGAAGTTCCAGAGGTAGAGGGAGATGAGGCTAAGGTTACTCATAAGAAAAACTTGGTTAAGGCCAAGAGAATTATTGCAAATCTATTAAGGATCACCTCATCCCCCATGTGTCATCCTTCAAGACACCGAAGGAAGTATTTGATGCTTTGACAAAGATATTCGAAGGAAAGAACATCAATCGAAAGATGACATTAAGGAACCAACTAAAGAATGTGAAGATACTGAACTCAGAGACTATACAATCCTACTTCAGAAGGGTTGTTCAAATCAAGGAACAACTTGAAGCACCTGAAGAAAATGTAGAAGAATGAGAGATTGTAATGACTACCTTGAATGGACTCCCAAGATCATGGGATTCATTCATTCAAGGAATCTGTGGAAGAAGGAATCTTATCTCTTTCAGCCAACTCCGAGAAGAATGCACACAAGAAGAAGCTTGGCTCATAACAAGAGAAGAGAAGATAGGAGCAACTGAAGATCAACCTCTCACAACCCACACCAGATAGTAACTACAAGAAGAAGGAGAACTACCATCACAACAAGAAGAGGGATAAAAAACAAAAGATGTTCAGAAAAGATCCTTCCAACATTCGATGTTACACTTGTGATGAAAATGGATACTTTGCAAGAGACTGTCCCAACAGGAAGAAGAGACATCATGATCATACTGCCGAAGACGATGAACCGACAAACAAAAGATTCAAAAGAGAGAAGGATGATTCAGATGATTAGCACATCGGGCACTATCTCACATGCAAGCAATGATTGGCTTGTGGATAGTGGGGAATCTAAACACATAACGTGATACAAAGAATCATTTGCCAATATGTCTAAGCATGAGTCACATCTCAAGGTGAAACTTGGGGATGATTATCAATACCGCATAAAAGGAAGTGGAGAAGCTTCATACAAGCTAGACTTTGAAAAATATTTAAAGATGAAGGATGTGCTATATGTTCTAGGATTGAAGAAAAATCTTCTCTCGATCTCTGCACTAGATGCAAATGGAATGAGAGTTGCATTTGTTGATGGCCAAGTTCTAATGTGGCCTAAAGGAAATACATTAGATAATGCAATAGTGATTGGAGAACAAGATGGAGGCTTGTACAAACTAAAGGGACAACCTGAACAAGCATTGGTTCATGAGTCAATAGAACCAAGTGAACTATGGCACTGAAGGATTGCACATGTGCACTACAGAGCACCAACATTTGCAAGCAAGGCAGTCTTAGGACTTCTAGAAATCCATGCAAAGCATGAAGGAATTTGCAAAGGATGTGCACAAGGAAATAATGCAAATAAGACATTTCCTAGCAGTGAAAGTAAAGCTAAAGGAATTCTGGAGAAAGTACACTCAGATGTATGTGGGCCCATGTCTTCCAGCTCACTAAGCGGGTATGTGTACTATGTTTCCTTGATAGATGATTTCTCACATAAGATTTGGATATATTTCTTAAAAGGGAAAAATGAAGTAGTCAGTGAGTTCAAGGAATACAAAGCCTTGGTTGAGAACCACACTGAAAAGAAGATCAAGTCTTTGCGGTCAGATAATGGCGGAGAGTTTACCTCAGAATAATTCAAGGAACTCTGCAGAGAGTCTGGGATTAAGAGGGAGGTTAGCATTCCATACAATCCTCACCAGAATGGCATTGTGGAACGAAAGAACCGGACCATAATGGAAGCAACGAAAGCAATGGTACATGATGTGGATCTTCCAATGCATCTTTGGGCAGAAGCATCAAGGACGATTGTGTATGTATAGAACCATACTCCTCATCGAGTACTTGACAAAAAAACTCCTGAAGAGGCTTTCTCAAGAGGCAAACCAAAAGTCAACCATCTTAGAATATTTGGTTTCTAGGTGTACATACATATCCAAAAGGAGAAGAGGACCAAGCTCGATCCTTCTGGGAGGAAGGGTATATTTGTAGGATACAGTGATACATCAAAGTCCTACCGAATATACTTCCCAGGATTCAAGAAGATCGACATCAGTAGAGATGTAACCTTTGATGAGGACTCGACATACTCTAGATCCAGGAGGCTACCTATTGAAGAGGTTGAGGAACCTGAAGGAACGAGAGTCCGACGTATGGAAAATGTAGAAGCAATTCCAGAAGACCGTGAAGATCATGACATGGTAGAACTACAAGATCCTGTAGAGACACTTCACGCGAAGGACTCCCACAAGAGGAAACCAACATGGGCACGAGAACTCATACAAGATGCAGAAAGGTATGGTGCTCCGGAAGGCATGCATAGAGAAAGGAAAAGACCAAAACCTTACAACTATGTGGCCTTGCTGTGTGACATCATTGACAAGGAACCTTTCAACTATGAAGAGGCTGCATAAAAGAAAGAATGGAAGGATGCCATGATCGAGGAGTATCAGTCGATTATTAAGAATGATGTCTGGGAGATAGTTTCGAGATCGGAAAGGAAGTCTGTCGTGACTTCAAAGTGGATCTACAAGATCAAGCATGTTGTAGATGGTAGCATCGATAAATACAAGGAAATATTCGTGGCATGAGGCTTCTCACAGAAAGAAGGCATAGACTACAAGGAGACATTTGCACCCGTAGCAAGGTACACTTACATTAGATCTATACTTGCATTGGCTGTAGTTATGAGATGGAAGATACACCAGATGGACATCAAGATAACATTCTTGAATGGTGTAGTCGAGGAAGAAGTGTACGTAGAACAACCACTGGGATTCGAGACACATGAAAAGCAGACTCATGTGTGCAAATTGAAGAAGGCCTTGTATGGATTAAAATAGGCACCCAGGACATGGTACGACAAGATGGATAACTTCCTGATGAGCCTAGGATTTACTAAGAGTAAAGTGGATTCCAACCTTTACTTCAAGGTTGAAGGCGGAAGACCAGTGAGGCTCCTGCTATATGTCGATGACCTGTTCAAGATAGGAGAGGACGAACTCAATGAATATGCAAAGAGGAGACTTGCTACTGAGTTCGAGATGAAAGACCTAGGGATGATGCACTACTTCTTAGGCATGGAGGTGTGGCAGAGTGCAGATGAGATTTTCCTTGGTTAAGGAAAGTATGCAGTGGAGATTCTGAATAGATTCAGAATGCTGGACTGCAAGGCAATAGCCACACCTATGGAATCGAACTTGAAGCTTATGTGTGATGCTTCATCAGAGTTGGTTGATGTCAGGATGTATCGTTAGATGATTGGCTCATTGATGTACCTAATGAATATGATACCAGACATATGCTTTGTTGTGAACACCCTGAGCCAATTCCTGACGAATTCGAGACATGTTCACTTGATTGCTTCAAAACATGTATTGAGGTACCTAAAGGGTATAGTGGATTATGGGCTCAAGTATGAGGCGAATCAGAAGATTAACCTGTATGATTATGTTGATTCAGATTGGGCAGGTAGCGCCACTGATCGGAAGGGAACTTTGGGTTGTTGCTTCAGTTTGGGATCTGGCATGGTCTCTTGGTTTAGCAAGAAGCAGTCCTGCGTGGCGCTAAGCACAACTGAGGTAGAATATGTTGTCGCTTGCTCGGCTATTTGTGAGGTAGTATGGCTGCAGAAGCTATTGTCCGACTTGTTTGATATCTAGTTATAAGCAATTTGTATCTTTTGTGACAATCAAAGGTGTGTGAAGTTGTCGGAGAACCTAGTGTTCCATGACAAGTCGAAACACATAGAGATCAAGTTTCACTATATTAGGGATATGGTGCAGATAGGAGTAGTAAAGCTCCAATACGTGATAATGGATGAGTAGATAGATGATGTATTAACCAAGCCTCTAGCTAGAGTGAAGTTCGAGTACTTCAGATAAAGACTTGGCGTGATCCAGAATGAGACCCCTTGAAAGAGGGAATGATGAGTTATAACATAGTCAGACATACATGTTGTCTTGGTGATGTAATCAGTCATGTAGGTTGTCCTTGGATGTAATCTGTCCTAGAGAAGATTGCAGGTTATCCTTGGACGTAATCAGTCCTGATGTGTTCCTATGCTAGAAGATGACAAGAGACCAAAAGACACAGATGCATGATATCTCACATGGGAAATGAGACAGGTTGTCCGAGAGGAAAAGATCCTGGCATAGTACGCAGGTTGCTCGAACATAGTTAGTCCTGTAGGTTGTCCTCGTATGTAATCAGTACTGGCGAAGCTCGCAAGTTATACTTGGATGTAATCAGTCTTGATACAGGTTATCTGAAGTGTAAAAAGGGTCCTGGCATGATACACAGGTCGTGCAGATGTAATAAGTCATGTAGGTTGTATGGAGTGTAAAAGGGGTCATCGTGTGATATGGAGGTTGCTCGAACATAATAAGTCAGGTTATTCGAATGGAAAAGATCCTAAACACAGGTTGTTTGGATGTAATAAGTCCTTGAGGTTGACCTGGAATGAAAAAATCCTAGCGTGGTACACAGTTTGTTCGGTCATAATCAGTCATTGTATGTGTGTATACCCATGTTGGAGACGATGAGGTCACAAGGCACTTGGTGTGCACCTAGGAAGTTCTCCTATGTTGGTAGAACGTATGTTCATCATAGAGAGACGTAATGCACTTGGTGTGCTCCTAGTTGATTCTCACATAGTGGAAGTTGTAGGTTGTCTTGATGACATGAAAGATCCTGGGATACTCCTATGTTGGTAGAACGCAGGTGGCCTGCATCTGGGTTGCGCTCTGTGTGTGTGTGTGTTTTGTGTAAGACAAAGAGATGACCTGGATTCGACGAGATAACAGTAGCAGACACAGGTTATTGCAGTGGCAATGTAAGGAATTGTCCCGGGTTGTACCTACGCGATGGCTTGCTCATGAATGTGATGAATACCTGGATGAGGACTAGGTCTACACCTAGCATGAAAAAGGGATGGCTCGGTAGAAACTTTCGATGATAGATAGTACTTTTCAAATGATGACCATGGAAGAAACTATGATGATGACTGGACTAGATGGGCTGATGACTGTGGAGAGAGAGAATCATCTTCCTAGTTAAGAGGGAGAGGTGATGTATTTGTAACTTCGGAAGATATTTTGGTGTATATTATCACTATATGTTGTTGTACCCCCATCAAAGATGTGTTTTCCTCCTTTTAGGATGTCATTATTGTGTATGGACCTTGCGGTACAACCTTCGTTGTAAGTCAAGGAAATAGTCTCCAGTATAACACCCTGTAATGTATTTTTGGAGTCTCTCTAGAAGAAATAGGCCTTGTTAGGGTAAGAGGTTGGCCCCAGTCATGTATTAGGTCAGTCACTTGAAAGGTATAAATAGGGAGGCACCCTCCCTCATTTATACACACTTACACGCACTCAAGTTTGCATGAGGAGAAAGAGAGAGACAATGAGGAGAGATAGATAGCTGCAGAAGACTTCTTCTTATTGGGTTTGTTAATTTTGTGATACAATCTTCATGACAGAACTATTCTGAGGAAGTTTGCGGGGTTTTCTCCTTTATGGTTTCCCCAGTGAAAATATTTGTGTCTTGCGTATCTGCTCTATCTTGTGTATCTTGTTATACTTTTTATTCTTTCAGATAAAGATCCTAATAAAGCTAATTAGATTAGAAAAACTAACAACAAACCACTTCCATGGAGACTTGTGCCACCATTTCTCTTCATAAACAATTTGCCTTGTAATCAAGATGGATACTAACCAGTAGCAAAGAAGTATCCCAAGACCATACTATTTCATTGTTATGATTCGAGAGCCTAAATACATAGTTATTTAAACCTTTGATATAATTATTCCACTCTTTAACATAAACACCATTGAGTCCCAAATCAGTAGACTGAAGCTAATAATATGAATCATTTAAACCAACATCCAATTTTTTAACATGAGAAAAATATCGAATGCCAAAATTCTTCAAGTACGTAATGATATCCTACAACAACTTATAACATGAATCACCTCCTCCATCAAAAGGATCTTCGCCAATTTTGATCTAATTCCCTTTACCAACCGTCCAAGCCAACCAGTCTCTCATAGAAGATACAGATGAAATCAACCCTCTCCAAATATTTGAGGCATTCGAAATAAGCTTGATATCACTTCGAAGCAACTCGATCACATACATATTTTTTATGTACTTTTCTTTAACGATATCACTCCAGACCCCCTAACCAAACAATCTACACCATAAACTTTTCATAGCCAAAGCTTCCGCAAACCAAAAAAGATTTATTAGCCCCCACCCACATAGCTTCTTTGGAATAGATATTTTAGTCCACTTGACTAAGTGGATACCTTCCTTACTCTTGTTTCTCGTCCACAAGAAACTAATAATTCTTTGTTTGATTTTATTCAATGTATACTTTGGGTTTTTTGCTAAAGATAACCAATACACAGGAATGTTTTGGAAAACAATTTTTTTCAATACCAAACGACCCACTAGAAAAATCCATCTGAATACTCAATTATCTATCATCTTTTCAACTTTCTTCACTAACAACATCCAGTCATCTTTCAAATATTTTTTTGGCTTCAAAACGTATCCTAGATGCTTAATTTTCGAATCAATAGACTCCGTTTGATAGGGAAACAAAACTCTTACATGTTTAAGAACCACTTCATTAACATCATTAAACATAAAACTTGATTTTTGTGTATTGACTTCCATACCAGATGCATCACAAAATAATCGAATGAGATCCTGGAATGCCCTCCATTCCTCCACCGTTCCATTGCCAAAAAGGTGAACATCATCTACAAAAGTAGACGAGTGATTATATGAAAAGGTGTAATTTTAACCCTTTTAATTTTTCCTTCCCTTCCATCCTTTTCAGTAAGCCTGCTCAAACCCTGAACAACAATAAAGAATAGTAAAAGTGACAGAGGGAAACTTTGTCTTAGGCCTCTATGGCTCTTAAAGAAACATGTGGGAGTATCATTAATTAAAGTTGCAAAATTATCTAATGTCACATAGCCCATGATCCACTCAATTACTTTCAAGATTAACCTAATAATAACAACACTAATCTCAAGATGGTCCAGTTCATTTTGTCTTAAGCCTTCACTAAATCCATTTTTAATATTATTGTTTCGAGTTTCTTAACTTTGATTGTGTGAAGACTCTCCTGTGCTACAGCAATAGCATCAAATATTTTATTGTTACAAAGAAACCCAAATTTCTTCTTGGACATGTAAAAAGCCACAAATTGTTTGATCCTATTAGGAATTACATTAGCTATAATTTTGTAAACCAAGTTACACAAGGAAATGGGCTTGAAATCATTGGGGGAAGAATGAGAATTTGATTTTGGTATTAAAGTAATGAAGGTGGCATTTAAGGCACATGTTATCTTCCCTTTAACTCTATATTCTTCCACCACTTTAAATAAATCATCACCCAACAAATCAAAATATTTTAGAAAAAACTCCATTGTTAAACCATTTGGCCCAAGGATTTTTTATTTTGAGAATCTCTTTAATATTCCTTCGATCTCTTTCACAGTAACATGATTACCAATATTTTTAGTTTCCTCTCCAAATAGAGTCTCGGATAATTTTGCACCACTTGTGTTTGCACCTCAATAATGTTTTCCTTGGTGTCCTGGAATAGAGAGCCAAAGTGAGCAATAGCTGCTTGCTCAAAGTCTTTTTGACCAGAAATGTGAATCCCATTTTGACCACTGATGTCCCAAATGGTATTATGGATTCTATGTTATTCCACGTACTTGTGAAAAAAATTAGTATTTTTGCCTCCTTGGCTCAACAAAATTGACTATCTCTTAATAGACCAAGCTTCCTCTTCCATTAGTAGAATCTGTCTTTCTAGCTTCCAATTCCACCAAACGACCCCTTTCATATTCAGAAAAAACTCCTAAATAATTCCTTAAAAAACAAGTATGAATTTCGTATTCAATATTAATCAAATACTCTTTCAGTGCCAAATTTTTCTTTTTTTCCCAATGAATAATATTGCTTTTAATTTCTTTCAATGTATATGTCAATTGATGCATTGCATATTCTTCAACTAAATAATTAAGAGACACCCAATTGTTTCTACTCATCAAATTGAATTACTCAACTTCTGTCCATACATGGTTAAACTTAAAATGGTAAGCAACCCTATTAGAGACACCTTCCTACTGGAAATAAATTGGCACGTGATTAGATATTTTTTATTTATTTTTCAATGTGGTTCACGCGCCGGCTTGACCGACGGGCTACGTCCATGGAAATAAATCAGGCAGGCCCACCCGAAGGGGCCTCACACCTTCGGCACACTTCATGCCTTACCCCAATAGCGTCAATGAGAATTGAACCCGTGACCTCTTTACCGAGAGGCCTAGCAACGGGTGCTCAACCAATTGAGCTAACTCTTGGGGCTGCACGTGATTAGATATATTAACATTCATAACCCAAATCCTATATCTTCCAACCAATTAAGATAAATTTTCAGCCATGACAAAGTGATCAAGTTGTTTAGCCACACCAACAATCCTCGGAATGCTCCTTCCTCCAAGGGGGAAGCAAAGGATTCAGAACAACATCGATGAGCTTTGCTTCATTGAAAATATGATTGAAATATTTATCTAGAGGGCCCAACATAGAGTTGGCTCCCCAAACTTTCCTTCTTGATAAAACAAGATTAAGGTCACCCCCAAAGTAAAAAACGGATCCCACGGTAATCCACTATCTACAACATCTCTCCAGATTTCTTGTCTACCGGAGTATGGCCCATAAAAATTGAGCGCCTTAATAGACTAATCCAAGTCCTTTAATTTGTCCCTCTAAAAGAATCCATGCATGTGATAAAAAAGGACTAAGATTTGCTGAGTTCTATGGTTCCATGTTGACAATAACCTTTTGAAAGCCCTAAAGCATCAACAATACAATACTCCCATCCCGGAAGAAGTTTTAAGAAGAACCCTCCAGCTTTAGACTTGGAAAGGCTACAAGAAATTCTAAATTATTTAATGCAAATTTATGAAATTCACCTCAATATTGTGGTTTCTAACCCATGAAAATAAATATTGAACAAGTGCACCTCAATGCCAACAAGTTATAGCTATTAGGTACGATTTTCTGCCAAAAGACATATCTGAAAATACTTTATTATAGTAGTAAAGTTGCTATGTTATCTTCCATATATGTGTTAAATCACTTAATGAAATCGTCTCAATGTTATGTCAAACCAACATGCACAACCAAGGCTGAAATCTACTTAATCATGAAGAGAATATAAGTTCAAAATCAAATTTGCAAGTACACAAAAATTGGACAATTGAAAACTTCACATATATATAAAAAATAAGAACAAATACATAGTATAATTTTATCACAAATCTGGTACAAGTTAAGCTCTCCAAATCCTAACTAAGGAATCATAAAAAACCCTAGCTACCAACTCCTTCTAGCTAGGAATCACTCATAGCCAAACCTAGTTACCCCATCAAAGATATTCAACAATCTAGCATTAACATCGACAAGTCCTCCTTGGGACATACACCAAGTTTTTATCATGCAAGTTCTCCACACTACTGCTCTTATTTTTGTTAGGGTTTACAAAACCTAACCATGTTGCATCACACAAGTACATGGCAAGGAATGTAATATCCCTCTTGACCTTGACCTTATTGTAAATGAAAATGTGACTGCAGTTATGTAATAGTTCTTTGTGACGAGGTCAAGGCTAAGGCCCCGCAAGTGAACGTTGTAGAATGGTTAATATCTTATAATTTAAACTATGCATGAGATGAAGCATGGTGATGTATGATGTGAATTGAAACAATAAGATAACAAATAGACCTAGGAGGATGATGTCCATTCCAACGTAACGAAAATGACAAAGGAATCCACTAGGGGAGGAAATATTGAACACTAGTGAAGCCTTGAAAAACTCATTAGATGATAATCGATAATATTTTAGTACCTTGGGCATTGATTGGAGATAAATCTTTTCAGTTATTATCCTAAAAATTCTATAGGTGATAACCTAAGTTTAGTGTTGCACATCATCATTCGCTAGGTCAACAAATAAACTATTATGACTTAGAAGTGTAAAGAAAGCAGTTATTATTATTATTATTAATGTGTGGTTATTGATGATAAACTTACATAGTATTATTAATGTTTTTAATAATACTAAACAAATATTATTACTTAATAATAGTATTATTAATTAATGATTATGAATTAAATAAATAACTATTAATTACTAAATTCGTAGAATTTTATTGATACTCTCATTGAAAGCTAATTCCATTTCCAAGAAGGGGCATCGAATTGGAAGATGGACTAGAGAGGCAGATCCTCTTTGCTATTTTGGTGTAGTTACTATCCCTTTATCTCTGCTAATGCTTGAGAGGGCCATGCCCCATTATGTTGTTGGATTTGTTGTTGCATTTGACCATTGAATGAAAAGGGTGTTTGCTAGAAGTATATTGAGTTGAACCATTAACCTTTAAGCCCATTTGTATCTTGAGTTTTGTTGTGTGTTAAGAATGGGCTCCTCTCATGAGAGAGCCGATGGATGGAACGACCCTTAGAGAACTTAAGTGAAGAGGGCATATAGAATATCGTCTCCTCTCCTCACCCCTGTGCATGGATGGATGTATATACATCTAGCTCAATGCTTGCAAGAGACAAAATACCTTCATAAGGGGCTGACTCCTTCCCGTTGAAGGGAATAGCTATTCATACATGCCTGAGATGCTTGGAAAAATTATATAATGTTTAAGGGATGGATAAAACTAAATAATTTCTAGTGGTTATAATGGAAATCTCTATGGCCTTAAAAGCTTAGAATTGAACTCTTCCAAATTGGACTTAAAAGGGCTCAACGCTTTATCTGTTTAAATGTCCAAAGTCGAATTTTAATAGAACTTCACTGTTTAACTTTAGAGTCGAATACTATATCGGTTGATAATGGAGATTAAGTAGGAAGTTTATGTTTTAGGGTTATAAAGTACTAAGTTTAAGGTTATTTTCATTAGTATGGATAAAGAATTTATTATTTAAGAAGAAAACACTTTAATAAATGTAGTTGAAGAAAATAATACTATTATCTTAAAAAGCATGAAATAAGCTCCACTACTTAAGAAACTAGAACAAGGCTTATGGTTCATATAAGTGTTACTTGACAGTGTGGTAATGGTAAAGTCACCCACTAATAAGTTATATAAGAAATTGGGTTTATCAAAACTTCCCTAGTTCATGAGAACTTTGACCATAGGGCTTGGATATAACATTCAAGTCATGATGAGAGTTCTTAATTAACTTTGTAATTTAGGATGAAGCTTCTTAATGTAGAAACATGTTATCGAATAATGAAGACAATTTTTTTTTATGATGTCGATTACATTAGAGCAGACAAAACATTACGGTTTAACCATTTACAGTTTAGAGAATTATGAAGTCTCTTTTATTTTCACTATAAATTTATGATTACTTGTTGAACCCAAGTTAATATCATGGTAATATCTTTGTGATTGTATTACACACAGGGGATGTGTTACAGATTGTAAACTTTCTCATTTTAGACAAAATAATAAAGAGGTTGACAAATTCTTTGTGGACGCAGCCCATTTTTGGGTGAACCACGTATATTGGTGTATTTCTTGTATCTATTCCTTATGTGTTTTATTTCTAAATGTTGTTTCAAGGGGTTTATGTTATTTCTCTGCAATCATGTCTTTCTAATAGAATAGATGATTTATTATGTGGAATGATTGAGTTGATGGAAATATTTATTGTGGAATGTAATGATAAAATGCTACCTTGAAACTTATAAATGTGTGTTCATGTACAATAATACATGAATTTAATGCTAAAGGAATGAGTAAGTTTGAGTTGGAGTAGCCTCTTCTAAGGTGTAAGTAGTCTTATTTAAATCATAAGTAAATAGTTATGTTTTCATCACTTAGCTGGTTTACATATAGAAAGGGAATCATGTTATAATTAGAAATCATGATGGTGTTCAAAATAGTCTACATGAAGATCATATAATAATAACCAACATATGTAGAAAGAGATATATAGAAGAATGGTATTATAAATTATACTTTTTTGAGTTTATATTCTTTAAATAAGTACTTGTTGTAAAAAAATAAAATACTAACCTTAGAAAGTAAATTACATTCCTTATGTTTGATTAGTAATCTTAAGTAATAGATGAATTGAATGTTAGTTGCCTTAATGTAGTGGTTGTATAATGTTAGATTACTTGATTTGGGTCATTATACTTCTAACATTTAAACAATTAAGCAAAAACAATAGATAAGGATTCTATGTTATGTTGAGTAAAGGATGAATGGTAAGATTAAACCAACATAATTGTAGATGTTGAATTTTAACACATAACATCAAAATTATCCACTACATGGTACTACCTTAGTTGAACTAAATTACATATTTCTAGTATGAATAAATCGAATAGATGGAAATATATTTCTAGTATGAATGATGGCATCTAAATAAAGAGACTAACATGGTTAGTTTGTTTAGATGGTATTAAAGGAAAATTTGTATACCCCATTTCCTTAACTAGTAATGAGTATTTTTAAAAGGAAACTCTAGTGTTAGCCTCTGAATCTAAATGTCCACCCTATGGTTTGAGTCCTCAAACCCTAGGTTTTCAACTCTTTCATCAACACAAGCACCATTACCTCCATGGAACATCAAGAATACATTAATCAATTCTTCTTTCAAGCAAGGAATCTCATTTAGCTCAAGACTCATGAAGCTAGGCTTTCCATGATCTTTACCTAGCCTCCATGCATCACATAAATACAAGGCTATAATCTTATCCAAGGAACTAACTTATTTTCTCATGTCTTCTACTAGAGTTATAACCCCAGTGTTAAAACAAGAGCCATACGATAAACATCAACACCTCCACCCTCATGTTCTTCTCTAGGATTTACTTGCATAGAAAAACCCTAGCATCTCAAAATATCATTCTCTCTAAGAACATCCAAGATGTTTATTTATCTATAATGTACCTTTCTAGAATTAAAGGCACACTAGACACAATTTAAAGAAAACAATTACAAGTTTGTGACAAACTTGCTCCAGACACTACTAAACTTTCCTTTTCTTCCCCAAAATTGGTATTGAGATCAAATACAGCCTTAGGATAATCAATAATAGCCTAAATAGACTCCCAACTTCGACAATTGCACATTTGTTGGGGTACATCATGTCAAGGTTGACCCTTTGGCAAAGCCAAAGACTTTGATGCAATATCCCTAAGACTTATGTGGAACCCAATGGATTCTAGTGCAGAATGGAAGTGGATATCCTATATCTAAGCCCTAACCCATTGATCAAACACTAAAATAACAGATATGGACTTGAGTTGACAAAATTTGGAAGCTCTGACAAAAATTATAATTTCAGGACAACACAATTAATCACTTTCCGAGCAAAGCCAAACATCACTTAAGGGTAACGAATTACAAGAATGAAGCTCAGAAGGGGTTCTAATTTTTCTCAGCTGCTAGAAGCTACATTTATATTAGAAAATAAAGGTGCATAAGTTAGAAAATTTGCTCAGATATGAAAACTAGTCAAAATTGGGCTTCAACTAGGGCATGGGTGAAAGAAACACAAGAAACATAAAATTTTGCAGAATGAATGCGCACAAATAAATATGATTATTCAAGAAGGAAAATATTACATTTCAGTGTCGCAATAAAGGCATCCACATTGAACTAGATAAGCACATTCACATTCAAAACTACAACCAACTCACTGGAAAATTACACATAACTAAAGAACTTGAACTATTGGAACTTCAACACTTAATCTTGATTTCGAATGACTTGAAACTTCAAGAAAGACATACAATTAAACTCAATGAGAATGGATGAATTCCTTCTCCTCAATCTCCAACTAATTCCTCAACTGGATTGGTCAACAGAAGGGGCACATCTCCCAACTGGTGACTGGGGTCACATCTCCCAAGTCTTGAAAATCTGCTGCTCTTCAATTTTGAAATTCAATAATGGAAAAATATGTAAATGGGGCGCTCAAACTCCTTTTTATAATCTTGGATACATTCTTGGGAAAGTTGCTTCTTGGATAAGATATAATGCATTTGATCCTCTAGCTCATCCAATTTACCCTCCTTGACTAAATTGGAGACTTGCAGCTTTGTGTGATTTGTTTCCTTGCTTTCTTGCCTTTATTCTTTGGCTTTCTTTTCCTTGCTTTTGGAAACTTTGCTTTTCCATGATTTTCCTGTTGCTTTATGTAAAATTATCAATTCCACAAGATTTTCAGGATGAATTGAACCTTACTGTGAAACAAGAATGAAGGAGATTAATTTGTAGTGAAAAATTGTTGGATATCACTGGGAAATTGAACATGAAAGGAAAACTAAGAAAACATCAATAACATGTGTCATATTACATAATCTTTGAAAACATATAATATCATGCAAAAGAGAGAATTCAAGTTACCCAGGAGGAATTCGAATATTAGACTATTGACATGACTAGAAGTGGAAAAATGATCACTGAAGACTAGCTAGTGCTTTCCAGACACCTAACTAAGTCATCATTCAGTTCGTTGATACTGGGAGACAAACATGGGAGAATATCTCCACAAATTGTGCAAAGGAGGTGCATGGCATAATTGAGGGTGAACTAAAGGTGGTCATTGGAGGATGAATCCACTCTGGTGAGAGCTAAACCGAAGGTATGACTCCCATAACTCAATGTGGACTCCTAAAATCTAGGAATTTGTCTCTAGAGCTCCTAAATTTATGCATGAGGGTGCATTAAGTGGATAAGGAGGCCAAATAACATATCCAAGGAACTAATTAAGTGATAAAAATACCCTAAGCTAGAAAACTACTAAAATAAACCAAGGTTGATAAGGAGGATTATTAACTAATCCTAACACCCCCTTGAATCCAAACTTGGACACCTGGGCCCTGGTAACTGAGACCAAAGGTCACCCTTACAAAAATAATGAAAAATAACTATCATTAAACTAAGGAAATGGAGAAAACCACATGGGAACAAAACCTCCCCTAAAAATGAGTAGGCATGGAACTGAATCAAGACTTCACACCAAGTAGAGACCTAATAGACAAGTCTTTCCTAAGTAAAAGACTATGAAAAATGTTCGTGAGCATCTCCTATGTAGGGCGGTAATGCAGTGTGATGGTCCTTTTGTGCACTTGTTCCTTAATATGGTGCATGTGAACCTCTCCACTTGCTTCCAGTTTGATGCCAGACAGGAAAGGAAATGTTTATTCTTGTGTCTCTTCTCTCTATAGGAAGAGAGACAAGAACCAATGTCTCATTGTTCTCAAATGACTCATATTCCTTATTCATAAAAACCTTCCTTTTTGGATCATGGAAAACCTCTTTGTAGGGCTGTGGATCAAACCCCACCATCATGTAGCACCTCTCTTGGAGAGCATAAAACCTCTCTAGGGGAAGTGGATTTGTATGGCATAGTGCAAGATTCTCATCTTGAAATTGAGATCTAGTTCTCCTTTTGTCAGCTGGATCCCCAACATTGTTCCTAGCAACTCCAATGAGTTTTTGAGCCCATTTAGGACTTGGATTAGGAATAAGAGTTGGATTTGGATTTAAATATGCTTGACCCTCATTATAAACATCAAAATCTGGTTCCACTTGGTCCTCATCTTCAAATTCTAAAACTGAATCATCGGAAGAAACATCAAAATGTGCAAATGGTTTAGGTAGAACATTTTTACCTTCCTGTTTAACTAGCTGCAAATATTGCATCGGATATTTCTTGAATTGGACACTTTGATGTGAGTATGGATAAAAGTGTGAGAACTCATATGCCTTGGAGGTATTATTTGCAACACCTTTAGCTATCAACTCCCTAGGAGAGATATATGAGATCTCAATTGTGTCAAGTCCAAAAACAACTCTCTTTGGTGAACCAATGTGCGTCATTTGGTAAACAGAAAACAAGTTTGTTGCTAAAGAAGGTACATACAAAACATTTTTTAACATTCCATTTTCTAATTTTACTCTGTCCTTCCCAACAACTTGGATTTGAGTATCATCTCCCATGTGAATGTTAGGACCATCAGTGAGATTTAAAGAAGAAATGACTCCTTGGAGGAAACCATGTGGCTAGAGGCTCTAGAATCAATGAGAAAAGATTGATATTTTGAAAATACATCCTTCAGTGCATGGCACCTCTCATATCTCTCATGATCATGTATCTTTATTCCATAATCAATCTTCCTTGTGCCTTCTGGGAGGGCAATATTGTGTTGTTCAAGAAGTACGTCAATTTAATCTATAGTCTTCTTCATACATGTACTCTCTGGATTGTATCCTCTCTTGCAATAGGTACACTTAATCTTTTCACCCTTCTTCTACTTATCCTTCTTGGAGATGGGGGATTCATCTGAAGAACTAAGCTCATCCTTTGGTTTGGATTCAAGATTTATCTTATCCTTTCCCTTCTGCTTCCCTTTAGAATTCTAATTCTTTGACTCCCTAGCCAAAAGAGCCTAATTCTTGGAAGGTTGCATGGATCCCATTTGAATCAATTTATCTTGTTCTTAGATCAAGGATTCACTGAATGCATCAAGTGTAGGAATTCATCGGTTTGGAGTTGTAAGTCCCCTGAAGTGGAAAGTGGACACAAAAACTAAAAATTCAAGGCCAATCTTAGTCAAAATGGAGAGCACCAACTGCTCGTCCTTCTTGTCAATTCCACATTGTTTGAACTGCATTACCAAATACTTGAATTTAGTGAAAAAATGTTGGATGGTTTCAAAATTGCTGGGTTGAAGAGAAATCAATTCATTCTCCAAAATGTGTCCTCTCATCTCATCTTGTTTTCCAAACAGATATTTGAGCTTCAGCCAGACCTCCCTTATTGTCTTCAAGACATGGAGATGGAAGAGAAATTCTATGGAAATGAGAATGCACATGAAACCAGAAGCTTCATCTAACTTGTTCAGGTACTTTGATTTTTCAATTGCTGCATGGGGTTCCTTTTCATTTCCCATTGTGACCTTGTATAGACTCTTGTTGTGCAAAGAAATATGCATATATTCACTCGAATCCATGTAATTAAAGGGTGTGAGTATTCTTGGTGTCAAAGGATTCGAATTCTCCATCTCGCAACTGTAGAAACAACCAAATTCTTCTGAATTCTTCACAATACCTGCATAAAACTCTAAATTCGAAGGTAAACCAACTCTTTAGAGCTCTGATACCATGTAAAATTATCAATTCCACAAGATCTTCAGGTTGAATTGAACCTTACTGTGAAAGAAGAATGAAGGATATTAATTTGCAGTGAAAAATGGTTGGAAATCATTGGGAAATTGAAAATGAAATAAAAACTCAAAAAGAAACAATAACTGGTATCATATTACATTAATATGTGTAAACACATAATACAATACAAAAGAGACAATTCGAATTACCTTGGAGGAATTCGAATATTAGACTATAGGCATGACTTGAAGTGGAAAAATTATCACTAAAGATTAACTAGTGCAACTCCAGACACCTAACTTAGTCATCATTCAGTTAATCATCATTCAGTTAATTGGCACCAGGAGATAAGCATGGGTGCATATCTCCACAAATCATGCAAAGGAGGCACATGGGAAAACTAAGGGTGAATTGAAGGTAGTGATGGGAGGTTGACTCCACTCTAGTGAGAGCTAACTGAAGGTAGGATTCCAGTGTCGACTCCTAAAATATAGGGATTTGTCTTTACAACTCCTAAATTGATGCATGAGGGCACATCAAGTGGATAAAGAGACCAAATAACATATCCAAGACAGTAATTAAGTAATAACAATATCCTAAGCTATCAAACTACTAAAATAAGCCAAGGTGGACAAGGAGGATTATTAACTAATCCTAACACTTTATTTCTTTCCCTAATTTTTCTTTTCTTTTCCTGTCTTTTTGCCAACTTCCTACTTTTCATTGATTTTCTTGCTTAATTTGTACTACTTTATTCCAATTTTATCTTTTTTTTCAAGGAAAATTCAAATTCCCACCTAATATTCTATGCACCCACCTAATATTCTATGCGCCCTCATGATCCCAATTAATCATAAATAAAAATTATTTTCATATTTTGGGCCAATATTAATAATATTAACTTTTGCAAAATATTATTGGCCAATTATTCCCAAAATTAATAATTCTTTTAGGCAACTCAAATTGGGAATTTATATCCTTCATGTGGCCCACCTTAGTTCATTTAATCTTCAACTACACCCTTGGACATCTTTACTTAAGGAATTTTCCACACTTAACCCCCAATTTAATAATTTTAACCTAGGTGACTTAGGTCAAAATTATGTCTTGGACCATAGCAAAACTTGGGAACATGACATTATCTTATTGTCTTCTCCTAGGGTTTACTCACAATCCCTAGCATATTGCTCACTACAAAATGTCTCCATGACAATTACAAAACTATAAAATATTGTGATGATGATAAATATTACAAGATCTCTCTCCTCCCTTTATATATAGAGTAAGTGAAGTAGAGTAACATAAAACAAGGACTTATGTTCATAAAGTAACAAACAAGACAACCACATGTGGAGATATCTACAATACAAGAATATGAAAGTGTCACACAATAGGTTATCCAACCCCTATTATCACATGCCCTCCATGCATGATGCTCCTTGGGATCAATGCCCCTCCTCCAAGATAATGTGCTCTTCAACAAGATGTTAGTACAATTATCCCCTTTCCATGGTGATCCATTATCCAAGTGTCCTTATGAAAGTCTCTTCTCCTCTAGCTACATGTCCTCATATATAGTTCCAATGCTCCTCAACATATGTTCCAATGTGTTTACTAAGGTCCATTGCTCCTCAACCTATGTGTTCACGTCCATAACCAACCTTCATCAAGTATGCTCCTCAACCTAAACAATCTCAAGTAAAATGTCCAATCTCCAAGGTGTATATCACATGGTCCCAAGCTCCTAGGGCTAAGTTCCCTCCTCCAAGTTCTTACCACTCCTCCTACTAGGTTAGTACCTCTCCTAATCGAGCATCTGACTCATACATTGTGTGCACCCAATGGGTTAGTCATCACTCCAATTAGGGTAAATTAAATCTCCCAGGTAAGAGCACTATGATATCACTCTAACCAACGTCAAGCATACACCTAAATTGAGCCATCTATATGTCAAAGATCACCAAGGGACTAGGACACCTAGTTCTCTCTTAGCAAGGTGAAAGTAGTTTTGGAGTAACCCCAAAAGATAACACTCCCTCTTTATGGGAAAAGTATTTTTGTTCTAACAACAATCAAATCCTAAATTTGAAACCTATAACTATGGTGCCTCCATAAATATGAAAAAATACTCATCCATTATGATATAACATCATACGTACAAATACATGATCGCACATCCAAACTTCCAAGCAATCACTACTCACAAAGGTGTGCCTCTTTCCAATCAATATGCAACTCAACCTTAAAATGGTGTATGCGTAAGGGAAATAGAACAAGAAACGTGGTTTACTCCACCAAACCAAGTGACTCCATCTTCCTGATTACTAGGGGCTTTAAATGAGCAATGACCATTAATGAAATTGAAGTAACATAAGCTTGGATCATTGCTTACCACCAAACTTTGAAAATCACTTCAAAACAAAGAAGACATTGACATTAACCTATCAAAACTATGACATTCCTAAATTCATCATTATAGGCCAATTTTTTTTATCAATATTTGTTCATGACATCCTGTAAATATAATCACATATTCAACAAGATTAAGACAAGTGGATTGGTTCTATCAAAAGAACAAGATAACATATACATACATCTCAAATTATTGATCCTTAGATACCAAGACCATGGTTAGAGTAACATCAATCCATAAAGGGTTATCATCAAACTATGAGCATACAAATATTGAAGCAAGAGTATCATCATGGTGAAATCCCTCTCCCTGACAGAATCCAATAACCCTTTCATCAAAACTCCCACCAACTATAATCTTGGAGTCAATCATTGATTCCACCAGCATAGGTACAAATGGGAAAGATCACCAAGAACATAACATCACACTAGTTATCACATCCATGATCAATCTCTCTACAAATGTACAAGGTGTACAACCAACACTATCCTTAGGGGAAAATGTTGGAATCTCCCTCCATTTGTAACAACCATTGAAACTGGGCAAGGCCATTATTCCTAAAAAACCTTGAGTCACAATTCAACCAAAACAAATAATCTAATATTCATAAATATCTGAGAGAATGAATCAACCCATCGTAGACTCCAAAAAGCAAAAACTAATCAATGGTTAAGTATTCCTATCATAAGCATCAATCCACTCTAAACACTTGCATATAATGGAACAAATTGGTTCCCTATCACATGTTCTCTTGGACATCACACCCGTATAAATATAGATCACATATAATCCATCGATGGCATTGATCCTTCATCTGTCGTAGGTGAAAAATCATTAACATCTACTTGAACAAATCAACCACCTGTCACAGGTTCTCTTGGGAATCACACTTATTAAAAATAAGCCCATACTGACTACCAATGAAGCAGAACACACTACCATCCACTAAAACAAAATTGACCACATATCACATGTCCTTCTAGGAATCACACCCACTAAAAATTAATCCATACTAGTGATGAATGAGGTACATCCTCCATCTATCACATGTGAAAACACACTCTCATTATAAGAGAAACTAAGGTTTCAACCCACTTTCCCATGCCAACCTTGTTGGAAATAAAGTGGGATTTCTAATTCGTGTGAACTTCTCTTATAACTGAAAAAAATGAATATGTATTGAATAAATATCCCTCTTATACAATTAGGGGCTTCACATTTTACATAAAATGTCATTACTACCCTTGGTTTTCCTTTTCCTCGTCCATGCCTTTTATACCCACTACCTATGTCTACCTTGATTGGTTTATTTTATGCTTCTTGTTTACAATTGTTTGTTTTTTATCCACATTTATCTTCATTGATTTATCTTCTACTTAGTCAAGGAAGAATGCATTATGTCTCCTCATTAGAAGAGCAACTTTGTGAATTCAATAAAATAATCTAATGGGAGGGAATTCTTTGTTCATGAGTGTTATGCCTTATTAGTTCCCTATTAACCTCATGTAGTACCCAATTTTGACTCATGGAATCATGCTTGATCAATCTATGCAAATAGTTCGAGATTTGGATTTTTTTTTTATGGTGCCTAGCCATTGGGATAAGTATATAAACACTCATATGTATATGTTGTAGATGTCTTGTAAATGTTCTTATAGGGATCCAAGGGCCAAGTCCCCACTCAAGAATAGAATTAGGATTTTACATAACTTCCTAGGGTCACATGGCACATTATATAAAGAATAAAAACATATATTATATATAACTTCCTAAGGTCCCATGGCACATTATATTAAGAATAAAATGTATACTATAACAATGTACATTTTGTGGTTGACTTGCTACGAGCAAGAGGAGAGCTATGAACCAATGCGGGGAAAAGTGGGTGATTGGAGAGAAAAATATGATTTATCCTTGATTTTGTCCTTTTTTTCCGTGTCAAGCTTAGAACTCCTGTCTTGAACCATGGAATTGTGTTCTTATCTTTTGGAAAGAAGTTGACATCTCCCATTGATAGAATTCAAGGATTTATACTCTTCACCATATTGAAATGCGTGCTTTCGAATTACCATGGATGAACATGTTATTGCCGAAAGGTGATAATGATCCACCCGATATAGTTCTCACACATGACGAGTCTTGTGAGGGTGTGTTGTTAGACCTTTCATCCAGCGACACACTCTCATGTACCTTTAGGTGTGCAAGAATTTTGTCTAGTGCCTAAGGTTCACCATTGCTAGAAAACATAAATGACATCATTGTGAGGTAAGATATGACTTGCCTAGAAAACAAAACAATTTGGGTATTTAAAACACTTACCTAATTGATAATAATAATAATAAGATTGACCTCCTTTAATATCCTCATCTCTCCTCTTCACAATCTCATTAATCTTCTCCTATCTTCACAATATCCTATGATTTTCTCTTCTACTCTCCTTTTCTCAAATATCCATTGCATGATATAATGATAGAAATGTAAGGCAAAAGGCCCGTTCAGTTTTTTTTAAAATTAATTTCAAAGTTTACAATGACATTAACGTTGACACAATTGTGTTAATGTTAAGGTCAAGTAGTGTCTAAGTTAGAATATAAAAAGGATTAGGGTAATAGAGGTCATATGGATTAATATCTATTGTATTTTAGTGGTCATAATGGTTAAGGATTAAATTGTATTAGGGGTACACTTGTTTAGGGATATCATATATTAAGGGTTAGAGTGTGTCCAAGGGTGGTCATATCAAGGATTATAGGTTTATTAGGAGGTTGGAGTGTTCTGGGTTAGTGTGTGTTAAAGGGTTATTGTGTTAGGGGTGGATATTGATTAGGGGGTAGACGATGTTCAAGGTAACAATGGTTAAGTGTTGTAGTGCATTAGGGGGTTAGTGTGTTTAGGGTCATAGTGTCCCAGTGGTTAATTCCATCAAGGAGCATGCATGTTAAAATTATTAGTGTATTAAGGGGGTTAGTGTGTTTGAGATCAATGTGTTAGGCGGTGATCGTGTTATGGGTCATGGGGATTATTGATAATATTGTATTATATGGTCATTGTGTTCAAGGACATAGTGTGTTAAAATCTTAGCAGGCTAGTGGATATGGGCTAGGGGATCCATTAGGTCAAGGTGTTAGTGGGTTAGATATTAATTATGTTAGTTGGATAGGAGGTTTAGGGGTTTGTGGGTAAACCATGGTCAAATATTTTTAGTGGGTTAGTAAGTTTAGTATATTAACGTACATGAAAATAGGATTGTAGATAGAAATAATTGGGAAATTAGCTTGTTTGAGACTATGGGTTGAGGAGATTTAGCATGAGTTGATTCACTCTAGGAGATGACAAAATGAAGTGATGAATTTATGAGAACCATTGTATTTGTTCTTACAAAATTTTAGGGATTCCTCGACCCTAGATATAAGAAACGATAATGTGGGAGGGTATACAAAGGTATTTACATATCGATCCTAAAAGAAACCAAAACAACAAGAGGGTATGTACAAAGGAATTAACATGGATAATATTCCTCAAAGAAACTAAAACAACAATAAAATATGAATATTCATCTAAATCCAACCCCTTGGAACTTTTGATCAACAAAAATCCTTTAGCTAACAATTACATATGTACTTCTTCCTTTAATTGAAAAAATGTAAGCAAATAACTTATGTCTCTTTCAAAAACATATTTGCACCAAAGTTCCCAAAGAAAAAAAATGTTAAAATCCTTAAGTAATTCTAGGAACCACTAAGATATGAGCATACCAAATTAGATCTTGAACTACTCAACAACACTACTCTCTAATACAACCTCCCCAACAAACTAGCTACATGTGCAGACTAAACAAAATCCCAACAAGACCTAGTAAAATAAAAAATACCAGAAGAGGTGCTTCATTATTTCCATCCTAAGGTAGGAATGGAAAAGTCTATTTGATAGCCTACTTTTTACCAAGTGCACCTGGGTAAGAAGGCCCTGGTAAATCATTAGCCACACAAACACTAAGAGTTTGTAGCAACTAGAATCAACCACAGAGTATGTAATATCCCAATCCACCATCTCTCGAATTAGTAGACACCCATAATGATTTAAGAACATGGATGATCTCATGTCATTGATAAAGATGAGACTACAACCTCTGAGAATCATACTATGCTAAGGGGTTCCCAAATATCCACTCCAAATCACACCAAAAGGGTCTAGGCACATCTAAATTCAATTTAAAGAAGTCCTATTATGGAATAAGACTAATAAACTCCATAACAATGTGTCATGGTCCATAGAAGATAGGGAAAACTCATGAGCAATGGATTTCCAGTCCTTCCAAGAGTCATGAGTATTATAATCCCACAAATCCCTCCATTAATAAATTCCTTTCTTACTCAATTTCCAATATGATGTGTAAGGAGAAGATGATGCCTACACACAATGTACCAAAGAGAGCATCCCTCTAGAATTGAAACCATCCATTTGGTAGCTAATATTGTACCTTGAGTTGTAATATCAGTCAACCCTAGACCTCCCTCATTCTCTGGAATAATGCAAACATCCCAAGATACCATGAGCCCCATCATATTTGGTTGATAGGTACAAATATATATGAAGATCCAATCTATGAAATTGAACCTTATTGGGATGCCAACAACATACATGATAAATATACCAGTATTAAAGAATCTTGGACACAACAATCAATTTTTTAGTGAATGGAAGGTATTTGTAGCACCAAAAAATTGTTTTACATTGTATATGCTCCGAACACTAAACCCACATAGCCACTAGAGAAATCCCCACACCAAAAGGTATGCCAATATATATTACTATAACACGTGGAACTTGAAGGATGAAGGTTCAACTAGAAGGGATCCAATCATGAGGCTCATCAAGAAAGACCAACTAGTAATCAATCTTATGATCATTAACCTTATCCCCATAGGCTTGGAAAAACATGCATAAGAAATCTTTGGTTCTCGTCACCAACTCATGATCATCTTCCACATATAATAGAGAATCATCTACAAAGTAACTATTTATCATTGTAGAAACATTTGGAAGTGAAATACCTTGAATACCCACTAAAAATGGGTAACATACAACAAATAATCAAATGCATCAATAGTGAATACATTGAGATAAGGTGATAAGGGTCATCCTTTCCTAATGGATCAATGGAGAAGAGTAAATGGAGAGAGGGTAATATTCATTGAAACAATATTCAATGCACAATAAAAAAGGTTTTGACCATCCCCACATGCGTCGAACCAAAACCGAAACATGACAACATATCTATAATGAAATCCTAATCAATCAATCATAGGCTTGATCAAAATCAACTTTGAGGAAATATATTTATACCCAAACTCCCATATCCACTCCATGGCCTCCCAAGCCAAAATCATAATGTCCATGATAAACCATCCTTGAATAAATCCCATCTATGACTTACGCATGAAAATTGTGGTGATATCCCTCACTTGCAACACCATTTCCTTAGCCAAAAACTTTGTAAGCAACACTCAATAAAATTGTCAATTTCCATCCCCCATTGGTGCCACTGGAAAAATTCTTCCAAATGAAATTGATCAAACCTTTATTAATGGATTTTGTCAAACATCCCGAGGCAAATTCCTCTGAAGCCATGTAAGTAAATTGATCCACCCAACAGTTGGAATTGTTTGTCAAATTTGACAGGTTCAACGTCGACTTCAACAAGTCCGAACCTCGACACAACCTTGATAGGTTTAGTACCTCGATATGCATCGTCGACACCAGCATCTCGACACGACTACAACACATTGTCTCTCTCTACCTTCCAGTCATTTGTAACAGTTGAAATTCTGAACCGTTCCAACTTCTTTGTAACTGAACGCAACGGGCATACAACCCAAGCATTCTCAACAATCTATATAAACATGTATACTATTGTAATATACAAGTAGAGTAATGTGAATCATACAATAGTAATGAAATAACAAAGATTGGATCAAAATATTGCATTTTTTTCTTCTTCTGTGTGTAGTGTATTTCCTGCTTTGCTTATTATTAATATGCTTCTTCCATTACAGTACTCAATTCATTCAATCAAACTATTGTCTCCATCGTGCACCTGGGCACCTCGATCATTGGTATTAGATATTTTTCATGCTTAATTCATGTGTTGACACTTATATCGAGGTTACCTGACTAATTCCTGTTCAAAAAAGCTCGCAAACCCAACAATCCAAGAAGACACTACCTTCGACTTCTGAGTATCCACTTACTCATACCACTAGATCGAAGATGGCCGAAGAAATAGTCAAGGCCCAATAAGTTAAGTTTGTCCATCCCTGTAAATATAACGAGGGTGACTTGGTTCTTTTATATGATCAAGCGAGTGAACCATTGGGGGAATGTAAATTTAATCCTATGTGGCATGGTCCTTACATCGTGAGCTAAGATACCGTACATGTCCAAAAGGGCCAGCATGTCCCGTGTCCACGTGTCCAACATGAACACACTAACAGAGCGTGTCGAACACGTTTTTTCAGCGTGTGCCGATTTCAAACATGCATGTCCTACATTGTCATTAATGTGTCCTGATTCCAGGACACGTTTTTCACGGCAGGGATGCCTGAAAATGCTTTAAAACACAATTTTCACTTTTTTTATTATTATATCATTTGCAAGTGTGGAGAGGGATCTAAATGGTGTTTTTGTGTAGGTGAAGAATATTTGAAGGATTTTGAAGGGTTTCCAAGTGCATTGAAGCTGGATTTTGTTTGGTGGATTGCAAGCTCAACCATCAAACAAGAAGAACAATGTATCAATCAGCTAGGGTAGGAGCTAAAGTGCAAAGGAAAGGGAGAAATTCCCCATATAATGTCTCCCCTCCTATTTCTCCAAGCACAAGCTCTTGTACTCCTCCTGCTAGTGGAGATCATGCTCCATTGAGCCCTATTTTAGCAAGATAACAAGCCCAAGATAAAAATACCCTTTGTGGAGGTATGTGTTAGGAAACAAGGGCTTGGGGAAAATCTAGGTAGGGGAGGAAATGCGTGTTGTACTTGAAATTTTTTCAAGGATGAATTTAAGAGAACATACTACCGAGTCAAGGGCCATTTGTTGGCCCTTCCTTTTTGTGGAATTTCTTCATGTAAAGCAGTGAGTGTTACCCAAAGGATGGATATGGGAAAATATGATCAAGAAGGCTTAGGAAATGTATCAGCAGCCAGTAAGAAAAATAATGAGGACCTATTTCATTCTTAACGAAACCCTATAGCATTAGACCTCCATTTCCACCTAGAAGCAGTGATACTATCCAACAAGAAAGAGGCCATCTTTAAGTGGTCCAATGGACAATAGTTTCCAACAAGAGGCACGAGAAAAGATAGACCTCACCATTGCATTATTTTTCTACCTCAAATTCATCTCATTCAATGTTGCACGATCACCATTATTTATTGAGAAGTGTCGAAGTCTCATTAACCGAGCTCCATATGGTTATGTGCCTCTTCAGAGAATCTTAGAACCACATTGTTGGTTAAGGAAAAGAAGGAGGTGGATAAAATTCTTGAGACAATTAGATCAACATGGCCCTCATATGGACTGAGTATTTTTATGATGGATGGACAGATCCAACATGCCATCAAATCATTAATTTCATGGTATCTTCCCAAAATGGACCGGTCTTCTTGAAAACGGTGGATGCTCTTGGGAAATACAAGGATGCACATTTTATGGGTGAGTTATTCATCAAAAAATTGAAGTAGTAGGTGTTGATTCTTGTAAACAGATCATCATGGACAATGTACTTGTTTGCAAGGTTGTTGGCATGATTGTGGAAACTAAATATCCACATGTATGTTCATTTTGGACACCTTTCATGACTAATTTGCTCATTGTTTGAATTAATTATCACAAGATTCATCTAGGGGAAAGGTCATTTTAATGATTTGAGTTGTAGTGTTGTAGAGTCAATTATACTTTCTTTTATTGCTCTTACAATTTTTTTGGACACATTGCATTGTCCATTCCTTGAATTTAGCACTCAAATCCATTGCTTCAGATGTAACATGGATTGGCAACATTATTGAGGATGCACACCATATCCGTAAATTTGTACAAAACCACAAAAATTCCATCACCATATAAAAAGAGTACACACATATTTCAGTGCTAAAGATTGCAGATACTCGGTTTGATTCCTCATTCATCATGCTCAAGAGATTGAGGGAGGTCAAAACCGCTCTTGGATTCATGGTGATTTCATAGTATTGGTCTTTCTGGAGAAAGACATATCAAAATGCTTCAAAAAATGTGAAGGACACAATATTAGATGATGTTTGGTGGGAGAGGGTGGATCTTACCATTAAGATCATGGAGCCACTCATTTCTTTGTTGCACTTTGCAGACATGGACCAACCCATCCCAGCGGATGTTTATGAGGGATGGGATTCCATGATTGAGTCCATGAGGACCATTGTTATAGAGAATGAGTGTACTGAGTATGATACATCGATAGAAAACTTATGGTCCACCATTCAAGATATTCTTATCTCCAAGTGGGATAATAATTGCACAACTTTGCATTGCTTGGCCCACTCCTTGAGCCTAAAGTTTTACAGTCAAGAATTAATCCTCAAGTTTTACAGTCAAGAATTAATCAATGGTGGGACCGCACATAGAGTCCCTCTTAACATGGATGGAGAGATTTCATAGGGGAGGAATATAGCATTTATGTGGCTATTTCGGGATGGAGACTTACTTGATGAGGTGGAGGAGGGATTTGTAGAGTTTTCCACTGCTACTGGGAAATTTGGAGGCTATGATGTGGTAGGAGACAGGGGAGTTAAGAAGCCCTATAATTGGTGGGAAACTCATGGGGCAACATGCCCTCTTAGGCTATAGAAGCTATCCTTGAGGATCATCTCTCAAGTTACACCATCCTCTATTTGTGAGAGGAATTGGAGCACATATCGCAACTTGTAAAGTTTGAAGAAGAGAAGGTTTGAGAAGTCCAGAGCAGGGATGATGGTGTATGCACACACCAACATTCATCTTATTTACAAGAAGAGGGAGGAGTGGGTGAAGGGAAAGACAAAGATGTGCGATGTCTTTCTTGATGATATGGGTCTGGAGAACAATACTGAGTTGGAATTAGCCAACCTAGATCTTAATGATCCAGTGATAGAGCCGATGACGTTTGATGATAGTGATCCTTTGGAGGAGTCATTCTCCACACCAACAGATCTTGATCCTCAGAAGGGCGGAGAGGAGGAGGAGGAGGAGGAGGAAGAAGAGAGAAATGATGAGTTTGTTGATTTAGGCATGGAGGACGACTATCGATAGATGAGATTCTTCATTCTTCCATCTTGATATATCCCTTTTTGTATTTACTATTACTATTAGTATATTTGGCATTTTACAATGGAATTTCGACATATATGTAATACATTTTGATTTTGATGAATTAATGAGAAATATGGTTCTAACTCCCGAGTATTAACATCTTGATATATGACTATCATGAGTATCATTAATTATCTATGTGTCTCATAATCTTATTGTGATGACTGATTTGATTTGTAAATGTGTAATTACTAATGTTAAATGTGCATTGTTTCTTATTTCTATTGAATATTTGTAAAAAATTCGATATATATATAATGTGTCCTATGTGTTCTAATTCTGGGGGTCACTATGTCAGACACTCGAATCCATGTGTCCTCGTGTCAGGTGACTTATATTGTGAGGCATGTATTATAAAAGGGATCCTATGCGTTAGAATATTACAAAAGGAATGTTTTGAAGGAGCCTATAAAGGGGCTCTACCTTAATAAGTACTACTCTTAAGTTTCCAACTTGGGTTGGTACCTTGTATATTATTGTAAATTTTTACATAGTTTTTGGTTTCCTTGTAGTGTCATGGATTTTTTGACATGTGATCTAGATGGGTACAGGTGGCCACCCACCTATTCAACTAGCTCAAAACGATTTCTCATGTTGACAATTTTCTTGTAATTTTCTATAGTTTTTTGGTTCCCAAACTTCTAGGGTCGTTGTGAGGCCTTAAACGATGTTTTTGGTGATCTAAGGGACCAAATTGTTTCCCATGACATGCATTTAGCCCCATTCAAAAGTTGTAAATATCAGATATACCTTTCCAACAGGCTATTGAGTGCCCCAAATAGAGATCGCATGCAAAAATTATGACCCCTATAAGTTGACTGTTCAATTAACCACATTGGGGCCACAAAATTTATGACGGTTCATCTTCTAGGGTTAGGTTTAGGATTTTATGCCTCTTGAAGGATTTATGATAAAAGACCCTTTGTCCTCCTTTTGTATGCAGCTTGTCATGAGTGAGCGTATTCGCCACATCTCTTCCAAGAGATACACCTACCACCATTCTAGCTGCTTTTGTTTTACAATTTGTTATGTTTCATTCATTTAATAGATTATGACTTTGTTGTATCACTATGTTTATTTCCATATGATCTTTCATTTCGTTCTCACATAAATCCAGATCAGTGGTATCATATATTTATTCTCTTGTGGTTTCTCAGTGGATGTCCCCGACGAGATCTAAATATCGAAGTTGGGTCTCGAACTCGTTGAGCTTGGGGAAAATACCTCTCGTCATCCCAAGCAGCCTCACATGGAGGGAGAATAAAAGAGTGATGACTAAGAAAGAGATCATATTAAATTGTTGCTCGAGGAAGAAATCACGCGACAGAGGAACATGATGATGGATAACTTCGCCCAAATCCTTCGAAGAATGTTGACGATGGTGTATGCACCTTCAATGAGCAGTCGTTTCAGGGGTGCGACTCCCTTAAAGGTACAAGTTAACTTTGACATACCCTTATTTAAAGGAAATATAGATGCAGGGGCTTTGTAAAAATGGTTAATTATGTAAAATGGTTACTTCTCCGTTCAAAAATTTTTCCATAGTGAAAAGATCACCTTCATTCTCCTTAAGTTCCTCCCCCATATCAAAGACTGGTGGGATGGGTACTGCGAGGGGCATGCAAGGGATGAATCTAAGATATTAGATACAAAACCCACTTGGGCATATTTTTCAATGCCATCAAAGAGGAATTCTACCATGTCGTAAACTATGATGACCAATACACCCGGTGGACAACATTGTGCCAAGAAATAGACTAAACATTGCTAGAGTATACTAATATATTCCATACTCGGCACTCAAAGCTAGGTATTAGAGACTCTAAATGACACTTGGTTCTAAAGCACCGCAATGGCCTGTACAGGTACATTCAGTAGGAGATGGATTTCCTGTACATATCCTCAATAGCAAAAACTTATCGTTATGCCGTCAAGATCGGGCAAATGTTTAAGCAAAAGAATAAGCGGGGTTTTGGGTTTGGAATCAGCAGTAGAAGCCGGGAAAAGTGGCCTTAATTCACAACCCAAAGGACAGAGAAAGGATGGCCAAATTCTTGATAACCAGTCCAAGCCGCAGGAAAAGAAGGGTAATTGGAAATTGAAGAAGGACACCGACAAGTGGTGTGAGTTCCACAAAATCCCCTGGCACAACACCGATGAATGTTGCTCAAAAAAATCATTTTTGGCTAAGATAAAATCCCCGGATCTAGAATTTGACTAAGAAATTGATCTAGAGAAAGAAGGGGGTAAGAATATCATTGATGCAGAACCTAGTGCCACCATCGTAGCCACAAATATATAATCAGAAGAGTCAGAGGAGCTAGAGGAAGTGGAGTGCCTCTTCCATTCGCAACTATGGGTGCAGGGGACTCTGCTACATTTCATTGCCAACAATGGTAGTCAGAAGCACCTCATCTCGGCCGAGGTCATCAAAAGATTGAAGCTTTCGACGGTTCCACATCCTCAACCCTACAATATTGGTTGGCTAAGCCATGGACGAGACATCTGCGTTAGTCAACGATGTCACCTCCTACGACATCAAGCCCTTAAAAAATGAGGCAATGTGTGATGTTGCCCCACTTGAAGTGTTTGATGTTCTTTTAGGAAAACCATAAATGTGTAAACGTCATGTTGTGTACGAGTCTAGAGCACATAGTGTCATTATTACTTTGGAAAAGAAAATCTACAGGATACTAGAGATACATACTGCTACTGCAGTGTCTCTCATCACATTGAAGTAGTGCAGGAAGGTAATATCCCATATAAGGAAGTTCGTACTCTTCATGGTTCGTTCTGAGGGGGAATGAAATATCACAACAACATCCATTGCCTCCACATGAAACCCCTCTATGTAGCATAACTAGGTGGACATGATCGTGGAAGCATACAAAGACATCTTCACCACACCTATTGAGGTTCCAGTACATTGTCAGGTCAAGCATTCCATTGATTTGATCTCTGGTGTGCCTTTACCTAATGGGACAATATACAACCGTTCCCTCATGGAGAATGAATAAATCAAACTCTAGATTCAATAGTTAATCCAAAAGGGACACATTCAACCCAACTCGTCACCTTATGGGAGCCCAATTGTGTTGGTACATAAGAAATATGGGACATGGTGACTCTGTATTGACTACCGAGCTATAAAAAAGATCACAGTCTGAAATTAGTATCCCATCCCTTGGATTGAAGACCTCCTCGATCAACTCAAGGGGACCAATTATTTCAACAATATTGACCTGAAGTCTAGCTGTCATCAAGTGCCAATTGAGCACACCGTTCTCTGGAAGACTTCCTTCAAATATCGGGAAGGCCTTTTTGATTGGTTGGTCATGCCTTTCATCTTGACTAATGCTCTAGAAACTATAACACTCCAGTTTTGACCTCGTTTGCATTAAATATATATGATGTAAATATTGTAATTAATCATGGCGTGGAACTAAAGGTAAAATCCCCACCATTGATTCAACGTTTTATGTTTCGGCAATTAAAATAAATGCTGATGGTATTTTGTGCTAGCCGACACACTATAATTTTGGACATCATATAAATATGCAAGTTAATTAAAAACACACAACTAGCTATGTCAATGCAACAAATAATGAGATGGGGGCATGATTTCCCAAGGAACACGGAGGGGGAATGTTTAACCTTGAGCCTTTGGAGAAAAGCCATGTTTCAAAAGGAAACACCCAAAAACATATGCCCATTCCCCTCATGCACTCATGTTTTCATATTCCCTCACATTTTGGGGAGCAGCGGGATGTTTTGATCATCCATCCTTCACGTTTTTAGTTTTTTTCCTCGTTGTGCATGCCTAGTCCATCATATGGCTCTCATTGAAACAACATGGGTTTTCTTATCATTCGCTATTCCATTCTGTTAATGCACGTTGTGCATTTGTCCTGCTTGCAGAACCATGTTTTGTTTTGGGTTGTTCTCCTGTTGTTACCATCCTCAGTCGTGTTTATGAGAAAGAGTGGTCATCTGCGGTTTCCTCAGTGTTGTTGTGCAATGGTATCCTCTGTCACAGAGTGAGTGGAAGCCTATTTTGCTGTGTTGACTTTGTGGTTTGTTGTGTGTGCATATTTTTCCTTGGTCTGAACTAGTTTGGAGTGTAATTGGGTCTGAACCAGCTTGATAAACCTAGTGTAGGAAGGAGTCTCACAAATAGATCTAGAGGGGCTGGTTTTCTTCTTTGCACACACTGAACAACACTGGAAGGGAAGGAATATCCCGAGGGAATGCATAGCAGAAAATGGGATACTTCCTTATGCTGGGTGTGTATATGTTTTAGGAGCCAAGCTTGATCTAGTGCAGGTGTCCATAGCTCGGTGGTTGAGCTCACTAGCTTAGCAGTTCAAGTTTTCCAGCTCCTTTGCAGCATGATAAACCCATCTGTTATTTGGATTGGATGATCCTTAATGTGAATGTTGGATTGACTAACTGCAGTCTGATAAAACCAAAAATATATTGGCTTGTTTGTTTGCAGCCTGATAAACCCAACTGTGTTGGCTTGGCTGAGTTTTGTTGTATCCTTGGCTATGTGTGAGTCTACCAGTGTTACCTTATTTCTTGTGGGAATCATGCCCAGCTCGGGGGTGGTAGTGTTGCTGAGAGATTGATGAGCACAATGGCCTATGGTTGGGTGGAACATTGCAGTGACGTAGTTGGTTGTGGGACAAACTTCTTTCAAAGATATGTATCTTTGTGTTAATCTTTGCATATGCATTTGCTTGATGTAAAATGATGAACATGTTTAATATGTTGAATGGATGGGTTGCTTCCGCTGTATAATTGCAATTGTATGCATATATGTATGTTTATTTCAATGCATTTCTAAATTACGTTATGGGACTTCGATGGCTGGATTGGTGATGGCCTGAATGATCAAATCTGTCCAAGACTTTTGTTAACAGGTTGAATTTCCTTCTGCAACTTGCAGGATGCAGAAACATCCTTCTGTAAATTCTATTACCTGCAGATTTTCCTTCCGTAACTCTCCTTTCTGCATGCGGGATGCAGGATGTGGGACTGCAAATTCCATATTTCCCCGATTTTGCAGACTCGAGCTTTCCACACTGTTGGTTCTTACAGGTTGTTTCTCAGCTGTTGATCTGTTCCCAGATGTGAAACAAATTGTGACCGTCGATTTTCGTCACGATTTTTCTCCGTCGTTCGATCTCCTTTGATATTTTTCTTCGTAGATCGTCAAATTGAGCATTGATAGAATCAATTTCTCTGCTATTGGGAAGTTAGAGAATTTACACAGAGCTGAATAGATTGAACTTCGATATGGATGCACATTCATCAAATGTGTGGAACTATAGTTGCATTTCTCCTGTAAGGCGGGAGGGGATGTGACAGAAACCTTCATGATGATGATGGATAACATTCTACGGCCCTTCACCAATTCCTTTGTGGTAGTATATCTATAGTAAAACATGGGAATAACATCTGCAACATATCCACTAGGTCCTCAACACCCTGTGACATCACAAGTTATATGCCAATATGGAGAAGTGCTCATTTGGCATGGAAAGGGTTTAGTATCTAGGATACATTGTGGATGAACATGGTGTTCATGTAGATCTGAACAAGATCCAAGCCATTCGCGGTTGGCCAACCCCAATGACTCTTACAGAGCTTCGCAACTTCCTAGGCATTGCAAAATTCTATCGTATATTTGTGTTGGGATTCTCTAATATTTCTTGGTCCATTAGCCAGGTGACCAAAGGTGGATCTAATGCTAATTTCATATGGTCCAAGCCACAACAACACACATTTCAGGAGTTGAAGCAGTGCTTATGTTCGACGCTCGTCCTTACCTTATTGGATATACAACAACCCTTTGAGATCAAGATAAATACTTTGGACTATGTTGTTGGTGTGTTCCTCACTCAGCATGGCCATCCACTGGCATATCAAAGTGAGCCACTTTCAGATACATCCCACAAGTACCCCACCTATGACAAGGAAATGTACTCCATTGTCCAAGCCTGGAGCCAATGGAATCATTACATCCTTGGAAAAGAAACATGCATCCACACTAATCACAAGCCCTTGTAGTTCATGCAAACCCAAGGAAAGTTACAAAATGACCACCACCAGAAGTGGCCCACTTACTTGCAAGAGTTCCACCTGAAGATTAAATATATGAAGGGTAGCACCAATTGAGTCCATGATTTCCTTAGTCGACCTCCAGTTTCAACATTAACCACGGTGCTCAACTCTTGTAGCCACGAGACCTCTCAATGGCCTCAACTATATGACAATGATCTTGAGTTCGCTCCTATTTATCAATCTCTTTGTGTAGGTATGTGAGTGGAAATCTTTCTTCTTCAAGAAGGATTGCTATGCCACCTGGGCCATCTCTTTGTTCCTTGAAGTGAGCGTGCAAAGATGATTTGGGAAGAGAATTACACTCGAGTTGCAGGGCACTTTGGCATTGAGAAGACAGTGGCAGTCTTGCAGAAGTATTTTTATTAGCCCGAAATCTGACAAGATGTTGACCGATATATCATATCATGCATTGCATGCGCCCTCGCAAAACTAGTTGTTAAAAAGAAAGGGTTGTACGCCCCCCTTCCCACTCCAAATGGGCCATGGGAATCCATCTACATGGATTACATGTCAAGACTACCTTCAACTAAGCATGGTAATGACTATGTGGTTGTGGTCATGGATCGCTTATCTAAGATGTCTATTCTGATAGATTACAAGAAGAGTATCTCTGCCGAAGCCACTGCAAATTTATTCTTTGAGCATGTTTGGGTTCATTTTGGGTTGCCACAGACTATCATTTTAGATTGGGAAATAAGGTTCCTGAGCACTTTCTGGTCTAGTATATGGTCGTTAATGGATACCAAGATCACCAAATCGACTTCCTTCCACCCCCAAACTGATGGACAAATAGAGGTAGTCAACCAGATGATTGTGCATATTCTAAGAATGTACAATTCTAAACATCCCTACACATGTGATGAGAGCCTTCCTTATGTTTAACATAGCTATAATCGAGCTCTTCATAGCTCTACTAGTCACAACCCTTTTCAGGAATGCTTGGGTTTCCAACCATTGGCCCCAATTGATGTAGCTTTGCCCCTTGTATCCACACAGGAGGAATATTCCCATGCTTAGGATGAGTTTGATAAGGCCACTATATTTGTTGAATGAATATAGCACATCCGCAAACAGGTCCATGAAATTTTGGAAAAGGCCAATTCTAAATACAAGCAGTGACATGACCAACATCAGGTTACACACAAGTTCTAGGTTGGGGATAAGGTTTGGTTGCATTTGTAGAAAGAGAGGCTCACAGGACCCCATCGCAAGCTTCATCCACTTCGATATGGGACATACACCATCACCAAGGCAGTTGGTGACAATTCCTTTCGAATTAAGCATTCCTCCATTCCTTGGCCTGTACCAAGTATTCAATGTGGAGCTCCTTCACCATATTTTGCATCATTGTTGGACACCTCAGATGTGGCAGAATAATTGACACCTATAGAGATTAATCTCGAATGCATGGAACAATAAACCATTGATCATATCATGGACACACAGGTTAAGGGCACCCACCAATAGAGGACCCCACTATATCGAGTTGTCAAAGTAGGGAAGCTCCTCCACCAAGGCAAGTGACTCACCAGGAGTCAAGTTAAACAAACGTTTCCCCATTTGATGGGGGCACTGAACGCAATGGAGATAATTTCTTCCCAAGGGGGAGGACTGATCTATATGGGTATAGGTGGCCACCCACCTATTCTACTGGCTCAAAATAGTTTCTCATGTTGACAATTTTCTTGTAATTATTTACGGTTTTTTGGGTCCAAAATTTCTGGGTCATTTTGAGGACCTAAACAACATTTTTTGCTGATTTGGGGGAGGGGGAGGGTACGAAATGGTTTACTTTGGCATGCATTATTCCCCATTTGAAATTTGTAAATATTGGATCCAATGAGATATCGAGCACCCTAAACGGAGATTGTATGCAAAAGTTACGATCCCGAGAATTTAATTGCTCAACTAACCACCTTGGGGCTGCAAAATATATGACGATTCATATTCTAGAGTTAGGTTTAAGGTTTTCTGCCTCTCCAAGGATTTATTATAAAATTAACTTCGTCCTCCTTTTATATTCATCTTGTCATGAGTGAGGGTATCCGCCACATCTCTTCTCATAGATGCAACTACCACCATTCTAGCTGCTTTTGTTTTATAGTTTATTCTGTTTCATTCATTTAATAGAATCTGATTTTACTGTATCATTGTGTTTATTGTCATATCTCTCTCTCTCTCTCTGTGTGTGTATATGCTCTTTCATTTCGTTCTTACATAAATCCGAATCAACATGCTTCCTATTGCTTGGCAGATGTTAACAAAGTCTTCGATATACTTAGGATTTATGGATGGTGCCAACTTCCATAATGCAGTAATCAAACTATTACATGATGCCATTTCAAATGGTATTTAGTCTTTAGAGGTCTGCCTGGATTCACAGTTGATTGTGTCACAACTGAACGACCTATACTGTGTTAGAGATCCTATGTTGTTGACAAGATTCTTAAGGGTAATATTGTTGGAATGACATTTTGATTACATTACATACATTCATATACCTAGGCATTATAATCAAATTGTCGACTCATTACAAATTACATTTTAGATTGGCATTTGTCACATAATTAAAAGGGAAGCATGCACATAAACATTCACACTTATTTTTAACATTCACATTTATATTTAGACACATGTACATATATAAAACTGGTAGCTATAAGTTTTTATTTTTGAATAAAATTTCCAAGAAATATGGTGTCATAATACAAAAATGGGCTTCAATCTCTCAAAATATACATGGCTGATACAAAAATAATATCCTGGCATCTATGCATGTTGACCTAGATGATGATCATGGTAGCGCAGTACACCATTCACAAAATGCTTGAATAGTTTAACCCATGGTTGGGTTACCCTGACCACGTGTCTTTGCATCGCCTTGGGTAGGTCCTCGACCTGTACCATAGGAATCCTATGGGTGAAGCAAGCCAACTTGCCATGTACATTTTGTAGCATCTGCTCGGCATCAACACTAATAATCTCATCTCCTTGACCCCTATGCCAGTGTCGTGGGAAGACCTTCAATTATCGTGTGCCTATGTCTCTGCAAATGAACCTAATTTGAGTACATGATACCACCATGGTGGTAGTGGCATATCTCTATATTTATGGAAGTCAATCCCTACATAGGGATAGTCATATATGGTGATTATTTGTTGCCGCCTCCAGTGGAAAAAATCATTAATGAATGGAGAAGGTGCTCTTTCCCCTCCTAACCTCTGCATCACATCAGTTCAACGAGTCTAGGATGGATCCCATAGACCATGAGGAGGGACCTCAACCCTGGTACTAAGGTTCAGTACTCTCTAAAAAATGAGAGTGCATAATATGTTGGTGAAACCAAAATTCTCGGTCCAACAAAGCTTTCATTATGTCAACTGATGTTTCATGCTACCCAAGAAAGAAGTGCTCCAGTCATAGATAATGGGCCTCATACATTATACCGTGTAGAACATGATAAGTTATGATGCCTAGTGTAGTGATGTTGAGCTTGCTATTCTAGATAGAACTAGAATGATCACCTTAATATCGAGGTTCTAGATTCCATTGATGGGGACTTGAATTCCCATTTTTTCAGTGTTGGGAAGGTAATAAATAGATATATACTCGTCAATACTCATTCCCTCACATGTTCCGCGATCCCTAATATTCACTACCTCACCTCGATGGGATAGTATGGTGATGAAGTAAATGTCCTCCAACTCAAGTTTTAATGGCATCCCATATAGTATGAACACCTTCATGACTGGTTCCCAATTGTTCACAAGCATTTGAAGTAGTCTTGGTTGATCCCTCATGCTCCCAAGGTTCCAAAACTTGTAGAACCCACATATTTGCAATGCTTGTTGGGAAACCAAATTACCATGCACAACTCTATCAACATCTTCATGCTCTCTCTCCCTCCACTCAATAACCATCCTGCAAAGAAGAACAGACTTTGAGAGGTTCCATATTTAAAAAAACCTTTCAGGGCATTACATGTGGGTCACAATGTCAACATATGTATGGTCATAGAAGAAGGCATTGATTTTCTCATGTGTATTGAGCCCTATACATGACCCGATGACTTGTCACCCGTGTGTGCCGAGAAACATAGTTTTTGTGACCAAAAACTCAAAAATACACCATTAAAACTTGGAATGAAAGTAATGAAATGAAATAAATTGGATAGAGTAATTACCTGGTCTTGACGGTTGTATATTTTGTGGCCTGTATCTCCCGGAATTTGCTTTTGAAGTTTGAGGGTCCAAAGAGCTCCAAAATCACTATGAGAGGTAAAAAAAAAATCACTATGAGCGGTAAAAATTTGATCATTCAAGTATTCAAGAGGAAATAAAGGGAGTTTAACCCACATAGCTAATTCATGAATACACTCCCTAATGGGATCAAAACCAGTGTGCTACATGAAAAGTGTTAGGGTTGCACTCCCATAGAAACAAGTGCCATCCATCATGGTTTGATGATCCTAAATTTTATCAAAGACAAATGTAATGTAACCTTTGGCATCAACATGGACTGATGGAACATAACCTGAAATGTAATCTCAAGATCATTGTACCGATTTTCTCAAATCCTCCTCCTTTAATATCCTAGCACAAAACCTTCCAATTAGGGCCTATTTAGTACAGTATAAAATCTTCTCATGTAAAATATGCGGGTTTATAGATACCTTCATTTCATCATCCAACTTCTTGATACATTGAGATCTCTTTCGGTGACCTCTGGTTTGCTTTGGAAGGAGAGGGGCATCTTGCTTCTTTGTTTCTAGTGAAGGATGGACAGAAGGGGAAAGTGAATTCCGAAGGAGATATAAAGGGGAAACTAAGAGGGGAGGGAACGAAGGAGGAGGCGAGGATCTATGAGATACATGGGAGGAAGAGGAAGGGTTAAAGATTGAGTGTTAAATGGGAGGGGAAAAAGGTGGAGAGTGGATGAAAACTTAGAAAATATTGGACCTTGGTGAGAATTCCCATCTGAATTAATTTTTTGCATAGGAGAATCAAGTGGGTGAGCCACCAAAACGACATCTTCTAGTACGAACCTATCTGAAGGAGATGAAATCTTTGACTTGTGCGCAACCAATCACTTCGGCTTCTTGGAGCGACCTGTCTTTCCAAAAATTGAACACACACACACACACACATATAATCAAGGTTAGAAAAAACATAGTATTATATTAAACGATTATGCATAATTAGGGTTATCTAAATACATAGTATAAATTAAAAAAATTATATTATTTTGTTTAACCCAACATAGTATAATCAATAATTAATGGTTTAATGTTTTCCAAACCCTCTTTGATTAATTAAGTATTATGTTGTATTCATTATTTTTTTCATAGGAACGATTACTTTTGTATTATAAAAAAAAAGTTGCAGCCAAACCAGACGACATGTGGTTACGATCAACATATTTCTAAGTTGATCTCTATAGATAATAAAGTTCAAAGATATATAAAAAAAATGTAAAACACAAAATAGTTACAATCATCCATGTTTCAGTTGGTTCTATAATTTTGAATTGTATAAATTGGATTAAATTGGCCTAAAACAAAGAGCATCTATATTGCATAGAAAAACATTATGTTGGAATTTATCCTTGACATTCTAGAGAATATGACTATTGATATGTTGTATAGGGACAATGGGGAGAAGAGGCTTCCCCAATACCAATGTTAACATTCTCCTTTGAAGTTCAGTGACCTCCAGGACTACCAATTGCATGTCCAAGACAAGACTAAGATAAACCATGACTTACCTCCTGAAACTAGTTATCTTTTCCTCTTGAGATTTAGCTTTCCCTTTCCATGATTATATTTCCACTTCTACCATAATCATCTTATACCTCATATGATTCATTTGAGCCTAAATGAGATAATATTTTATATTTGGAATTAGTTGATCACTAGCATATCTAGTCTCGCACTATTTTTTCGTGCTTTCATAATTATGGGTCTCTCTGTCCACTATAATATTTTAATCCTCTTAAGGGATATTTTCCGTTCATTAAATGAAGTCTTTGTTCCCTAGAGGATATACCATTTTGATTTGGTTGCATCAAAGGACAACAACAAAAAACATGAACTAAACTCATCAAAGGGATTGAGGAAATCAAAATGATATCTCTCCATAAAACTCCAACCTAGGAAATTGATTTCATTATGAAGATAACACAACTTTTACAAAGATTCCAATATGAATTATAACTTAGTTTTATATAATCAACTTTCCATAAGGCTTGAAACACATTATTATAAATATATTACAAAGAAGCTCTAGCTCAAATTATTTAGATTTAACATTGTCTGGGCCTTAGTAATGATTATAATTATCCAATTCAGGTTTAGATCTTACCTCCAACCTATCCCAAAGGTGTCTGCTCATCATCGATTTTGCACAACGTAAAACTTCACCTTTGAAACAATGTCTTTTACCTCCTCGAAATTGATCTTTAGGCCTTTTTAGATTTCTCCAACAATAGCCATGAAAGTGACAAATAATCCAAAAAGAGAAGAGAGGAAGTTGCTCTTCTAGAGGAGTGCTCCTGCTCAAAACTATGCTCTAATTCTCACTAATAAACTGATCCAATTATGACAACCTAGGAAACAAATTCATCTAGGTAAATTCAGAGAAACTTCAAGATTCACCACCTTCCACTGATTAGAAATCGATATAACAATAATGAAACCACCACAACTTTTCTCAAGAAACTCACCAAAGGAAGAAGGCCCTGGAACAAAGATTTTAGTCTAATACTTGATGATACCATTCATATCCATGTTAAAGGAATGGGATATTTGTACCAAATAATTCATTGTGAACACTAAACCCCTGTGTAAAGTGTACTGAGTGAGTTGCCTTTCTTACATTTCCCTGATGTTCATTAAATTCCTAGTTAAGTTCCATTCTAATCCTGGGATCTCCCCACCACATGTTTATCCCATCACAATCAATGAGGACATTGCTTTGCTTATTATAAATTCTCCAATCCATAATTTATATATGTAAGGTTAGGGTATGATGGATTGAAGTGTTACTTCAACATTTATCCTTATGGTCCCCATGGGAAGATTACAAGCCTTTTTTTCTTGATAGTCAGCCTCTTTGTTAAAATCCCTTAACACTTGGAAAATAATGACTTCCCATATACTACTAATCTCACATCAGATTCAATTAAGAAAGTGAGATAATATCGAGTATTTAAGATTATTTTGTAAGATTAAATGGTGAGTGATAACCATGGAATCCCCTATAACATTATGTGGTTGGATTTCCATGCTTTTCGCCTACAAACCCTGCCACAAATCCAATGATTCTGCTTGATTATTTGTCATTATTATTGGGCCCCATTCATAATTTTCTCAATATTTCCTCAGGGATCAAAGAGCACCCACCCTCCTCCCCCCATGCACTTATCAACCTTGTATGTTGTATTAATTATTGAAATAAATTGTTGCATTGATTTCGATGATTCATGTCTTTGCGATAAGTACATTACATTTGTTGATTAAACATCTTCATCGAACATCTTTCAAGTGTTTGTTTCATTTATTTTAGTGATTCCTCTCTTTGCAATAAGTACATCGCATTTGTCGATTCAAGATATTGATCAAGAATATTGTAAGCATTTGTTGCATTGATTTCACTGATTTCTCTCTTTGATATAAGGTTTAATTAAATATTGCATTTTAGAGACTGTGCATTTGTTTTGAGATGATTTTTTATGACTTCCCTCTTTTTACATTTTGATCAAGCATATTGTAGGCATTTGTTGCATTGATTTCAGTGATTTTTCTTTTTGATATAGGGTGAAAGGTTAAACATTAAACATTTTGCAAATCAAGCTTATTGCAAGCATTTGTTGTATTGATTGCAATGATTTCTCTCTTTTATATAGGGTTTTAGTTATAGTACATTTTAGTGGTTGTACATGGGTTTTGAGATGAATTTTTTTGATGATTTCCCTCTCTTTTAGATCTCATGCACATTGGATCATATTTGTATTCAATACATGAATTTCAACATATGAGTCTTCATAGACATGACACATTTGGACTTTGTCCAATAAATCAATCCTATCATGGATTTTTATCACTGCTTCATCTCAAACATATTCATATATGTAATGATGGTCAACTACAAATTTCTTAAGATCGCCCATGACTGAAACCAATGCAACCAGAAGGATCATATCCCTCGTGGTCAAAACCTCTCCAACTAGATATAAACATTAAAAAAAGTTTGAACCTTGAGGGATTTGATCCCTCCCAATGCAAGATAGGTCCATAGTTAATATGGATCTAGGATGGTTACAATTAATTTATAGTAAAAGTTATATCACAATTTATTTATTTTTTAAACCAAAGTATATATTTTTTGAATTATATACATGCAATTTACAGCAGAGTTATAGAGTATTTGTCACAAAATGCTCATGGAGAAGAATCTTAACCACACAATGAAACTGTTCAACAATTATCAAGGCTCTTAAAAAAACTATAATTTCATAGATTTTGCTTCTATGTATATTTTAACATACTAGCCTAATAGAAAATAACATGTATAAAATGTAGAATTGGTTTCAAGAAAATACAAGGCCATTGTGGCCTTCTTCAACAAGTTGATCCTCTGGTTTTAGGTCTTGAGAGCTACTAATATATATAGCTACATGATTTGGTTGTTGAACCTAATCCTCCTCCACCAATCTAAAACCACGTGAGGGAGGTCTTCGAGATCGCACATCATTTGGCATCCCAAAAGGATGTTAAAATGGGTTTCTGAGTGACTAATTTTCGTACCTAGCTTTTCTCCTATCACTTTGGATGTATCTTATGAGGCCCTTTAAATCCTCTAATTATGAGTGCATATGCCTCATCATGCGTTTCAGTCCTATTATTTCTCCTGCATTGGCTGAGATAGATGACCAATTGGAGCCACCTTCCATCTTCATGAATCCAAATTTTATGTTTCCAAATTGATGGGGGAGGGATGGAGGGTCCTCCCACTAGAGAATCCCTTGAATATACATAAGTCAGGTTTTATATAAAACCACTGCTATGAAATGAAAAAAATGAATTGATATAAGGACATGATAAAAAGGGAATGCATCGTTATCATAATTACCAAGCCATCTATCTTGAAAGAAAGAAGGAGTTAAGGAGAAAAATCTCAACATCAAAGCAGAGCCTTCCTCCTTGATCAAAATAGCCATCCCCACTTGCAAGGAATTCCCTAGATTTTCATCACACTCAGAAGTAATCCCAGTTACAATATGAAAGAAGCACAGATCCGCCATAAAAACTAAAACAAAGGCTAGGAATAATGAGAATAACAAGAATCCAAAGGAATGAGTGAGGATTTTGTCTCTCATCAAAAGCATTAAAACATCACACAAGTGATCACATGGCCTAGGCTTTCAAATGTATGTCATGCCACCAATTGTAGGTCCATCTTTCCAGAGCTTAATAGAAAATATTGTTTTGGGTTTTATAGTTGTTCAGTTGAGCACTCTCTATGATGTGTGGCATGAACTTGTATGAATGAGTGATTGTCGCTAGAGGCCATTTTTCCTTTCTATGTTTGCGTCAGAGACCATAAACAAATGTGATCATCTTATTGGAAGGTGAAAATCCTTTGCATTTGCCAGCCTTTTTCCCTTTGTGAGCATGCATACACGGGTATTGATGTTTACATTTAATCTTGTTTGATTGTGTAGTATCGATCTTTGGTTTGCATAACGCATATTCTGCAATTAGGAGGAAGCAAATCTAGTAGTTGCACCATTCACACAAGGCCCTCGTGAGTTCTCCTTTCGATTCCATTTCTCCCTTTGGTATATCGGCATTGGTCCATTTGTGAGGATTGATCTTTCCCTCTTTCCCATCAATATTCAATTATTACAGCTATGCTACAACTGTTTCTCTAAGGAAGCCTCTTCGTTTCACCTTGTCCATCATTGCACCTACCTTAGTGATCCTAACCTTAGGGAAGACCCCCTTGAGTTGGAGAAGAGCCAACTTGAAGTGAGGAAGAGAGGAGTGGGGTGGCAGTGGCTGCGCTTTTCACAGTTGCCATCGGGATGATGTGCCTACTTCTGGGCTTTGACATACGCATGCCAGTTAGGAGCGGAAACAGGTTGGGATCGTTGGAATTTGTTATTCAATGCATTTCTGTGATGCGTCTAAAATGGATTGTTTAAGTGATCCAAATCATTTTTTGTGCAATGTGTAACAATGCAATGCTTTGCCTCCAGAATGCAATTTTTGTGCAATGTGTAATAGTGCAATGCTTGAATGAACGAATTAATGATTTTAATGACGTTCACGAGTCTGAATAGCCTAAGGGACCAAGAGAACAACAACGCTAACTGATATTCATACACTTTACAATTTTGGATCTTCTACTATGGATCTTGACTAGAAGGCCAACAATTTGGTTGATCTCAACGCTTTTATGTTTGGGGGTGGAGAATACCTGCACCTGGAACAACAGATTGTAAGGATTTTTGCTCCTACAAATATATAATTAATAAAATAATAATAAAAATATAGATTTAATTGAGAGTATGGTTGCTTCTACAGGTGAAGGCGGACAAAGGCGTTTTGGAGTATGAATATAACTTTGGTAATGGCATTGGAGAACCTCCGACATCTGCAATACTGTCCAGAAAGTATCATAGGGATATCTTCTATGGTATAACCTCAACATTGGTAAATGCATTAATAGTTATATATATTATTTATCGATTAATACCTTGGGAGGAATAGTACTAAATATAATTTAGTGTTGACAGGATGCCACTCTGGCTTTTCTTTCACTCCACCCATACCCAACGATGACATCAAATATAAGCCTGGAGACCACACACCCAACGATGATATCAAATATAAGATCGAAGACCACAGATGAAAGGTATGGGGTTGTTCTAAGAATTTATATCAAAACTACTAAAGATAACGCGGTCTCCCTTGCCAAGCAAGACGAACTGACAGCCCTATCTCTACCAGAGAAGGTTTACAGTATCGAGTCAAACCATAGTTCATTCTTCTTAGCAACGGAGAAGCTACATAGCCTGCTATTGGGGATTGCCAACACTTTCAAATCTCTCTTTCTTTGTAAACATACTCCCCGTCATAAAGAATAGGAAGATGAAGGTCTGAGACAACAAGTAGCCATATAGATGTTGCTGTCAGAGAAACCACAGTATCGAAATGATTCGATACTGTGGTTTCTCCGACAGCAACATCAATAACTAACCACCACAGAAATTTAGCAACAGAAAAAAGTAGCCATATAAAAATTTTCAATTATGTCTGAACTTCAAAGTTTTTAGATTTCAAAATTTATTTAAACTTAAATAATATGATTGATACTTACTCAATCTATTATAAAGATGGAAGTGAACCAAGAGTATCATGATCGCTATTTATATAAATAAATATATGTGGGAGACTATACAAGGAGATAAGAAAGTAAATTGTCATTTTGTTATTTTTATAGAAACTGATTTATGAGAAGTTTATTGGTCAAGTTATAAGATATTCTATATTATTTATGCAAATTTATGAAAATCACTTTTTTTTTATAGAAAATGATATATGAGATTTTTTTTTTGAAAAAAATTAATTACTTGATATTCATAAGTAAATGAGAGTTCTCGAGCCATTAGATTTATATTCATCATCCTTTTGACTATAGTAATCTCCTAACTAAGGTATAACTAGTGTATATAATGATCAACCAAACCACTTGAAAATGATAACTGAATCAATTTAGAAAAAATACTTCACTGTCCAAGTTTCTTCCAACAAACTAGTAGTCTTGCACAAATTGTTACAAACCTATTAAATATTATAGTCGTGTGACATAACAAAAATGAAAGAGAGATATATGACCATCTACCATAGTGACCAATATCTCGAGATTAAGATGCATGGTAAGAACTTGAAGAGACCAATCTATGGTCCAAAAATTCTTCATAATAAATACAACCTTCTCCTTCATCAATAGCCTTCTTTGATAATCTACCTGCCTTAGCATTTAATTGTCTCTAGATATGATAGAATGACCGATAATGCAAATTCCTTTGTATCTCCCTTATTCTTGTCTTCCAATAGTCCAAAATCACCACCCGTAGTATTTCTTCCCCACTTTCCCAGCTAGAATAACCTAGAGTCTCTAGTCACCTAAAGGGAAAATAAGTTTTTTAACAAAGCAAAGTGAAGAAATCCCTAAAGAGCCATGAGCTCAGCTCTTGTGTTTGTACCTAAGCCACATTCCATTCACAAATGATAAAAATGACCACCCCTCACCTTTATTACCTTATAAGCTCCACAATGATCCTATTGAGGAGCTCCATCAAAGAAACCCATGAGGCAATCCTCAGAGAAATTTGGAAATTTAATAATATAGACAAAATTTTCCTTCGCCTCCTTTTGAAATTCATTGTAAACACCATCATTTTTGTACATTTTTTGTGAATTTTTTTTAGCATTTTAAAAAATAACATGATTCTTGAGCCTCCATATCCCCCTAATAACAAAAATAGGTAATATTTTAAAAGAGACCACTATTGAAACCCACCTTGATAAGTTGTTTTTAGAAGAGTTTACAGCCCAACTTAAAAAAAAATTGGATAACCTCTTTCCAAATTTGTTGAGAAAATGTACGTGTGACAAGTAAATGATATATCGATTCCTCACCTAGATTACACAGATGGCATCATTTGGCCCAACGAGTCCTCTCTTCATTAGATTATCCCAAGTCAATTTTTTTTCCAAAACCAACCAAGAAAACAACTACAATTTAAAAGGTGCAAATGTTGATGTATTTGCAAAGGGTACAGTGGATTATGGGCTCAAGTATGATGCTAATTAGAAGATTAACCTGTATGATTATGTTGTTTTAGATTGGGCAGGTAGAGCCACTGATAGGAAGAGCACTTCAGGTTGTTGCTTCAGTTTGGGATCTGGCATGGTCTCTTGGTTTAGGAAGAAGCAGTCCTGCGTGGCGCTAAGCACAACCGAGGTAGAATATGTTGTCACTTTGCTCGGCTAGTTGTGAGGCAGTATCGCTGCAGAAGCTATTGTCTGACTTGTTTGATATCTAGTTAGAAGCGATTTGTATCTTTTGCGACAATCAAAGGTGTGTGAAGTTGTCAAAGAACCCAATGTTCCATGACAAGTTGAAGCACATAGAGATCAAGTTTCACTATATCAGGGATATGGTGCAGATAGGAGTAGTAAAGCTCCAATACGTGGTAATGGATGACAAGATAGATGATGTAATGACGAAGTAGGCTAGCTAGAGTGAAGTTTGAGTACTTCAAATAAAGACTTGGCATGATCTAGAATGAGACCCCTTGAAAGAGGGAATCATGAGTTCTAGCGTAGTCAGACATACATGTTGTCTTGGTGACGTAATCAGTCATGTAGGTTGTCCTCGGATGTAATCTTTCCTAGTGAAGATTGCAGGTTATCCTTGGACGTAATCAGTCTTGATGTGTTCCTATGCTAGAAGATGACAAGAGACCAGAAGACATAGATGCATGATATCTCACATGGGAAATGAGACAGGTTGTCCAAGAGGAAAAGACCCTGGCATAGTACGCAGGTTGCTCGGACATAATTAGTCATGTAGGTTGTCCTCATATGTAATCATTACTGGCGAAGCTTGCAAGTTATCCTTGGATGTAATCAGTCTTGATACAGGTTATTTGAAGTGGTCCTGGCATGATACGTAGGTTGTTCGGATGTAATAAGTCATGTAGGTTGTATGGACTGTAAAAGGGGTCATGGATTGGTATGCAGGTTGATCGGACGTAATAAGTCTTGGGAGGTTATTTGAACGAAAAAGATCCTGGATGCAGGTTTTTTGGATGTAATAAGTCCTTGAGGCTGACCTGGAATGAAAAAATCCTAGCGTGGTACACATTTTGTTCGATCGTAATCAGTCATTGTATGTGTGTATTCCCATGTCGGAGACAATGAGGTCACAAGGCACTTGGTGTGCACTTAGGAAGTTCTCCTATGTTTTTAGAATACAGGTTCACCACAGAGAGACGTAATTCACTTGGTGTGCTCCTAGTTGATTCTCACATAGTGGAAGTTGCAGGTTGTCTTGCTGACGTGAAAGATCCTGGCATACTCCAATGTTGGTAGAACGCATGTGGTCTGCATCTGGGTTGTGCTCTGTGTGTGTGTGTGTGTTTTCACAAGACAAAGAGATGATCTGGATTCAACAAGATATCAGTAGGAGACGCAGGTTATTGCAGTGGAAATGTAAGGAATGGTCTTGGGCTATACCTACACGATGGCTTGCTCGTGAATGTGATGAATACCTAGATGAGGACTAGGTATACACCCAACATGAAAAAGGGATGGCTTTGTAGAAACTTCCGATGATAGATAGTACTGTTCAAGATGATGACCATGGAAGAAACTATGATTATGACTCTGTGATGATGACTGGACCAAATGGTCTGATGACCATGGAGAGAGAGAATCATCTTCCTAGTTAAGAGGGAGAGTTGATATATTTGTAACTTCAGAAGATATTTTGGTGTATATTATCACTATGTGTTGTTGTATCGCCATCAGAGATGTGTTTTCCTCCTTTTAGGATGTCATTATTGTGTATGGACCTTCAGGTACAACCTTTGTTGTAAGTAAGGGAAATAGTCTCTAGTATAACATCATGTAATGTATTTCTGGAGTCTCTCTTGGATAAATAGGCTTTGTTAGGGTACGAGGTCGGCCCCAATCATGTATTAGGTCAATCACTTGAAAGGTATAAATAGGGAGGCACCCTCCCTCATTTATACACACTTACACTCACTCAAGTTTGCATGAGGAGAAAGAGAGAGACAATGAGGAGAGATAGATAGCTACAGAAGAGTTCTTCTTATTGGGTTTGTTAATCTTGTGATACAATCTTTGTGACATAACTATTCTGAGAAAGTTTGCGAGGTTTTCTCCTTTATGGTTTCCCCAGTGAAAATATTTGTGTCTTGCGTATCTGCTCTATCTTGTGTATCTTGTTATACTTGTTATTCTTTCAGATAAATATCCTAATAAATCTAATTATATTAGAAAAACTAACAACAAACCACTTCCATGGAGACTTGTGCCATGATTTCTCTTCATAAACAATTTGCCTCGTAATCAAGACGGATACTAACCAGTAGTAAAGAAGTATCCCAAGACCATACTATTTCATTGTTATGATTCGAGATCCTAAATACATGGTTATTTAAACCTTTGATATAATTATTCCACTCTTCAACATAAACACCATTGAGTCCCAAATCAATAGACTGAAGCTAATAGTATGAATAATTTAAACCAACATCCAATTTTTTAACATGAGAAAAATATCGAATGCCAAAATTATTCAAGTAGGTAATGATATCCTACAACAACTTATAACATGAATCACCTCCTCCATCAAAAGGATCTTGGCCAATTTTGATCTAATTCCCTTACCAACCGTCCAAGCCAACCAATCTCTCATAGAAGATATAGATGAAATCAACCCTCTCCAAATATTTGAGGCATTTGAAACAAGCTTGATATCACTTCAAAGCAACTCGATCACATGCATATTTTTTAAGTACTTTTCTTTAACAATATCACTCCAGACCCCCTAACCAAACAATCTACACCATAAAATTTTCATAGCCAAAGCTTCCGCAAACCAAAAAAGATTTATTAGCCCCCACCCACATAGCTTCTTTGGAATAGATATTTTAGTCCACTTGACTAAGTGGATACCTTCCTTACTCTTGTTTCTCGTCCACAAGAAACTAATAAATCTTTGTTTGATTCAATTCAATGTATACTTTGGGTTTTTTGCTAAAGATAACCAATACATAGGAATGCTTTGGAAAAAAAAAATTTCAATACCAAACGACCCACTAGAAAACTCAATCTGAATAATCAGTTATCTATAATCTTTTCAACTTTCTTCACTAACAACATCCATTCATCTTTCAAATATTTTTTTGGCTTCAAAATGTATCCTAGATGCTTAATTTTCAAATCAATAGTCTCCGTTTGATAGGGAAACAAAACTCTTACATGTTTAAGAACCACTTCATTAACATCATTAAACATAAAACTTGATTTTTGTGTATTGAATTCCATACCAGATGCATCACAAAATAACCGAATAAGATCCTGGAATGCCCTCCATTCCTCCATCGTTCCATTGCCAAAAGGTGAACATCATCTACAAAAGTAGACGAGTGATTATATGAAAAGGTGTAATTTTAACTCTTTTAACTTTTCCTTCCCTTCTAGCCTTTTCTATAAGCCTGCTCAAACCCTCAACAAAAAATAAAAAATAGTAAAAGTGACAGAGGGAAACTTTGTCTTAGGCCTCTATGGCTCTTAAAGAAACATGTGGGAGTATCATTAATTAAAGTTGAAAAATTATCTAATGTCACATAGCCCATGATCCACTCAATTACTTTAAAGATTAACCTAATTTATAACAACACTAATCTCAAGATGGTCCAGTTCACTTTGTCTTAAGCCTTCACTAAATCCATTTTTAATATTATTGTTTTGAGTTTCTTAACTTTGATTGTGTGAAGACTCTCCTGTGCTACACCAATAGCATCAAAGATTTTACTGTTACAAAGAAACCCAAATTTCTCCTTGGACATGTAAAACGCCACAAATTGTTTGATCCAAGTTAGGAATTACATTAGCTATAATTTTGTAAACCAAGTTACACAAGGAAATGGGCTTGAAATCATTGGGGGAAGAATGAGAATTTGATTTTGGTATTAAAGTAATGAAGGCAACATTTAAGGCACATGTTATCTTCCCTTTAACTCTATATTCTTCCACCACTTTAAATAAATCATCACCCAACAAATCAAAATATTTTAGAAAAATCTCCATTGTTAAACCATCTAGCCCAAGGATTTTTTTATTTTGAGAATCTCTTTAATATTCTTGCGATCTCCTTCAGAGTAACATGATTACCAATATTTTTAGTTTCCTCTCCAAATAGAGTCTCGGATAATTTTGCACCACTTGTGTTTGCACTTCAATAATGTTTTCCTTGGAGTCCTGGAATAGAGAGCCAAAGTGAGCAATAATTGCTTGCTCCAAGTCTTTTTGACCAGAAATGTGAATCCCATTTTGACCACTGATGTCCCAAATGGTATTATGGATTCTATGTTATTCCACATACTTGTGAAAAAAAAAGTATTTTTGTCTCCTTCGCTCAACAAAACTGACAATATCGTAATACTCCAAGCTTCCTCTTCCATTAGTATAATCTTTGTCTTTATAGCTTCCAATTCCACCAAACAACCCCTTTCATATTCAGAACAAACTCCTAAATAATTCCTTAAACAACAAGTATGAATTTCGTATTCAATATTAATCAAATACTCTTTCAATGCCAAATTTTTCTTTTTTTCCCAATGAATAATAGCACTTTTAATTTCTTTCAATGTATATGTCAATTGATGCATTGCATATTCTTCAACTAAATAATTAAGAGACACCCAATTGTTTCTACTCATCAGATTGAATTCCTCAACTTCTGTCCATACATGGTTAAACTTAAAATGGTAAGCAACCCTATTAGAGACACCTTCCAACTGGAAATAAATTGGCATGCAATTAGATATATTAACATTCATAACCCAAATCCTATATCTTCCAACCAATTAAGATAAATTTTCAGCCATGACAAAGTGATCAAGTTGTTTAGCCACACCAACAATCCTCAAATGCTCCTTCCTCCAAGGGGGAAGCAAAGGATTCATAACAACATCTATGAGCTTTGTTTCATTGAAAATATGATTGAAATATTTATCTACAGGGTCCAACATAGAGTTGGCTCCCCAAACTTTCCTTCTTGATAAAACAAGATTAAGGTCACCCCCAAAGTAAAAAACGGATCCTCCAGTAATCCACTATCTACAACATCTCTCCAAATTTCTTGTCTACCAGAGTATGGCCCATAAAAATTGAGCGCCTTAATAGACTAATCCAAGTCCTTTAATTGTCCTCTAAAAGAATCCATGCACATGATAAAAAAGGACTAACATTTGCTAATTTCTATGGTTCCATGTTGACAATAACCTTTTGAAATCCCTAAAGCATCAACAATACAATACTCCCATCCCATAAGAAGTTTTAAGAAGACCCCTTGAGCCTTAGACTTGGAAAGGATACAAGAAATTCTAAATTATTTAATGCAAATTTATGAAATTCACCTCAATATTGTGGTTTCTAACCCATGAAAATAAATATTGAAGAAGTGCACCTCAATGGCAACAAGTTATAGCTATTAGGTACAATTCTCCTCCAAGTGACATATCTGAAAATACTTTATTATAGTAGTAAAGTTGCTATGTTATCTTCCATATATGTGTTAAATCACTTAATGAAATCGTCTCAATGTTATGTCAAACCAACATGCACAACCAAGGCTGAAATCTACTTAATCATGATGAGAATATAAGTTAAAAATCAAATTTGCAAGTACACAAAAATTGGACAGTTGAAAACTTCACATATATATGAAAAAAGAAGTACAAATACATAGTATAATTTTATCACAAATCTGGTACAAGTTAAGCTCTCCAAATCCTAACTAAGGAATCATAAAAAAACCTAGCTACCAACTCCTTCTAGCTAGGAATCACTCATATTCAAATCTAGTTACCCCATCAAAGATATTCAACAATATAGAATTAACATCGACAAGTCCTCCTTGGGACATACACCAAGTTTTTATCACACAAGTTCTCCACACTAATGCTCTTATTTTTGTTAGGGTTTACAAACCCTAACCATGTTGCATCACAAAAGTACATGGAAAGGAATGTAATATCCCTCTTGACCCTGACCTTTGTAATATTCCTCTTGACCCCGACCTTATTGCAAATAAAAATGTGATTGCAGTTATGTAATAGTTCCTTGTGACAAGCTCAAGGCTAAGGCCCCGCAAGTGAATGTTGTAGAATGGTTAATATCTTATAAGTTAAACTATGCATGAGATGAAGCATGGTGATGTATGATGTGAATTGAAACAAAGATAACAAATAGACCTAGGAGGATGATGTCCATTGCAACGTAACGAAAATGACAAAGGAATCCACTAGGGGAGGAAATATTGAACACTAGTGAAGCCTTGGAAAGCTCATTAGATGATAATCAATAATATTTTAGTACCTTGGGCATTTATTGGAGATAAAGCTTTTCAGTTATTATCCTAAAAATTCTATAGGTGATAACCTAAGTTTAGTGTTGCACATCATCATTCGCTAGGTCAACAAATAAACTATTATGACTTAGAAGCGTAAAGCAACCAGTTATTATTATTATTATTATTAATGTGTGCCTATTGATGATAAACTTATATAGTATTATTAATGTTTTTAATAATACTAAACAAATATTATTACTTAATAATAGTATTATTAATTAATGATTATGAATAAAATAAATAACTATTAATTACTAAATTTGTAGAATTTTATTAATACACTCATTGAAAGCTAATTCCATTTCCAAGATGGGACATCAAATTGGAATATGGACTAGAGAGGCAAATCCCACTTCATTGTTTTGGTGTAGTTACTATCCCTTTATCTCTGCTAATTCTTGAGAGGGCCATGCTCCATTATGTTGTTGGATTTGTTGTTGCATTTGACCATTGAATGAAAAGGGTCGTTGCTAGAAGTATATTGAGTTGAACCATTAACCTTTAATCCCATTTGTATCTCAAGTTTTGTTGTGTGTTAAGAATGGGAGCCTCTCATGAGAGAGCCGATGGATGGAACGACCCTTAGAGAACTTAAGTGAAGAGGGCATATAGAATATCGTCTCCTCTCCTCACCCCTGTGCATGGATGGATGTATATACATCTAGCTCAATGCTTGCAAGAGACAAAATACCTTCATAAGGGGCTGACTCCTTCCCGTTGAAGGGAATAGCTATTCATACATTCCCGAGATGCTTGGAAAAATTATATAATGTTTAAGTGATGGATAAAACTAAATAATTTCTAGTGGTTATAATGGAAATCTCTATGGCCTTAAAATCTTAGAATTGAAATCTTCCAAATTGGACTTAAAATGGATCAACGCTGTATCTGTTTAAATGTCCAAAGTCGAATTTTAATAGAACTTCACTGTTTAACTTTAGAGTCGAATACTATATCAGTTGATGATGGAGAGTAAGTAGGAAGTTTATGTGTTAGGGTTATAAAGTACTAAGTTTAAGGTTATTTTCATTAGTATGGATAAAGAATTTATCATTTAAGAACAAAACACTTTAATAAATGTAGTTGAAGAAAATAATACTATTACCTTAAAAAGCGTGGAATAAGCTCCACTACTTAAGAAACTAGAAAAAGGCTTATGGCTCATATGTACTAGATTTGGGAGTTTTATTGCTTTAAAAATTAAGAGTGGAGAAGTTGGTTATGTACTAACGACTCTATTATATAAGTGTTACTTGACAGTGTGGTAATGGTGAAGTCACCCACTAATAAGTTATATAAGAAATTGGGTTTATCAAAACTTCCCTAGTTCATGAGAAATTTGACCATAGGGCTTGGATATAACATTCAAGTCATGATGAGAGTCCTTAATTAACTAGGTAATTTAGGATGAAGCTTCTTAATGTAGAAACATGTTATCTAATAATGAAGACAAAATTTTCTTTATGATGTCGATTACATTAGAGCAGACAAAACATTACGGTTTAACCATTTAGGTTTAGAGAATTATGAAGTCTCTTTTATTTTAGCTATAAATTTATGATTACTTGTTGAACCCAAGTTAATATCATGGTAATATCTCTGTGATTGTATTACAAGAAATTGTGAGATAGAGGAAAAGAAATCACAGGGGATGTGTTGCAGATTGTAACCTTTCCTATTTTAGAAAAAATAATAAAGAGGTTGACAAATTATTTGTGGACGCAACCCATTTTTGGGTGAACCACTTATATTGGTGTATTTCTTGTATCTATTCCTTATGTGTTTTATTTCTAAATGTTGTTTCAAGTGGTTTATGTTAAATGTTGTTTCAAGTGGTTTATGTTATTTCTCTTCAATCATGTCTTTCTAATAGAATAGACGATTTATTATGTGGAATGCAATGATAAAATGCTACCTTGAAACTTATAAATGTGTGTTCATGTACAATAATACATGAATTTAATGTTAAATGAATGAGTAAGTTTGAGTTGGATTATCCTCTTCTAAGGTGTAAATAATTTTATTTAAATCATAAGTAAATAGTTATGTTTTCATCACCTAGCTGGTTTACATATAGAAAGGGAATCATGTTATAATTAGAAATCATGATGGTGTTCAAAATAGTCTACATGAAGATCATATAATAATAACCAACATATGTAGAAGGAGATATATAGAAGAATGGTATTAAAAATTATACTTTTTGAGTTTATATTCTTTAAATAAGTACTTGTTGTAAAAAAATAAAATACTAACCTTAGAAGGTAAATTACATTCCTTATGTTTGATTAGTAATCTTAATTAATGGATGAATTGAATGTTAGTTGACTTAATGTAGTGGTTGTATAATGTTAGATTACTTGATTTGGGTCATTATACTTCTAACATTTAAACAATTAAGCAAAAACAATAGATAAAGTTTCTATGTTATGTTGAGTAAAGGATGAATGGTAAGATTAAACCAACATAATTGTAGATGTTGAATTTTAACACATAACCTAAAAACTATCCACTACATGGTAGTAACTTAGTTGAACTAAATTACATATTTCTAGTATGAATAAATCAAATAGATGGAAATATATTTCTAGTATGAATGATGACATCTAAATAAAGAGACTAACATGGTTAGTTTGTTTAGATGGTATTAAAGGAAAATTTGTATACCCCATTTCCTTAACTAGTAATGAGTATTTTTACAAGGAAACTCTAGTGTTAGCCTCTAAATCTAAATGTCCACCCTATGGTTTGAGTATTGACTCCTCAAACCCTAGGTTTTCAACTCTTGCATCAACACACGCACCATTACCTCCATGGAACATCAAGAATACATTAATCAATTCTTCTTTCAATCAAGGCATCTCATTGAGCTCAAGACTCATGAAGCTAGGATTTCCATGATCTTTACCTAGCCTTCATGCATCACATAAAAATAAGGCTGCAATCTTATCCAAGGAATTGACTTATTTTCTCATGTCTTCTACTGGAGTTAGAACCCCAGTGTTAAAACAAGAGCCATAAGATAAACTATCAACACCTCCACCCTCATGTTCTTCTCTAGGATTTACTTGCATAGAAAAACCCTAGAATCTCAAAATATCATTTTCTCTAAGAACATCCAAGGTGTTCATTTATTTGTAATGTACCTTTCTATAATTAAAGCCACACTAGACACAATTTAAAGAAAACAATTACAAGTTCGTGACAAACTTGCTCCAGACACCACTAAAATTTCCTATTCTTCCCCAAAATTGGCATTGAGATCAAATACAGCCTTAGGATAATCAATAATAGCCTAAATAGACTACTAACTTCGATAATTGCACATTTAGTGGGGTACATCATGTCAAGGTCGACCCTTTGGCAAATCCAAAGACTTTGATGCAATATCCCTAAGACTTATGTGGAACCCAATGAATTCTAGTGCAGAATGGAAGTGGAGATATTATAAATAAGTCCTAACCCACTGATAAAACACTAAAATAACAGATATGGACTTGATTTGACAAAATTTGGAAGCTATGACAAAAAAAATATTTTCAGGACAACACAACTAATCACTTTCCAAGTGAACCCAAAGATCACTTAAGGGTAATGAATTGCAAGAATGAATCTTGGAAGGGGTTCTAATTTTTCTTTGCTGCTAGAAGCTACATTTATACCAGAAAATAAAGGTGCATAAGTTAGAAAATTAGCTAAGATATGAAAACTAGTCAAAATTGGGCCTCAACTAGAGCATGGGTGAAAGAAACACAAGAAACATAAAATTTTGCAGAATCAAAGTGCATAAATAAATATGATTATTCAAGAAGGAAAACATTACATTTTAGTGTCGCAATAAAGGCATCCACATTGAATTGGATAAGCACATTCACATTCAAAACTACAACCAACTCACTGGATAATTACACATAACTAAAGAATTCGAACTATTGGAACTTCAACACTTAATCTTGATTTATAATGAATTGATACTTCAAGAAAAACATACAATTAAAATCAATAATAATGGATGAATTCCTTCTCAATCTCCAACTAATTCCTCAGCTGGATTGGTCAACAGAAGGGGCACATCTCCCAACAGGTGACTGGGGACATATCTCCCAAGTCTTGAAAATCTCACTACTCTTCAATTTCAAAATTCAATAATGGAAAAATATGTAAATGGGGCACTCAAACTCCTTTTTATAAGCTTGGATACATTCTTAGGAAGGTTACTTCTTGGATAAGATATAATGCATTTGGTCATCTAGCTCATCCAATGCACCCTCCTTGACTAAATTGGAGACTTGCAGCTTTGTGTGATTTGTTTCCTTGCTTTCTTGCCTTTCTTATTTGGCATGCTTTTCCTTTATTTTGGAAACTCTGCTTTTCCCTGATTTTCTTGCTGCTTTATGTAAAATTATCAATTCCGCAAGATTTTCAGGTTAAATTGAACCTTACTGTGAAACAAGAATGAAGGAGATTAATTTGCATTGAAAAATTGTTGGATATCATTGGGAAATTGAACATGAAAGGAAAACTAAAAAAACATCAATAACTCATGTCATATTACATTAATATTTGTAAACAGATAATATAATACAAAAGAGAGAATTCAAGTTATCCAGGAGGAATTCGAATCTCAGACTATAGACATGATTAGAAGTGGAAAAATGATCAATGAAGACTAGCTAGTGCAACTTCAAACACCTAACTAAGTCATCATTTAGTTCGTTGATACTGGGAGACAAACATGGGATCATATCTCCACAAATCATGCAAAGGAGGTGCATGGGATAATTGAGGGTGAACTGAAGGTGGTCATTGGAGGATGACTCCACTCCGGTGAGAGCTAAATTGAAGGCATGACTCCCATAACTCAATGTGGACTCCTAAAATCTAGGAATCACACCCACTAAAAATAAATCCATACTAGTGATGAATGAAGTAGATCCTCCATCTATCACATGTGAAAACACACTCTCATTATAATATAAACTAAGGTTTCAACCCACTTTCCCATGCCAACCTTGTTGGAAACAAAGTGGGATTTCTAATTCGTGTGAACTTATCTTATAACTAAAAAAAATGAATATGTATTGAATAAATATCCCTCTTATACAATTAGGGGATTCACATTTTACATAAAATCGCATTACTACCCTTTGATTTCCTTGTCCATGCCTTTTATACTCACTACATATGTCTACCTTGATTGGTTTATTTTATGCTTTTTGTTTACAATTGTTTGTTTTGTATCCACATTTCTCTTCATTGATTTATCTTCTACTTAGTCAAGGAATAATGCATTATGTCTCCTCATTAGGAGAGAAACTTTGTGAATTCAAAAAAATAATCTAATGGGAGGGAATTCTTTGTTCATGAGTTTTATGCCTTATTAGTTCCCTATTAACCTCACGTAGTACCCAATTTTGACTCATGGAATTATGCTTGATCAATCTATGCAAATAGTTTCGGCATAGTTTGGGATTTCAAACTTTTTTTATGGTGCCTAGCCATGCGAAATAAGTATATAAACACTCATATGTATATGTTGTAGATGTATTGTAAATGTTCTTATAGGGATCCAAGGGCCAAGTCCCCACTCAAGAATAGAATTAGGATTTTACATAACTTCCAAGGGTCACATGGCACATTATATAAAGAATAAAAACATATATTATATATAAATTCCTAGGGTCCCATGGCACATTATATTAAGAATAAAATGTATACTATAACAATGTACATTTGGTGGTTGACTTTATAGGAGCAAGAGGAGAGCTATGAGCCAATGTGGGGAAAAGTGGGTTATGGGAGAGCAAAATATGAGTTATCCTTGATTTTGTCCTTTTGTTCCGTGTCAAGCTTATAACTCCTGTCTTTAACCATGGAAATGTGTTCTTATATTTTGGAAAGAATTTGACATCTCCCATTGATACAATTCAAGGATTTATACATAATCAATCTTTTCATTTTGCATCATTCTCTTCAATTGACAAGGTTTATCTCTCGCTTCACCATATTGAAATGCATGCTTTGGAATTACCATGGATGAACATGTTATTGCTGAAAGGTGATACTTATTCACCCGATATAGTTCTCACACATGATGAGTAGGGTGTGTTAGACCTTTCATCCAACGACACACTCTCATGTACCTTGAGGTGTGCAAGAATTGTGTCTGGTGCCTAAGGTTCACCATTGCTAGAATACATAAATGACATCATTGTGAGGTAATATATGACTTGCCTAGAAAACAAAACAATTTGGGTATTTAAAACACTTACCTAATTGATAATAATAATAATAATAATAATAATAATAATAATAAAATAATAATAATAAAATAATAATAATAATAATAATAATAAAATTGACCTCCTTCAATCTCCTCATCTCTCCTCTATTCACAATATCCTATGATTTTATCTTCTACTCTCCTTTTCTCAAATTTCCATTGCATGATATAATGATAGTAATGTAAGGCAAAAGGCCTCTTCATTTTTATTTTTTTTAATTAATTTCAAAGTTTACAATGACATTACCGTTGACACAATTGTGTCAATGTTAAGGTCAAGTAGTGTCTAAGTTAGAATATAAAAGGGATTAGGGTAATAGAGGTTGTGTGGATTAATATCTATTGTATTTTAGCTATCATAATGGTTAAGGATTAAATTGTATTAGGGGGTACGCTTTTTTAGGGATGTCATATATTAAGGGTTAGAGTGTGTCCAAGGGTGGTCATGTCAAGGATTATAGGTTTTAGGGGTCACAATTTATTAGGAGGTTGGAGTGTTCTGGGTTAGTGTGTGTTAGAGGGTTATTGTGTTAGGGGTGGATATTGATTAGGGGGTATACGGTGTTCAAGGTAACAATGGTTAAGTGTTATAGTGCATTAGGGGGTTAGTGTGTTTAGGGTCATAGTGTGCTAGTGGTTAATTGCATCAAGGAGCATGCATGTTAAAATTATTAGTGTATTAAGGGGGTTAGTGTGTTTGAGATCAATGTGTTAGGCGATGATTGTGTTATGGGTCATGGGGATTAATGATAATATTGTATTATATGGTCATTGTGTTCAAGGAAATAGTGTGTTAAAAGATTAGTAGGCTTGTGGATATGGGCTAGGGGATCCATTAGGTCAAGGTGTTAGTGCGTTAGATATTAATTATGTTAGTTGGATAGGAGGTTGAGGGGTTTGTGGGTAAACCATGGTCAAATATTTTTAGTGGGATACTAAGGTTAGTAGATTAACGTACTTGAAAATAGGAATGTAGATAGAAATAATTGGGCAATTAGCTTGTTTGAGACTATGGGTTGAGGATGTTTAGCATGATTTGATTCACTCTAGGAGATGACAAAATGAAATGATGAATTTATGAGAACCATTGTATTTGTTCTTACAAAATTTTAGGGAGTCCTCGACCCTAGATATAAGAAACGATACCGTGGGAGGGTATACAAAGGTATTTACATATCGATCCTAAAAGAAACCAAAACAATGAGAGGATATGTACAAAGGAATTTACATGGATAATATTCCTCAAAGAAACTAAAACAACAATAAAATATGAATATTCATCTAAATCCAACCCCTTGGAACTTTTGATCAACAAAAATCCTTTAGCTAACAATTATATATGTACTTCTTCCTTTAATTGAAAAAATGTAAGCAAATAACTTATATCGTTTTCAAAAACATATTTTCACCAAAGTTCCCAAAGAAAAAAAATGTTAAAATCCTCAAGCAATTCTAGGAACCTCTAAGATATGAGCATACCAAATTAAATCTTGAACTACTCAACAACACTACTCTCTAATACAACCTCCCCAACAAACTAGCTACATGCGTAGACTAAACAAAATCCCAACAAGACCTAGTAAAAGAAAAAATACCAGAAGAGGCGCTTCATTATTTCCATCCTAAGGTAGCAATGGAAAAGTCCATTTGATATCCCACTTTTTACCAAGTGCACCTAGGTAAGAAGGCCCTGGTAAATCATTAGCCACACGAACACTAAGAGTTTGTAGCGATTAGAATCGACCATAAAGTATGTAATATCCCAATCCACCATCTCTCGAATTAATAGACACCTATAATGATTTAAGAACATGGAGATCTCATGTCATTGATAAAGAAGAGACTATAACCTCTGAGAATCATACTATGCTAAGGGGTTCCCAAATATCCACTCCAAATCATACCAAAAGGGTCTAGGAACATCTGAATTCAATTTAAATAAGTCCTATTATGGAATAAGACTAATAAACTCCATAACCATGTGTCATGGTCCATAGAAAAGAAGGAAAACTCACGAGCAATGGATTTCCGGTCCTTCCAAGAGTCATGAGTATTATAATCCCACAAATCCCTCCATTAAGAAATCCCTTTCTTACTCAATTCCCAATATGATGTGTAAGGAGAAGATGATGCCTACACACAATGTACCAAAGAGAGCATCCCTCTAGAATTCAAACCATCCATTTGGTAGCTAATATTCTACCTTGAGTTGTAATATCAGTCAACCCTAGACCTCCCTCATCCTCTGGAATAATGCAAACATCCCAAGATACCATGAGCCCCATTATATTCGGTTGATAGGTACAAATGTATATGAAGCTCCAATCTATGAAATTGAGCCTTATTGGGATGCCAACAACATACATGATAAATATACTAGTCTTAAAGAATCTTGCACACAACAATCAATTTTTTAGTGAATGGAAGGTATTTGTAACACCAAAAAAGTATTTTACATTGTATATGGTCCAAACACTAAACCCACATAGCCACTAGAGAAATCCCCACATGAATGTTGATGTATTTGTAACTTCGGAATGTATTCACCTATGTATCTTATGTCTTGTACCTCGATGTTTATTCCGGGATGTGTCTGTAATGTAATTGAGTCATGATGTCATGCCTCGATGTTTCGATCAAGAGGATATATAATGTAAACAAGTCATGTCAAGTCATTGTGAGTAACCTTCCTATTGTCTAAGGGTTAAAGTTCCCGCAGTTCCGGGGCACTAGGGTTATTAGACTCACCTAGTGAAGTCGGCCCTAGTAGGGTTTTAGTCATGTCGGGAATCAATATAAATAGAGAGGTGACATCTCTATTTAACACAAACTCTTTCACACTCAGTTGTAGCGCATAGCTGAGGAAGAAGAAGACACTGGGGCTAGGAAGAAAGAGGTTACTGCTGTCGGGAGATCATCTTACTGTTTTGGGATTTTCTATTTGGTGTTGATTCTATCTCTGAGCAAGTTACGGGGTTTTCTCCATTTATGGTTTCCCCGAGGAAAAGCATTGTTTTCATTGTCTCTTGTGTTTGATTGCTGTGCTTGTTATTCTCTCAGTTAAAAGATCCTAATAATGCTAGCTTAAAGTTAAAAATCTAACATGGTATTAGAGCTAACCTGAGAAGAAGACACTGTGCAGCTACGAGAACTAGGGCTTCCTACTTTGTGGATCCTCCTCCACAGATTTTCAGCAAAAGAAGGTTGGATTAACTCTCCTCCTGAGGGTGCATCTTTCTTTCGAAGCATAATCCAATTTTGAAGTTTTTCAGTTTTGGACCCGACACTACTGCCGAAAATTAGGGATTTTCAAAGAAGAAAAAATTTTCAGTGAGCCCAGGCCTGGATTGATCTCCTCCCCAAAATTGAATTAAGGGATCAATTTCAAAGCATTTAGTTGGACAGAACTCCAGAAAAGCAAAACCCTAATCTGCTCCTAAACTAGCACCACAGGATTTCAACTCCAAATCCAGATCCGACATCTTGACTTGGTAAGATCTAAATATTTTGTATTTCTATTTGAGGTTCTCAGTTAATATTTCTCATCATACCAAGCTTGATGAAAAGCTTGAGGGAGCCGATAACTTTCGAGCCAGGAAGTATAGGATCTCCTTGGTTTTGGAAGAGAATGAGTTGGACTCCTACATCAATGAGGAGGTTCCAGTTCTAGAGGGAGATGAGGCTAAGGCCTTACATAAGAAGAAGTTGGTTATGGAAAATAGGATCATTGCTGATTCTATCAAGGATCACCTTATACCATAGGTGTCCTCCCTCAAGACACCTAAAGCTATGTTTGATGCCCTAACCAAATTGTTTGAAGGAAAGAACATAAACCGGAAGATGACCTTGAGGAACCAATTGAAGAATGTGAAGATCTAGAATGCAAAAACCATCCAGTCTTACTTCACAAGGGTTTCTCAGATAAAGGAACATTTGGAAGTAGTAGATGAAGAAGTGGAGAATGCAAAGATTGTGATGACCACATTAAATGGTCTCCCTAGGACATGGGACTCCTTCATTCAAGGGATCTGTGCCAGGAAGAAGTTAGTCAAGTTCAGTAGACTGCGGGAAGAATGTTCTCAAGAACAATCTTGGATAACAGCTCGAGAAGAGAAGATGGGAAGTGAAGATCAAGCTCTCATAGTACAATCCAAGAAACCCAGATCCAGCCATCACAGAAGTAAGTATTCTAATCAAAGGAATAACTTCAAAAAGCCTAGAGATAACTCTAAGTTTATTTGTTATACATGTGATGAGAGAGGACACTTTGCTAGAGATTGTCCTAAGAAAAAAAGTAGCTCTCACAAGAAGAAGGGAAACAAGAGAAGACATCATGCTCATGTTGTAGAGGATGATGAACCTTCATCAAAGAGAACCAGATATGAAAGTGAAGATTCTTCAAGCGAGGAAGAACATGTTTTGATTTCCGCTCTCACGGGAAACATTACTCATGGAAGCAATGATTGGATTATAGACATTGGTGCTTCCAAGCACATGACTGGATTCAAGGAATCCTTTGTGAAACTTTCAGAACATGAATCACCTCACAAGGTGAAACTAGGAGATGACTACCAGTATCCAATAAAAGGTAGTGGGGAATCCTCCTATAAGCTAGACTCTGGAAAGTCTATGACAATGAAGGAAGTATTGTTTGTACCGGGACTCAAGAAGAACCTTCTCTTCATATTTGCATTAGATGCAAAAGGAATGAGGGTTGCATTCATAGATGGTCAAGTCATCATGTGGCCAAAAAGAAAGACTATTGATGATGCAATAGTGATTGGGGAACAAGAAGGACGTTTGTACAAATTGAAGGGCCATCCAGAACAAGCCTTGGTCCTTGACATAGTAGAGCCAAATTAACTTTGCATAGAAGGCTTGCACATGTGCATTACAGAGCACTACCTCTTGTAAGAAAAGTTGTTGAAGGTCTTCCAGAAATACAAGCAAAACATGATGGGGTCTGCAAAGGATGTGCGAAAGGAAAGAAAACAAAGAAGCCATTTCCAAGTAGCGAGAGCAAAGCAAAAGGAGTCTTTGAAATCATCCACTCCGATGTATGCGGTCCAATGTCATCAAGTTCACTAAGCGGGTATGTATACTATGTTTCTTTCATTGATGACTTTTCTAGGAAGACATGGATCTACTTCATGAAGAACAAAGATGAGGTATTCAACAAATTCAAGGAATTCAAAGCCTTGATCGAGAATCGCACTAAAAAGAAGATTAAGACCTTTCGATCAAATAATGGCGAAGAATTCACGTCAAATGAATTCAAAGAGTTATGCAAAGACTCAGGGATTAAGAGGGATTTTTCCACTCCTTATAATCCACAACAGAATGGGATTGCAAAACGAAAGAACATAACTGTCATGGAAGCCGCAAGAGCTATGTTTCATGATCAAGATCTTCCTATGCATCTTTGGGCATAAGCTTCCAGAACAATAGTGTATGTACAGAACCGTACTCCACACAAAGTACTCAAGAACAAGACCCCTGAATAAGTCTTCTCCAGCAAGAAACCGGATGTTAGGGTACACAGGGTACTCCCAAAGGACCGAACACTAAGAACAACCGCTTCACACAAAAAAATCACAGATCAATACACCAATGTTTGTCACGTGGTTAAAACCATCGAGAGGGAAACAGTCCATGGCCCCAGCCAAATAGCTACTTGGAGCAATTTATTATGGAAAAGAAAGAAAGTTACATGAGCTTCTCATAATCGATCAACTAGCCAAGGACCCTCTATGCTCTTTAAATAGAGATCATAGACCAATCGGATGTTAAGCCACGGATCAATGGTAGGTACGATCTAAGAGAAGTTGAACCGTCGCATCACTCTATGTCTAGAACATATCGTGACCGTCGGATTAGAATATTTACAAATGCATACTAAAGAAACACACTTTTACCTAACGGATATATTACACAAGTTGATCTTAACTAACTCCTAAGTGTCTAAATATCCTAACATCCCCCTTTAAGAACAACTTGGGATAGGATTGAAGGATTTACAAAAGTGACACTATTAGGAGAAGGAAGGAGGCATTAGAGCCTATCCCCCCTTAAGGACACATTCCTGAACTCCTAACATAGACCGAAGTTTAGAAAACTTTGCTTTTGTAAGAGACTTGGTGAATATGTCGACAACTTGATCATCTGTAGGACAATAGAGCACTTCAATAACATGATCATGATCATGAACAAGATTTCTGATGAAGTGCATGTGTAGCTCAATGTGTTTTCTGCACTGATGTAGAACTAGATCTTAGGGTACACAGGGTACTCCCAAAGGACTGAACACCAAGAACAACCGTTTCACACAAACAGATCACAGATCAATACACCAATGTTTGTCACATGGTTAAAACCCTCGAGAGGGAAATAGTCCATGGCTCCAGCCAAATAGCTACTTGGAGCAATTTATTATGCAAAAGAAAGAAAGTTACATGAGCTTCTCATAATTGATCAACTAGCCAAGGACCCTCTATGCTCTTTAAATAGAGATCATAGACCAATCGGGTGTTAAGCCACGGATCAATGGTAGGTCTGATTTAAGAGAAGTTGAACCATTGGATCACTCTATGTCTAGAACATATCGTGACCGTTGGATTAGAATATTTACAAATGCATACTAATGCATACTAAAGAAACACACTTTTACCTAAAGGATATATTACACAAGTTGATCTTAACTAACTCCTAAGTGTCTAAATATCCTAACACCAAAATTCATCCTTCTCAGAATATTCGGCTATCCTGTGTACATACACATTCCAAAAGAGAAGAGGACAAAATTAGATCCTTCAGGAAAGAAGGGTATATTTGTGGGATACTCTAAAAGCTCGAAGGCTTACAGAATATATTTCCTAGGATACAAGACGATTGACATCAGCAGGGATGTGACATTTGATGAAGGCACAGCTTACAACAAATCCAGAAAGAAACCTGCTAAAGAACCTGAAGGAGCAGAAGCACCCAGATCTCATGATACAACCATGAATGAAGAAACTCAAGGAGAATATCGAGAATTTGAAGAACCACAAAGACCTGTAAATCCACCTCTGGAGAAGAATCCTCATAAGAGGAAACCTTCTTGGGTACATGAAATTATCCAAGGTGCGGAAAGATATGGGGCTCTAGAAGAGAATCACAGAGAAAGAAAAAGGACCAGATCCTGCTCCGGGTATGTAGCATTACTATGTGATTTCATCGATAAAGAACCTTCCAATTATGAAGAAGCGACAGAACAGAAAGAATGGAAGGATGCTATGATCGAAGAGTATCAATCGATCATGAAGAATGATGTTTGGGATGTTGTCCCGATACCAGAAGGGAAGTCAGTTGTAACTTCCAAATGGATCTACAAGATCAAGCATGCTGCAGACGGTAGCATTGAAAAATATAAGGCAAGATTTGTGGCTCGTGGTTTCTCCCAGAAAGAAGGAATAGATTATGAAGAAACCTTTGCACCTATAGCCAGATACACTTCCATCAGATAAATACTTTCCTTGGCTGCAGTAATGAAATGGAAGATACACCAAATGGATGTCAAGACTACTTTCTTAAATGGTGTAGTGGAAGAGGAAGTGTATGTAGAACAACCACTCCGTTTTGAGACACATGACAGGGAGTCTCATGTGTGTATATTGAAGAAATCCCTGTACGGTTTGAAACAGGCACCCAAGACATGGTATGGTAGAATTGACAGCTTTCTATCTAGTTTGGGCTTTACCAAGAGTGAATCAGATTCCAACCTTTACTACAAGGTTGAAGATGGAAACCCAGTGATGCTTCTACTATATGTAGATGATCTGTTTGTAATAGGTATGGATGGGTTGATTGCTGATATGAAGAGAAAGCTTGCTGCTGAATTCGAAATGAAGGACTTGGGTATCATTAGAGGAAATTTGGGGTCTAAAATGGGCCTCCTAAGGAAAATAATAAAAAAAGCCACATCACACTACAAATATGCCATGTCAGATTAAATCTAATGAAAATCTAATGAAAGTCAACCTAAATCGTCTCGTTAATGGTAGTTGACAACTATATTGAATTAATGTAGAGTTAAGAGATATTGATTAAAAATATTAATGAAACATTTAGATTCTTGTGCACACATAATAAATGATAGGAAACTTTTGAATTTTATATTATTTTAAAAAAATAAATAAATAGACCACTACTTTTTATATATTTAATAAATGTAAAATTCAAATATATTCATTTATAATGAAAAATATAATTATAATAGTATTAAAAAAATTAAAAAATCACTATTATTTTTTAAATATTTTTTTATATTAATTCATATAAAAAATATTACATCACATAAAATAAAAAACAATAAACTATGTATATTCATATTATTTTTTATATTAATATAAAAAAATTGTGGTTTAATGGGTAGGTAGGTAAGAGAGAAAAAAAGTAAAATCAAATTTTATTATAATTTTAGTTACATTAAAAATAGTTTTTATTTTTTATTTTGTTAGTATTTAAATGTTTTATTTATTTTTGGATGTAATAATTAAATATATTTATTTTTTAAATATTATTTAATAATATTAAAAATATTAAATATCTTTTATTTAGTATTTCAAGATAAGTCTATTTAAAATTAAATATTATTTAGTTTTCTTTTTAAAAAATTGATTAATAAATGTTTTTAGTATTTCAAAATGCTTCCACTACAATTTTAATTAATGCGAAGGTTATGTTTTAGAGGAGTTGGAAGTAGTGATCAAATAAAATATTCTATATTTATTAGTTAAAGTTTATTTATCTTATTTCGAGGTGATCTTTTCAAGAACTTAACCAAAGTGAGGTTGATATGGAGTTAGCTATTGTCAAATAAAAATAATGGTCAACCATAATGGTTGACCAAAGATATTGAAATTCTATTGGTTTAAAAATTCAACTCAATCTAGCTCATCCATGGCACAGTTTTTTATAAGGCCCATTTTAGACCCCAAATTTCCTTTAATGGATGCATTATTTTTTAGGCATGGAGGTGTGGCAGAATACAGATGGAATCTGCCTCGAACAAGGTAAGTATGCAGTAGAGATCCTGAAGAGGTTTGGGATGATGGACTGCAAGACTATGACCACACCTATGGCATTGAACCTGAAGCTATTGAGCGATGCTTCATTAGAGTTGGTTGATGCTACAATGTATCGTCAGATGATTGGGTCCTTGATGTACCTAACGGACACGAGACTAGACATTTGCTTTGCTGTGAACACCTTGAGCCAGTTCTTGACAGATCTGAGAAATGTTCACTTGATTGTTGCAAAGCATAATCTGAGGTACCTGAGGGGTATAGTTGATTATGGGCTCAAGTATGAGTTGAATCAGAAGATTAACCTAGAGGGTTATGTTGATTCAGATTGGGAAAGCAGTGCCATCGATAGGAAGAGCACCTCACCTGCAACACCATTTCCTTAGCCAAAAACTTTGTAAGAAACACTCAATAAACTTGTCAATTTCCATCCCCCATTGGTGCCACTCGAAAAATTCTTCCAAATGAAATTGATCAAAACTTTATTAATGGATTTTGTCAAACATCCTGAGGCAAATTCCTTTGAAGCCAAGTAAGTAAAGTGATCCACCCAGCAGTTGGAATTGTTTGTCGAATTTGACAAGTTCAACATCGACTTCGACAAGTCCGAACCTTGACAAAACCTTGACAGGATCAGCACCTCGATATGCATCGTCGACACCAGCATCTCAACACGACTACAACTCATTGTGTCTCTCTATCTTTCATTCATTTGTAACGGTTGAAATTCTGAACCATTCCAACTTCTTTGTAACTGAACATAACGGGGATACAACCCAAACGTTCTCAACAATCTATATAAACATGTATACTATTGTAATATACAAGCATAGTAATGTGAATCATACAACGGTATTGAATTAACAGAGATTGGATCAAAATATTGCATTTTTTCTGTGTAGTGTATTTCCTACTTTGCTTATTCTTAATATGCTTCTTCCATAATAGTACTCTATTCATTCAATCGAACTATTGTCCCCATCGTGCGTCTGGGCACCCGGATCATTGGTATTAGATATTTTTCATGCTTAAGTCATGTGTAGAAACTTATATCGAGGTTACTTGACTTATTCCTGTTCAAACATGCTCACAAACCCAACAATCCAAGAATACACTACCTTTGACTTCAGAGTATCCACTTACTCACACCACTAGATCAAAGATGGCCGAAGAAACAATCAAGGCCCAATACGATAAGTCTGTCCATCCCTGTAATATAACGAGGGTGACTTGGTTCTTTTATATGATCAAGTGAGTGAACCATTAGGGGTAGGTAAATTTAATCTCATGTTGCATGGTCCTTACATCGTGAGCTAAGATAGCGTACATGTCCAAAATGGCCAGCGTGTCCCGTGTCTGCGTGTCCAACACGGACACACTAACAAAGCGTGTCGAACATGTTTTTTCAACATGTCCCAATTTCATACATACATGTTCCATGCTGTCATTAATGTGTCCTGATTCGAGGACATGTTTTTCATGGAAGGGACGCCCAAAAATGCTTTAAAACAAAATTTTCACTTTTTTTTTTATCATTTGCAAGTGTGGAGAGGGATCTAAATGGTGTTTGTTGTGTAGGTGAAGAATATTTGAAGTATTTTTAAGGGTTTCCAAGTGCATTGAGGCTGGATTTTGTTGGGTGGATTGCAAGCTCAACCATCAAACAAGAAGAACATTGTATCAATCAGCTAGGGCAGGAGCTAAAGTGCAAAGGAAAGGTAGAAATGCCCCATATAATGTCTCCCCTCCTATTCCTCCAAGCACAAGCTCTTGTACTCCTCTTGCTAGTGGAGATCATGCTCCATTGAACTCTATTTTAGCAAGACAACAAGCCCAAGAGAAAAAATACCCTTTTGTGGAGGTATGTGTTAGGAAACAAGGGCTTGGGGAAAAGCTAGGTAGGGGAGGAAATGTGTGTTGGACTTGAAATTTTTACAAGGATGAATTTAAGAGCACACACTACCGATTCAAGGGCCATTTGTTGGCCCTTCCTTTTTGTGGAATTTCTTCATGTAAAGTAGTGAGTGTAACCCAAAGGACGGATATGGGAAAATATGATCAAGAAGGCTTAGGAAATGTAGGAGCAGCAAGTAAGAAAAATAATGAGGATCCTCTTCCATTCTTAAGGAAACACTATAGCATTAGACCTCCATTTCCACCTAGCAGAGGTGATACTATCCAACAAGAAAGAGGCCATCTTCAAGTGGTCCAATGGACAATATTTTCCAACAAGAGGCGCGAGAAGAGGTGGACCTCACCATTGCATTCTTTTTCTACCTCAAATTCATCTCATTCAATGTTGCACGATCACCATTATTTATTGAGATGTGTCAAAGTCTCATTAACCGAGCTCCATATGGTTATGTGCCTCCTAGTTCAGAGAATCTTAGAACCACATTGTTGGTTAAGGAAAAGAAGGAGGTGGATAAAATTCTTGAGCCAATTAGATCAACATGGCCCTCATCCAAAGTGAGTGTTGTTTATGATGGATGGACAGGTCCAACACACCATCAAATCATTAATTTCACGGTATATTCCCAAAATGGACCGGTCTTCTTGAAAACAGTGGATGCTCTTGGGAAATACAAGGATGCACATTTTATGGGTGAGTTATTAATCAAAATAATTGAAGTAGTAGGTGTTTATTCTTGTGTACAAATCATCATAGACAATGTACTTATTTCCAAGGTTGTTGGAATGATTGTGGAAACTAAATATCCACATGTATTTTCATTTTGGACACCTTTTATTACTAATTTGCTCATTGTTTGAATTAATTATCACAAGATTCATCTAGGGGAAATGTCATTTTAATTATTTGAGTTGTAGTGTTGTAGAGTCAATTATACTTGCTTTTATTGCTCTTAGAATTTTTTTGGACACATTGCATTGTAATTTCCTTGAATTTAGCACTCAAATCCATTGCTTTAGATGTAACATGGATTGGAAACATTATTGAGGATGCACACCATATCCATAACTTTGTACAAAACCACACAAATGCCATCACCATATATAAAGAGTACACAAATATTTCATTGCTGAAGATTGCAGATACTTGGTTTGTTTCCTCATTCATCATGCTCAAGAGGTTGAGGGAGGTCAAAACCGCTCTTGGATCCATGGTGATTTTAGAGTATTGGTCTTTTTGGAGAAAGACAAATCAAAGTGATTCAAAAAATGTGAAGGACACAGTATTAGATTATGTTTAGTGGGAGAGGGTGGATCTTACCATTAATATCATGGAGCCACTCATTTCTTTGTTGAGCTTTGTAGACACGGACCAACCCATCCCAACGAATGTTTATGAGGGATGGGATTCCATGATTGAGGCCATGAGGACCATTGTTATGGAGAATGAGTGTCTCGAGTATGATACATCAACAGAAAACTTATGGCTCACCATTTAAGATATTCTTATCTCCAAGTGGGATAAGAATTTCACACCTTTTCATTGCTTGGCCCACTCCTTGAGCCCCAAGTTTTACAGACAGGAATTAATCAATGGTGGGACCTCACATAGAGTCCCTCCTAACATGGATGGAGAGATTTCACAGGAAAGGAATATAGCATTTAGGTGGCTATTTTGGGATAGAGACTTACTTGATGAGTTGGAGGAGGGATTTGTAGAGTTTTCCACTGCTACTGGGAGATTTGGAGGCTATGATGTGGTAGGATAAAGGGGAGTTAAGAAACCCTATAATTGGCTGGAAAATCATGGGGCAACATGCCCTCTTCTATAGAAGCTATCATTGAGGATCATCTCTCAAGTTACATCATCCTCTATTTGTGAGAGTAATTGGATCACATATTGCAACTTGTATAGTTTGAAGAAGAGAAGGCTTGAGCATTCTAGAGCAGGGACGATGGTGTATGTGCACACCAACCTTCATCTTATTTACAGGAAGAGGGAGGAGTGGGTGAAGGGAAAGACAAATATGTATAATGTCTTTCCTGATGATATGGGTTTGGAGAACAATAATAAGTTGGAATTAGCCAACCTAGATCTTAATGATCCAGTGCTAGAGCTGATGACATTTGATGATAGTGATCCTTTGGAGGGGCCAATATCCACACCAATAGATCTTGATCCTCAGATGGGAAGAGAGGAGGAGGAGGAAGAAGAGAGAAATTATGAGTTTGTTGATTCAGGCATGGAGGAGGACTATTGATAGATGAGATTCTTCATTCTTCCATCTTGATATACCCCTTTTTGTATTTACTATTACTATTAGTCTATTTGAAATTTTCCAGTGGCATTCCAACATATATGTAATACATTTTGATTTTGATGAATTAATGAGAAATATGGTTCTGACTCCTGAGTATTGACATCTTGATCTATGACTATCATGAGTATATTGTATCATGAATTCTCTATGTGTCTCATAATCTCATTGTGATTAGTATTACTGATTTGAGTTGTAAATGTGTAATACTAATTAGTAATTAGTAATTACTAATGTTAAATGTGCATTGATTCTGATTTCTATTGAATATTTGTAAAAATTTGGATCTATATGTCTATATTTTTAATATATATATATAATGTGTCCTACGTGTCCTGATTTTGGGGGTCACCGTGTCAGACACTCGAATCCCTGTGTCCTCATGTTAGGTGACTTAGATTGTGAGGCATGTCTTAGAAAATGGATCCTATGAGTGGTGGGACGGGTACTGCGAGGGGCATGTGAGGGATGAATCTGATATATTCAATACAAAACCCACTTGGGCATATTTTTTGATTCCATCAAAGAGGAATTCTACCATGTCAGAAACTATGATGACCAATACACACGGTGGATGACATTGTGCCAAGAAAGAGACCAAATAGTGTTATATTATACTAATATATTCCATACCCTGCACTCAAAACTAGGTATTAGAGACTCTCAATGACACTTGGTTCTAAAGTACCACAGTGTCCTACATAGGTACATTCAGTCAGAGATGGATTTCCTGGACATATCCTCAATAGCAACAACTTATCGATATGCCGTCAAGATCGAGCAAATGTTTAAGCAAAAGAATAAGTAGGATTTTGGGTCTACAATCAGCAACAGAAGCCAAGAAAAATTGGCCTTAATTAAAAACCCAAAGGACAGAGCAATGATGGCCAAAGTCTTGATAACTAGTCCAAGCTGCAGGAAAAGAAGGGTAATGGGAAATTGAAGAAGGACACTGACAAGTGGTGTGAGTTCCACAAAATCCCCTGGCACAACACCGATGAATGCCGCTCAAAACAATCATTTTTGGCCGAGACAAAATTCCCAGATCCAGAATCTGACTAAGACATTGATCTAGAGAAAGAAAGGGGTAAGCAGATCATTGATGCAAAACCTAGTGCCACCATCGCAACCGCAAATATCCAACCAGAAGAGTTAGAGGAGCTAGAGGAAGTGGAGTGCCTCTTCCATTCACAACTATGGGTGCAAGGTACTCTGCTACATTTCATTATCAACAATGGTAGTAAGAAGAATCTCATCTTGGCCGAGGTCGTCAAAATATTGAAGCTTTCGTCGGTTCCACATCCTCAACCCTACAATATTGGTTGGCTAAGCCATGGAAAATACATCTGCGTTAGTTAACAATGTCGCCTCCTACGACAACAAGCCTTCAAAGATGAGGCAACGTGTGATGTTTCCCCACTTGAAGTGTCTGGTGTTCTTTTAGGACAACCATAAATGTGGAAACGTTATGCTGTGTATGAGTCTAGAGCACGTAGTGTCATTATTACTTTGGGAAAGAAAATCTACAGGATACCAGAGATACTTTCTGCTACTGTAGTGTCTCTCATCACATCGAAGTAGTGCAGGAAGGTAATATCCCAGATAGGGAAGTTCGTACTCTTCATGGTTTGTTCTGAGGGGGAATGAAATATCACAACAACAGCCATTGCCTCCACACAAAACCACTCTACGCAACATAATTAGGTGGACATGATCGTGGAAGCATACAAAGACATCTTCACCACACTTGTTGAGCTTCCAGTACATTGTCAGGTCAAGCATTCCATTGATTTGATCACTGGTGTGCCTTTACCTAATGGGACAATATACAGGAGTTCCCTCATGGAGAATGAAGAAATCAAAATCTAGATTCAATAGTTAATCCAAAAGGGACACATTTGACCCAACTCCTCACCTTATGGGAGCCCAATTGTGTTGGTACATAAGAAATATGGGACATGGTCACTCTGTATTGACTACTGAGCTCTAAAAAAGATCACAGTATGAAATCAGTATCCCATTCCCCGGATCAACGACCTCCTCGATCAACTCAAGGGGGCCAATTATTTCAGCAATATTGACCTGAAGTTTGGCTATCATCAAGTGCTAATTGAGCACACCGATCTCTGGAAGAATTCCTTCAAATCTCAGGAAGGCCTTTTTGATTGGTTGGTCATGCATTTCGTCTTAACTAATGCTCTAGAAACTGTAACACCTCGTTTTTGACCCCATTTGCATTAAATATATATGATGTAAATATTGTAATTAATCATGGTGTGGAGCTAAAGGAAAAATCCCCACCATTGATTCAGCGTTTTATGTTTCGGTGATTAAAATAGTTGCCGATGGTATTTTGTGCTAGCCGCCACACTATAATTTTGGACATCATATAAATATGCAATTTAATTAAAAACCCACAACCAGCTATTTCAATGCAACCAATAATGATATGGGGGCATGATTTCCTAAGGAGCAAGGAGGGGGAATGTTTAACCTTGATCCTTTGGGGAAAATCCATGTGTCAAAAGGAAACACCCAAAAACATATGCACATTCCCCTCATGCACTCACATTTTCATCTTCCCTCACATTTTAGGGAGTGGCGGGACGTTTTTATCATCCATATTTCACATTTTTTCAATTTTTTTTCATCGTTGTGCATGCTCAGTCCATCATCTAGCTCTCACCAAGACGTCGTGGGGTTTCTAATCATTCTCTATTCCATTCTGTTCATGCGCATTATGCATTCATCCTTCTTGCAGAACCATGTTTTGTTCTAGGTTGTTCACCTGTTGTTACCATCCTCATTTGTGTTTATGAGAAAGAGTGGTCATCTTTGGTTTCTTCAGTGTTGTTTTGCAATGGTCTCCTCTATCACAGAGTGAGTAGAAGCTTGTTTTGCTGTGTTAAATTTGTGGTTTGCTTTGTGTGCATATTTTTCCTTGGTCTGAACTAGTTTGGAGTGGAATTGGGTCTCAACCAGCTTGATAAACCTAGTGTAGGAAGGATCCTCATAAATAGATCTAGAGGGGTTGGTTTTCTTCTTTCCACACCCTGAACAACACTAGAAGGGAAGGCATATCCTGAGGTACTGTGTAGCAGAGAAGGGGATGATTCCTTTTTTTGTGTGTGTAGATGTTTTAGGAGCCAAGCCTAATCTAGTGCACGTGTCCATAGCTCAGTGCTTGAGCTCACTAGCTTAACAGTTCAAGTTTTCCAGCTCCCTTGCATCCTGATAAACCCATATATTAGTTGGATTTCTTGATCCTTAATGTGAATGTTGGCTTAACTGACTGCAGTCTGAAAAACCCATCAGTATATTGGCTTGTTTGTTTGCATCCTGATAAACCCAACTGTGTTGGCTTGGCTGATTTTTGTTGTATCCTTGGCTATGTGTGAGTCTGCTAGTGTTACCTTATTCCTTGTGGGAATCATGCCCAGCTCGGGGGTGGTAGTGTTGCTGAGAGATTGATAAGCACACTGGCCTATGGTTGGGTGGAACATTGCAATGACGTAGCTGGTTGCGAGACAAACTTCTTTCAAAGATAAGTATCTATGTGTTAATCTCTGCATCTGCATTTGCTTGATGTAAAATGATGAACATGTTTAATATGTTGAATGGATGGATTGCTTCCACTGTATAATTGCAATTGTATGCATCTATGTATGTTTATTTAAATGCATTTCTAAATTACGTTATGGTACTTAGATGGTCAGATTGGTAATGGCATGAATGATCAAATCTGTACAATACTTCTGTTAATAGGTTGAATTTCTTTTTTCAACTCTTCTTTTTGTAACTTGCGGGATGCGGGATGCGAAAACGTCCTTCTGTGAATTCTGTTCCCCATACATTTTCCTTCTGTAACTCTCCTTTCCGCATGTGGGATGCGGGACCGCAAATTCCATATTTCCCCGATTCCACAGACTCAAGCTTTCTGCACTGTTGATTCTTGTGGGTTGTTTCTCAGTCGTTGATCTGTTCCCAGATGCGGAACAGATTGTGACCGTCAATTTTGTCGCAATTTTTCTCCGTTGTTTGATCTCCTCTAAGATTTTTCTTCGTAGATCGTCTAATTGAGCCCTGACAGAATCAATTTCTATGCTATTGGGAAGTTAGAGAATTTACACATAGTTGAATAGATTGAACTTCGATATGGATGCACATTCATCAAATGTGTGGACCTATAGTCGCGTTTCTCCTCTAAGGCGAGCGGGGATGTGGCATAAACCTTCATGAGGATGATGGATAACATTCTATGACCCTTCACCAATTCCTTTGTGGTAGTATATCTACAGTAGAACATGGGAAAAACATCTGCAACATATCCACTAGGTCCTCAGCACCCTACGACATCACAAGTTATATGCTAATACAGAGAAGTGCTCATTTGGCATGGAAAGGGTTCAGTATCTAGAATTCATTGTGGACGAGCATGGTTTTCATGTAGATCCGAACAATATCTAAGCCATTCATGATTGGCCAACCCCAATGACTCTTACAGAGCTTCATAACTTCCTAGGCATTGTAAAATTCTATCACAGATTTGTGTTGGGATTCTCTAATATTACTTGGTCCATTAGCCAGGTGACCAAAGGTGGATCTAATGCAATTTGATATGGTCCAAGACACAACAACACACATTTCAGGCGTTGAATTAGTGCTTATGTTAGACGCTCGTCCTTACCTTACCAGATATACAACAACCCTTTGAGATCAATATAGATACGTTGGATTACGTTGTTGGTGCGGTCCTCACTCAGCATGGCCATCCACTAGCATATCAAAGTGAGCCACCTTCAGATATATCCCGCAAGTACCCCACCTATTACAAGGAAATGTACTCCATTGTCCAAGCTCAGAGCCAATGGAAGCATTACATCCTTGGAAAAGAAACATTCATCCACACTAATCGCAAGCCCTTGTAGTTCATGCAAACCCAAGGAAAGTTACAGAATGACCACCACCAGAAGTGGTCCACTTACTTGCAGGAGTTCCACCTAGACATTAAAGATAAGAAGGGAAACACCAATTGAGTCGATGATTTCCTTAGTCGACCTCTAGTGGCAACATTAACCACGGTGCTCAACACTTGCAGCCATGAGACCTATCGGTGGCCTCAACTATATGACAATGATCTCGAGTTCACTCATATCTATCAATATCTTTGTGTAGGTATGCCAGTGGAAAACTTTCATCTTCAAGAAGGATTGCTATGCCACCTGGGCCATCTCTTTGTTCCTTCAAGCGAGCGTGCAAAGATGATTTGGGAAGAGCATTATAGTCAGGTGGTAGGGCACTTTGGCATTGAGAATATAGTGGCAGTCTTGTAGAATTATTTTTATTGGCCCAAAATCTGACAAGATGTTGACTGATATATCATATCATGCATTTCCTGTGCCCTCGCAAAACTAGTTGTTAAAAAGCAAGGGTTGTACACCCCCCTTCCCACTCCAAATGGGCCATGGGAATCCATCTACATGGATTACATGTCAAGACTAATTTCAACTAAGCATGGTAGTGCTGTGTGGTTTTGGTCATGGATCGCTTCTCTAAGATGTATATTCTGATAGATTACAAGAAGAGCATCTATGCCGAAGCCACTGCAAAGCTATTCTTCGAGCATGTTTGGGTTCATTTTGGGCTGCCACAGACTATCATTTTAGATCGGGAAATTAGATTCCTAAGCACTTTCTGGTTTAGTATATGGTCGTTGATGGATACCAAGATCACCAAATCGACTGCCTTTCACCCCTAGAAATATGGAGAAATAGAGGTAGTCAACCGGATGATTGTGCATATTATGAGAATGTACAATTCTAAACATCCCTACACATGGGATGAGAGCCCAACATAGATATAATCGAGCTATTCATAGCTCTATACGTCACAACCCTTTTCAGGCATGCTTGGGTTTCCAACCACTAGCCCCAATTGATGTAGCTTTTCCCCTTACATCCACATAGGAGGAATCTTCCGTTGCTCAGGATGAGGTTGATAAGGCCACTATATTTGTTGAATGAATATAGCACATTAGTGAATAGGTCCATGAAATTTTGGAAAAGGCCAATACTAAATACAAGCAGTGACATGACCAACATCGGGTTACACACAATTTCTAGGTTGGGGATAAGGTTTGGTTGCATTTGCAGAAAGAGAGGCTCACAAGACCCCATCGCAAGATTCATCCACTTTGATATGGGCCATACACCATCACCAAGGCAGTTGGTGACAATTCCTTTCGAATTAAGCATTCCTCCATTCCTTGGCATGCACCAAGTATTCAATGTGGAGCTCCTTCGCCATATTTTGCACCATTGTTGGACACCTCAGATGTGGAAGAACAATTGAAACCTATAGAGATTAATCTCAACTGCATGGAACAAGAAACCATTGATCATATAATTGACACATAGGTTAAGGGCACCCGCCAACATAGGACCCCACTATATCAAGTTGTCAAGCAGGGAAGCTCCTCCACCAAGGCAAGTGGCTCACCAAGAGTCAAGTTAAACAAAAGTTTCCCCATTTGATGGGGGAACCGAATGAAATGAAGATCATTGCTTCCTAATGGGGGAGGACTGATCTATATGGGTACAGGTGGCCACCCACCTATTCCACTGGCTCAAAATAGTTTCTCATGTTGACAATTTTCTTGTAATTGTTTACGGTTTTTTGGGTCCAAAACTTCTGGGGTTGTTTTGAAGACATAAACGATTTTTTTTGGCGATTTAGGGGGGAAATGGTTTCCTTTGGAATGCATTATTCCCCATTTCAAATTTGTAATGCTCGTATATACCTTTCCAATGGGATATCAAGCACCCTAAACGGAGATTGTATGGAAAAGTTATGACCTCGAGAAGTTAATTGATCAACTAACCACCTTGAGGCTGCAAAATTTATGATGATTCATCTTCTAGCATTAGGTTTAGGGTTTTCTTCCTCTCCAAGGATTTATTATAAAAGTCCTTTTGTCCTCTTTTTGTATTCATCTTGTCATGAGTGAGCGTATCCGCCACATTTCTTCTCATAGATGCAACTACCACCATTCTAGATGCTTTTGTTTTACAGTTGTTCTGTTTCATTCATTTAATAGAATATGATTTTACTGTATCACTTTGTTTATTTTCATATCTCTGTGTATCTATCTATATTTATATCTATGTATATATATATGGTCTTTCATTTTGTTCTCACATAAATTTGAATCAACATGCTTCCTATTGATTGGAAGATGTTAACGGAGTCTTCGATATACTTAGGATTTGCGGATGGTGCCAACTGGCATACACAGAACTTAGCTTCTATTACTTGGGTCATTTATGCACCTGGAGGCCAGCTTGTGTCTTCAGGAGTGGTATGCCTCCATCCATCCTCAAATAATTTGGTTGAGTATAATGCAGTAATTGAACTATTACAGGATGCCATTTCAAATGGTATTTAGTCTTTAGAGGTTTGCCTAGATTCACAGTTGATTGTGTCACAATTGAACGACCTGTACTATGTTAGAGATCCTATGTTGTTTACAAGATTCATAAGGGTAATATTGTTGGAATGAAATTTTGATTACATTACATACATTCATATACCTAGGCGTTATAATCAAATTGTCGATTCATTACAAATTACATTTTAGATTGGCATTTGTCACATAATTAAAAGAGAAGCATGCACATAAACATTCACATTTATATTTAGACACATGTACATATATCAAATTGGTAGCTATAAGTTTTTATTTTTGAATAAAAGTTCAAAGAAATATGGTGTCATAGTACAAAAATGGGCTTCAATCCCTCAAAATATGCATGGATGATACAAAAATAATATCCTGGAATCTATGCATGTGGGCCTAGATGATGATCATGGTAGTGCACTACACCATTTGCTAAACACTTGAATAGTCTAACCCATGGATGGGTTACCCCGACCACATGTCTTTGTATCGCCTCGGGTAGGTCCTCGACCTGTACCATAGGGATCCTATGGGTGAAGTAGGCCAACTTGCCCTGTACATTTTGTAGTGTCTGCTCGGCATCAACACTAATAATCTCATCTCCTTGACCCCTACGCCAATGTCATGGGAAGCCCTTTGGTTATCATGTACCTATGTCTCTGCAAACGAACCTAATTTGAGTACATGATACCACCAAAAGCATGTGTTTGATTTCCTTATGTCAAAAATAGAAAAGATGAAATATTCTGAAAAACAAAAAATAAAGAGATCCAAGTAGACCTGATAAGAGATCCAAGCACTAGAGAAGAGGAAAAGCACTGACGAAGCACTTAGACGCACAATTGAAGACCAAATAGTGCTTGAAACAACCAAACTACAGAAGCTCTAGCAAGAAGCACATCAGTGGGTGCAATAAGCCATTCCAAACTTAGAAAAAGTAGACATCATCTACCCGTAGATGAAACATCTAATGGAGACAGCAGAGGAAAAGGACTAGTTTATGGGTCCCGACATGGAAAGAATAGCTGAAATTTCCATTCAAGAGAAAATGTCGATCCTATAAAGTCTGACTACACTAACCATCGACATACAGAAAATATTGCAGAGTTGGATGGATTTTCAACATCAGCTGGTAGTGACAGCTGAAGCAATTGTCAAAGTCTGCGTACAGAAAATACCAACCATCAGACTTCACAGCCCATGAAGATCAAGCATAAGAATAACTACTTAGACAGAAAAAGAAATTTTTGTACCTCCCTGTTTCTTCAGGACAAAGAAACGTTTTGTTCATGGGGGAGATGTTGGAGGAGCAAGTCGGTATGCCAACTTGAACGATAGCCAACTAAGTCGGTCAACCGACTAATGAGAGATTAGGTCAGCCACCTAAGGTCGTGTCGGTTGAGTGAACTGACAGGTAGTTATTTGTAACTATTTGTAAATCATATATATTAGGCTATTGAGCCAGATGAGAACTCGGTTTAGTTCTCTGTATTGTATGGACCCTTTCACTATAGTATAATCTGTTATTCTACTTACTTGTTCTTGTCTCTTGCCTCTGTTATGTATGTCTGTATTAATGTGTATTATTGGTAACCCTATGTGATCTATGATATTACAATAGGATCCTATGGGTTAAGTAGGCCAACTTTCCCTATACATTTTGTAGTGTCTACTTGGCATCAACACTAATAATCTAATATCTTTAACCCCTACGCCAGTGTAATGGGAAGCCCTTTGGTTATCGTGTACCTGTGTCTCCACAAAAAAACCTAATTTGGGTACATGGTACCACCAAAAACATGTGTTTGATTTCCTTATGTCAAAAATAGAAAAGATGAAATATTCTGAAAAACAAAAAATAAATCTCACTGATGTCACAGAATGGGGACCTTGGTGGTAGTGGCATATCTCTATATTTATGGAATTCAATCCCTACATAGCGATAGCCATGTATGGCGATTATTTGTTGTTGCCCCCAGTGGAAAAAATCATTAATGAATAGAGAAAGTGCTCTTCCCCCTCCCAACCTTTGCATCACATCAGTTCAGCAAGTCTAGGATGGATCCCATAGACCATGAGGAGGGACCTCAACCCTGGTACTAAGGCTCAGTACTCTCTCAAAGAAGAAAGTGCATAATATGTTGGTGAAACCGAAATTCTTGCCACCAACAAAGATTTTATTCTGTCAACTGATGTTTCATGCTACCCAAGAAGGAAGTGCTCTAGTTGTAGAAAATGGGTCTCATACATTATACCATGTAGAACATGAGAGGTTGTGATGCCTGGTGTAGTGATGTTGACCCTGCTATTCTAGATAGAACTAGAATGATCACTTTAATACCGAGGCTCTAGATTCCATTGATGGGGACTTGAATTCCCATTTTTTCAGTGTTGGGAAGGCAATATATATCTATATACTCGTCAATACTCATTCCCTCACTTGTTTCGCGATAGCTAATATTCACTACCTCACCTCGATGGGATAGTATGGTGATAAAATAAATGTTTTCTAACTCAAGTTTTAATGGCATCCCATCTAGTATAAACACCTTCGCAACCGGATCCCAATAGTCACAAGACTTTGAAGTAGTCTCGGTTGATCTCTCATGTTTCCAAGGTTCCAAAACTTGTAGAACCCACATATTTGCAATGCTTGTTGGGAAACCAAATTACCATGCACAACTCTATCAACATCGTCATTCTCTCTCTCTCCCTCCACTGAATCACCATCCTGCAAAGGAGAAGCGACTTTGAGAGGTTCCATATTTAAAAAAAACCTTCAGGGCATTACATGCAGGTCACAATGTCAACATATGTATGGACACACAAGAAGGAATTTATTTTCTCATGTGTATTGAAACCTATACGCGACCCGATGACTTGTCACCTGTGTGTGCCGAGAAACATAGTTTTCATGACCAAAAACTCAAAATACACCATTAAAACTTGGAATGAAAGAAATGAAATGAAATAACTTGGAGAGAGGAATTACTTGGTCCTGACGGTTGTAGATTTTGTGGCCTGTATCTCCCAGAATTTTCTTCTGAAGTTTGAGGGTCCAAAGAGCTCCAAAATCACTATGAGAGGTAAAAAACAAATCACTCTGAGAGGTAAAAATTTGATCATTCAAGTATTCATGAGGAAAGCAAGGGAGTTTATACCACATAGCTAATTCATGAATACACTCCCTAATGGGATAAAAACCAGTGTGCTACATGAAAAGTGTTAGGGTTGCACTCCCATAGAAACAAGTGCCATCCATGATGGTTTGATGATCCCAAATTTTATCAAAGACAAATGTAATGTAACCTATGGAATTGACATGGACTAATGGAACATAACTCGAAATGTAATCTCAAGATAATTTTACCGATTTTCTCAAATCATCCTCCTTAAATATCCTAGCACGAAACCTTCCAATTAGGGCCTATTTTTTATAGTATAGAATCTTCTCATGTAAAATATGAGGGTTTATAGATACCTTCATTTTATCATCCAACTTCTTGATACATTGAGATCTCTTTCGGCGACCTTTGGTTTTCTTTGGAAGGGGAGGGGCATCTTGCTTCTTTGTATCTAGCGAAGGATGGACAAAAGGTGGAAGCGAATTCCGAAGGAGATATAAAGGGGAAACCAAGAGGGGAGGGAACAAAGGAGGAGGCGAGGATATATGAGATCCTTGGGAGGAAGAGGTAGGGTTAAATATTGAGTGTGAAATGGGAGGGGAAAAAGGTGGAGAGTGGATGAAAAACTTAGAAAATATAGGACCTTGGTGAGAATTCCCATCTGAATTGATTTTTTGCATAGGAGAATCAAGTGGGTGAGCCACCAAAACAACATCTTCTAGTACAAACCTATCTAAATGATATGAAATCTTTGACTTGTGTGCAACCACTAACTTCGGCTTCTTGGAGCGACCTGTCTTTCCAAAAATTCAACACACACACACACACACACACACACACACATATAATCAGGGTTAGAAAAAACATAATATAAAATTAAATGATTATGCATAATTAGGGTTATCTAAATACATAATATAAATTATATTATTTTTTTTAACCCAACATAGTATAATCAATAATTAATGGTTTAATTTTTTCCAAACCCTCTTTGATTAATTAAGTATTATGTTGTATTCATTATTTTTTTCACAGGAACGATTACTTTTGCATTATAAAAAAAAAGTTGTGGCCAAACCTGACAACATGTGGTTACAATCAAGATCTTTCTAAGTTGAGCTCCGTAGATAATAAAGTTCAAAGATATATAAAAAAATGTAAAACACAAAATAGTTATAGTCATCCATGTTTCAGTTGGTTCTATAATTTTGAATTGTATAAATTAGATTAAATTGGCTTAAAAACAAAGAGCATTTATATTGCATAGAAAAACATTATGTTGGAATTTATCCTTAACAGTCTAGAGCATATGACTATTGATATGTTGTGGAGGGACAATGGGGAGAAGAGGATTCCCCAATACCAATATTAACATTCTTCTTTGAAGTTCAATGACCTCAAGGAATACCAATTGCATGTCCAAGAAAAGACTAAGATTATGTTCCTATCCTAAACCATGAATTACCTCCTGAAATTAATTATATTTTCCTCTTGAGATTTAGCTTTCCCTTTCCATGATTATATTTCCACTTCTACCATAATCATCTTATACCTCATATGATTCATTTGAGCCTAAATGAGATAATAGTTTGTATTTGGAATTAGTTGATCACGATCATATCTAGTCTCCCACTATTTTTTCCTGCTTTCATAATTATGGGTCTCTCTGTCCACTGTAATATTTTAATCCTCTTAAGGGATATTTTCCCTTCATTAAATGAAGTCTTTGTTTCCTAGAGGAGATGTCATTCTGATTTAGTTGCATCAAAGGACAACAACAAAAAACACGAACTAAACTCATCAAAGGGATTGAGGAAACCAAAATGATATCTCTCCATAAAAATCCAACCTAGGAAATTGATTTCATTATGAATATTACACAACTTTGACAAAGATTCCAATATGAATTATAATTTAGTTTTATATAATCAACTTTGCATAAGGCTTGAAACACACTATTATAAAACTATTATGAATAATATCTAGCTCAAAGTATTCATATTTAACATTGTCTAGGCCTTAGTAATGATTATAATTAGCCAATTCAGGTTTAGATCTTACCTCCAACCTATCCCAAAGGTGTCTACTCGTCATCGATTTTGCACAGCGTAAAAATTCACCTTTGAAACAATGTCTTTTACCTCCTTGAAATTGATCTTTAGGCCTTTTTAGATTTCTCCAACAATAGCCATGAAAGTGACAAAGAATCCAAAAAGAGAAGAGAGGAAGTTGTTCTTCTAGAGGAGTGCTCCTGCTAAAAACTATGCTCTAATTCTCACTAAGAAACTAATCCAATTACGACAACCTAGGCAACAAATTTGTCTAGGGAAATTCAAAGAAACTTCTAGATTCACCACCTTTCACTGATTAGAAATCGATATAACAATAATGAAACCACCACCACTTTTCTCAAGAAACTCACCAAAGGAAGAAGGCCCTGGAACAAATATTTTATGCGAATACTTGATGATACTATTCATATCCATGCTAAAGGAATGGGATATTCATACCAAATGCTTCATTGTGAACACTAAACCCTTGTGTGTAAAGTGTACTGAGTGAGATTCCTTTCTTACATTGCCCAGTTTGTAGGTTTTCTTTCCCTCATAAAAAATATGGAATAAAGGGTATTCCCTAATAATAATCTAACTGCCCATAAACTCTCCTGAACTATTAATATCTCTTTTTGCAATTCCATATTACCTTGAGACAACATTGCCTCCATGATTATTGATTTGTATTTGATAGTAGTTAGATGAGGATATGTACAAGCCTTCAAAGATGGATTTATTCCTTGTTTTCCAAATATTCAAACATAAATACTTAGGGAAAACCATCTATACTTGGCTCAAGGAAGGGTTTAAATGTAAATAACCTGGAAAGTAATCTTTCCATACAATAAAAGGACCCTTCCATTGGGAAGGAAGAACTATGTCTCTCTCCAATTATGCCAAAGCATCACTCCAAGATTTCCTTGCATAATCACAATCTAAAAATGAATGTTTAACAATATCTTCATCTTTTTGAAAGAAGAACATCTAGATGGGCTTTGAATCTATCTTCACTTGTGGTTGTTAGTAGTAAGGATCATGTTGTGAGCTACAAAAAGAATTTATCTTTGGTAAACCATCATATGACCATATTTTTCTCTACATTTTAGAGGCAAGGGACAAACACAAACCTTTTATAAGTAAAGCATATCCTTACTTGGTTGTGTAGAACCCTTTTTCTCCCCAACTACTAACATCATTAACCATGATATTAATAGGAGAAACTCCTTGTAGTAGAGATAGAAAATACTCGTAGGAATATTGAATATCATGAGGCAGAATGATATTTTTCCTTCCACACCACCTATCCAATAAATCCCATTTCAAAATATCAAAGAGACGGACGATGCCTTGGTTGGTCATCCACCCCATTAAATCATGAAGTATGATTTTAGATATTACGAGAGCTCTCCCAAAATTTTATGTTACCAAAGATCGATTTTCTGCCATCCCCAAATATCTATAAATCCCATCTTAAAGAAGGAGGTTTTCTCATCTACACAATTTAAAAATAATTGAACCGATCCCTACCCATGAGCATTCACTATAAGGAAAACACCCCTTAGGATAGGTTATAATGGATGTTTTAGTGTTACAATATTGCAAAAATTGTCAAAAGAACCTCGAGTACAACCATTTTTTTGGTAGTGGAGGTTTCGACGAAGGTTATAATGGATATTCACTATAACTAGAAATTATGAGTGAGCAGAGGTTCATTAGAGGAACTTTCAACTCAAAATGGGCCTCCTAAGGAAAATTAATAAAATAATAGGTAAAATAATAAAATATAATTTATTAATTTTGAAGGAAGAAAAGAAAAAACTACTTTTTTGTTCGTATTTTCGACATATCTCCTTGTGTTCTTACTCAAATTTAGATCAGGAGCGCTTGTTGGATGCATAATTAAATTCCACATCCAATGAGTACCCACTCGCGATACTTTTAATGGGCCCTGCTACCCCAAAAACAAGAATACCTGAAAAAACATGATGATGATGTCATCATCACATTTTTTCAAGTATTTCTTGTTTTTGGGGTAGAGGGGCCCGTCAAAAGTATGGCGAGTGGGTACTCATTGGATGCGGAATTTAATTCTGCACCCAATGAGCTCTCCCGATCGAAATTTGAGTAAGAACACAGGGAGATATGTTGAAAATACAAACAAAAAAAGTAGTTTTTTTTTATGATACCTATCCCCAAATTTATATTAAAAAATTGTTTAAGAGATGCTCCCTTTTTGAATTTTAAAGATTTTTTATTAGCTAATACATGATGACATGGAATTTGTATTATTTTTGGAAGGCCCATTTTCAATTAAAATTTTCTCTAATGATAATTAAGTTGTTTTTTTTCGATGCTCTTAAATTTATTTATCATGCGCAATGGTGTATATATTTCAATGTACACATACTAGTGCTTATACTATATTGTAATCACACTGGTGCATTTTATTATATACGCACCAGTGTCCAAAGCATTCTAATAAGCACAAGTGCATGTAGCATTTACATCAACAATATCGATGCATAATGTATTATATAAAAACACCGATGTGTTTTAATATATAAAAGAACAGGTGTTGATGTTATAATATATACACACTATTGCGTGTTTTGTATTATAAAAGGTTGGTGCATGTATAATCCCTAAAAAGTACCAGTGTGTAAAGTTAATTTCTTTAAAAGCACTGGTGTGGAAGGTTTGTTTAAAAGCACCAATGCGTGATTTTCTGTAGAAAGCACGATGCTTAGGTTTGAAAAAGAGCATCGATGCTTCAATTATATGAAGAGCATATGTGCTTCACTTATATGAAGAGAACTTATTTTTATGTTATGTAAAAGAGCACCAAAAGGTAAATTTTGGTATGGTTCAATGGTGAACTTTTCCATGCTACAGATTTGTAAATATAGTTTCCTCCTTTTTATTTTTACAAATTTTCAATTAATCATTCATTAATCAAATATTTTTATAATAATATTTATTTTTATACTTTATTTATCACATTTGGATATATGAGTTGATTATATATATATTCATTGTAACCATGCAATCATTCATATATTTAGCATTTGAATTAATTATAAAAAAATCAAATATTTGTTTTAATAATGTTAATTTTTATATTTTAATTATCGTGTTTTCATAGGCATGTTGATGACACATGTGTTCATTTCCACATTGTAAATCACTCATATATTTAATCAATAAAACATTTTGTGACATTTGAGAATGTTGTAGAAGAAGAATCCATTTTATTATATATAAATAAGAATCCAAAATATGGGACAACATAAAGGTCCTTGATAATCAAAATGTCATTTTGACATTGTTACAGTTATTGATAACTTGTCATCACCCCATTGGGATGATATGTCCACATTGAACATAATGATTTGTTTTCATAGATAAAAATTCCAAAATATACAACTTGCAGTAACAACAATCAAATGTATTGATCATCTTTCATCACTAAAACTGATGCAGTCGCTAGCTGATTCCATGCCTCATCTCTTCATCACCTTCAGGGGATATTGTTCCTGATTTATTTGAAACGTTTTGTTGACTAACTTCATTTAGTTCCATATTTCCATGTTCCATCTACAAGCATAAAAATAAATTTTGGTGAGTTTATTGACACAAAAATATGGAATCATCCTCAAACACATAACTTTTATTAATGAAAAAAAGAAAAAATACATTTGAGACAATGTGAGGGATAAGGGACAAAATCTACCACACATTGATCAGAAGTGAACTTAAATAGTTAATCTCCTATGACTGAAGAAAATTAGTTCCAAATAACTAATTATGGACACCTAATCACATATTCACATGAAGTGATAAATGTCTATTTACAAATGTAACTTATTCCAAAACTAACTTCTTTAACTTTAGGATAACAATTTTCTAACTTTATCCCATTTGATCCAAAATTTCTCTTGAGTAAATAACAAGTTCAGTCCTAAACTGCGTAAATTTAATTTGTTTGAGAGGTTTGGTGAATATGTCTAAAGTTTTATCTTCCATTGGACAATACTTCAGTTTGATAATTCCCTTAATGACAAGTGTTTTAATAAAATGGTACTTTATATAAGCATGCTTTGTCTTTGATTGGAATAGAAAACATTTGGCTATCTTGATTGTTGATTGTCTATTTTTCAATAATGTAGCAACTTCATTATGAATAATAATAATATATTGTAAAATTCTTCTTAACGAGACTATTTCATAGGTAGCTTCTCAAGCCAAAAATCACTATGCTTCTGTTGTTGAATTGGCAATTGTATCTTGTTTCTTACAACTCCATGATACAACGCCCGATGTCATATTCATTAAATAACTTGAACTATAATCCATGTTATCTCTGTCTCCAACAAAATCTATGTCAGAATATCCAATAAGTATGAAATATTTATTTATTTTGTACATAATCCCAAAATCATTTGTTCCTTGAAGATATTGAATTACACGTTTAGTTGCATTCCAATGACTTTCTCTAGGTTCTTGCATATACTTAGAAAGAATGTTGAAGAAAAGAGATAAGTCTAGACGAGTGTTTTTCAAGTAGATTAAACTTCTAATTAATTTTCTATATACGGTACTACTAACAAGTTCCCCCCTTCAAACTTGGACAATTTCAAGTTCTGTTCCATAGGAGTAAGGAAAGGTTTGTAATCCTCCATTCTAAACTTCTTCAATAACTCTGAAACATACTTAGATTGAGAAATAAATATACTTTGATATTTTTGTACTACAACTCCAAGGTAATAATGAAGTAAACCTAGATCTATCATCTCAAAACTTGTTTTAAGTTCCTATTTTAAATTAAATATATACTCATCATTATTCCCTGTAATAAACAAATAATCAACATACATCACCAAAATGACTAAGTGATTTATTTCAAGTCAAACATACAAAGTATCATCTTACTCACTCTTCAGACAATTGTCTGAAGATAAGAATCCATTTCAGGATACCATTCTCTCGGAGCTTGTTTCAATCCATATAAGTCCTTAATCAACTTGTAAACATTGTTTTCCCATCTTAGAATTTAAAAAGCTGGTGATTGAGACATGGATACCTATTCCTGTAGATCACCATTAATAAAGGAATTTTTTACATCCATTTGGTGTACTTCCATCCATTTTTAGAATCGAAGGAAAGCACCATCCTAATTGTGTTCTATTTTTTAGTTGGAGCAAAAGTTCCTTCATAGTCAATCCATTCTTTCTCAACAAATCCCTTTTCCACTAATTGAGCTTTGAACTTATCAATTTCACCATTTGATTTATACGTTATTTTGTAAAACCCTTTTGCAACCAATGTGTTTAACATTGGAAGGACAATCAACAATATTCCACATAAGATTTTGTATCAAGGAATCATACTCATTTTCCATTTATTTTTTTCCATTGTTCATGTTCAACAACTTCTACAAAAGTGGAGGGCTTAGTAGTTACATCGGTCGTGAGAGAAAAATTCATTTGACTCCACCTTGGATTTCTAGTACATGTTTTATGTTTTTCATCGGACTTGACTTTGTTAAGAACTTGAGTTTCCCACTTTGGAATCTTGTGTGAAACCTGTGCTAGAGTTGACGTACAAACAAGAAGGGTATGATCTAAGTTAACTTCAGTTGAATCTAGTAAGTCAAATTGTGAAGAATTTTATAACGCTTCTTCTTTCATTTTATTATCCAAGTCCATATCAAACCAAAGATTGTCACTCAACTTATGTATTTGTTGCATCTTTGTTGCTCCTTAGTCATATTTTGTTCCAAATGACTATGTTCTTATCAATTTCTTCTACACTAAGACTTTATGTTTAAAAAAATGACATCTTGACTAATAATGAATTTTCTGTCTAACATTAGTCTATACACTTTTTCCTATTCTGAATACCCAATCAATATGCATTTCAAAGTCCTTGAATCTAACTTAGTTCTTTTTTTTCTTTTGGAATAAGAGCATAACATAAGAAAAAAAACTCAAACACGTTTGATTTTCGGTTTAAATCCTTATTAAGATTCATATGGATTACTACCATCTATATAAGAATAAGGAGACTTATTCTACAAATAAATCGTTGTCTGAATAGCCCTGACCCCCAAAAAATATCAATTCAACTATTTGAACTTCAACATTTCTATAGCCATACCCAACAAAGTTTAATTGATTATTTCAAATACCCCATTTTGATGAGGAGTATAGGAGTTTGTCAATTACCTCATAATTAAATTTTCTTGACAATAAGTTTGAAATTCAGTTGACGTAAACTCTCTACCATTATTGGTGAGAAAAGCAACAATATTTTCTTTGAATTCCGTCTCAACTAACTTTCTTAAAACACTTGCACTTTTCAAATGCCTCTGATTTTTATTTTAAGAAAAACACCAAAACCATCTTGCTTAAATCATCAATAAAAAGAAGAAAATATTTATAACCCCCAAGTGAAAGTTCCACAAATGTCATTGCGAACAAGCTATAATTGTTTGGTAGCACTCCAAGTACTATTAAAAAAAGATAGCATTCTTTGTTTTGCATAAATGCAAGCTTGACATCTTGCATTTTCCTTTCAAAATGTAGGAAATCCCTTCACCGTTACTTGTTGTTGAAGTTGAATGAGACTATCAACATTTAAATGTCCAAAATGAACATACCATAATCTGAGGGGAGTAATTCCTATATTTGCTAAAACTATAAATTCCTTCATTCGTGGAAGAATTGTTCATTTTATTTGAAGAAGTTTCCCTCCTCAAAACTTGTCATAATTGTCTTTAATCCATTCTTTTATGAATTGATTTTAAGAATCCCTTTCTCCATCACAATTTGATGTCCTAATTGGTGAATCAATTCTAAAGACAATAAAGTGGGTCCATACCAGACATTAGAAATCATATTTTGATCCCCAAGATATGGAAAAATAAATTTAACTAACCCTTTTCCAATAAGATTGTGTGTTGTATCATTTGTAAGAAAGATAGAATATAAGTGACAATCTTGATAAGTTCGAAATAAACCCTTTCTAAATACCATGTGTTGAGTGTCCCTTGTATCCAAAATCCACACATCTCATAGTCATTTCAAAAAGAATAACTTGTTACTACTAAATTTGTTTCCTATTCCTATTGAAGTGATGTAAAAACGTATTCACAATTTTCATTTTCATCTCATTTGCATACTATGTCGAAGATGAAGAAGTGTTTTTTGCTAGTTTCTAATAAGGAATTCTACAATCAAAGGCATAGTGTCCAATTTTATTGCATCGAAAACAAGTTATTTTTTCTTTCCGCTTTACCTCTTCCACTTGACTAAGAATGTTGAGTGCCATTTTCCTTAAATGATCCTCTCTAAGACACTTTTCCTCTGCCACTAACTTTGTTTTAATATTGATGTTGACTTTGTTGATTTTTATTACTTCTTGTAGAGGAAAATTTGTTGTAGTTAAATCATGAGTAGTATTCTTACTGGTTCTTACAACCCAAAACATCCTCACCCATATGTTTCTTATTACCAAAATATTTATCACAATTTGCAAACAACTCATTGAGCTTATCAAAGGTTATATTCTCTAACTTATTAGTAATTTGCAATGTTTCGAAAAAATGTTTGTATGATTCTAGAAACCCTAAAATCAATATAGTAACCATCAAATTGTCCTCAATTTTAGTAAAACCTACTTAACATATCTATTTTCTAATATTTTTAAGTCTTGAATTATATTCCATGACATTACCACCTTCTAACTTTTTTTGTTGCAGTAACTTTAATTGGATATCGACATGTTTGGACTTAGGATGGGAATCAAATAGATCTTTAATAATTTTCGAAGCTGACCAGGCATCACTACAGTTCTCAATGTGAACAAAGACTTCATCAAAAACAATTTTTGAATAAGAGCTAAATCTTTTTCATCCTTTAACTTTCATTTGGCTAACTATGCAACAACCCTTGGATTCGAGGGTTGTGCATTACAAATATATTTCCATAATTCATTGCAAATGAGAGTACCTTGAATGTGACGAATCCAAGATTTATCATTTTTGGACTCCTCCAATTTATCAGATTCATTGAACAAACTTGCAACTTTAACCATTAGACCATTTGCCACCAAATAGAATTCAATGCAAAGTGATTTTTAAAAACAAATATGTGATGTGATATGTTGCGATGTTGCATTGCAGTGATAATGATGTGTCACAGTAAAATAAATTTTTTTGCCATAAATAGATAAAAATTTGAACCACACAAAAAAACTACAACTACATGATCATGTACTAGACATGCACCACTCTCACCACACAAAAAATAACTATAGGGGTTTGGAAATGACCCACACATATCCTTAATAAAGTGATTGATTTGGATTTATTGTTCTCTAATCAACACTTAATGCATCATGAAAGCTTTACAATGAAAAATTTAAAGTCCTCCTTATAACACCTTCCCACTCAATCCAAGTTATAAAACCTTGGTTACAATTAATAAATCTCTCCCCATACATAAATCTAGATAAAATATAATTGTCTTATATATTTTTGGTCACATATGATAGCAAAAAACACATCTTTTAATAAAAAATAAATAAATTTGCTTGAGATATTTATAATTTCTTTCAAATGCACATGGAGTAAATATAAAAAATAAGGTTTTATGCTTTCGAGTCCTCCACAAAGATGGTATCCACAGTAAAAATAAAAAATAGGGTTTTATGCTTTCGATTCCTCCACAAAGATCCAACCAGTAGTCGATAGGTTCGCCTCGACATTTTTGCAGCCAAAAGTTTCACCTTCGACAATTTCACCTCGATAGGTCTGCCTTCGACAGGTTTTCCTTCGACAGGTTTTCCTTCGACAGGTTCGTCTTCGACAGGTTAGCCTCCAACATGCTCTGCGACGGTTAAAATTTTGAATCGTTATAACTTCTCTTGTAACTGAACGTAATGGTTAGTCACCCAAGCATCTCATCATCCTATATAAGCATGTACATTAATGTAATATAACATATTTCTGATCATCTATCTGATTCCTCCATCTTTCATGGAGCATAAGTAATAAATTGGTTTGAATTCTTACATTTTGGTTGTGTGTATATTTCTTGTCGACCTAGTGTGTTTCCTGTTGTGTTAGTTCTATTTCTATGCTTCCACCATAACAGAACTCGACTCATTCAGTAGACTGTTAACCCCAGCATGCACCTGGGCACGACCTGGATCATTGGTATCAGAGTAAGATCTTGTACAAAGCTTAAGTTACATAAACACTTCCATCGAAGTTATTTAACTTATGCATGTTCAAACACACTTGCAAAATTAGCAACACAAGCAAACACTTCCTTTGATTTCAGAAAAGATGGTTGAAGAAGCAGGCAATAGACATGCAACTAATGAGACAGAGAAACTCATAGAAAAATCACTGGCTCGCCATCGAACCGAAATGTTCTCCCAGTTCAGTGATATTCTCATGAGAGTCACTGCAAACTCCAAGGAATCCTCGACGTGACCCCACTCTGATAAAATCAACCCCTTCAAATTACAAATGAATCTGGACATACTAAACCTTGGAGGAAATATTGACGCGAAATCCGTTGACAATTGGGTACAACAATTGGAATATTACTATGCAATGAATCGCCTCTTCGAAGCGGAAAATATCACCATTGCATCCTTAAAGATGTCAACCTCTGTACACTACTGGTGGGAGAATCTATCAACAAAGATGGAAAAAGAAGAAGACCCCATAGACACATGGGTAAAATTTGTCGAATATGTCTGAAAGGAGTTCTACCTACCCAAGTACCTTGAACAACAGTATAAGAAGTGGCAACAACTAAGGAAATGGAAAGACTAGTCCGTACAAATTTACATTGATGATTTCTATCGACTCATGGCTAGACTTAGCATCCAAGAAGATAAGAAATTGCTTCTCCTGAATTACTTTAGTGCTTTATCCCCGTACATTCAGTAAGAGATGGAGTTTTTGACTAGTAGCATGCTTGCATATGCATTTCATTACGCCATCAAGCTTGAAGCTAAACATAAAGGAAAAATATGTTTCATGAACAAGCCAAAAGGTCAAACATCCAACAAGAAGTCACCAGCCGACTCAAACAATTTAAAAAATCCTTCTCCGCCGACTCCACCAAATCCCGATCAACCAAAGAATAACTTTCATAAATACAAGAGGGATCGCAGCAAAAAGAACCCTACTAGGAAATGGTGTGATTATCATAGTTCATCATGGAATGATACGTCAGAATACAAATCTCATAAGACATTTTTGGAAAAATTGTCGACATTCGACTTGTCCGACAGAACCCTGTTAGAATATGATCCAGATGCATCAACTCTCTTATATTTGACCTCGACCACTCTGATATCCTTGACCATCATCGATTAGGAGGAACGAGAGCACCTGTTCCATACATGGAAATGGGTTCAGAACAATCCATTGCATCTTATTATGGATAATGGTAGCCAGAAGAACTTCGTTTCTGAAGATCTTGTGAAGAAATTAGGTCTTGTTGCCACTCCACATCCTCAACCTTACAATATCAATTGGATGAAGGATGGGAAGGAACTAAGAATCACCCGACAATGTAAACTCACCTACTTCATTAAGCCTTTTGAAGATGAAGTACTCTGTGACGTGGAACCGCTTTCTATAGCCAACGCCTTATTCGGTAAACCCTAACTATGGGATCGACATGGTACATATCAGTCACAGCCTCAGAAGGTGATTATCAAAATTTAGAATTGATGGTATGGCATACCAGAGCGACAACCCACATCAATGGTTGCTATTATCTGCCAAACAAACAAAGAAGCTTATCAATCATGCTCAAAAGTTTGCATTAATCCTGATAAAGCCTCAACATTCCAGGAAGACTGCAGCAACGAGTCGACTCATCAAACATCGCAACTCCCAACAACAAGAACAAATCGACCACATTCTTGAGGAATACCAAAACATATTTCAAGCACCAAACAGAGTACCTCCGCAATGTCAGGTAAAACACTCCATTGAACTTGTTCCTGGTTCTTCATTACCTAACCCATATGTTTACAGAAGATCCATTCTTGAAAACGAAGAGATTGGTAAGAAAATCCGGGATTTGATAGACAAGGGTCATATTTTCCCCATCTCCTCTCCTTGTGGAAGTCCAATCGTCCTAGTTCCAAAGAAAGACGGGACTGGCGCATGTGCATCGACTATCGGTATCTCAACAAGATTTCAGTGAAGAACATATACCCTCTTCCATGGATTGATGAACTCATCGACAATCTAAAAGGTGCTAAGTTCTTTATGAAACTCGACCTCAAGTCAGGGTACCACTAGATTCCGATCGAGTCCACCGATGTATGGAAAATGAATTTCAAGACCAAGGAAGGATTGTTTGAATGGTTAGTCATGCCTTTCGGCCTAACCAATGCACCTACAACCTTCATGAGATATATGGATGACCTTCTACGACCTTTCATCGGTAAATGTGTCATTGTTTATCTTGATGATATCTTGATTTTCAGTCAATCATGGGAACAACATGTCAAACAACTTCGACAAGTATTCGACACTTTCCAGCAACATCGTCTGAATCCGAACATGGAAAAATGCTCATTTGTGATGACCAACATCAAGTATTTGGGGTATGTAATTGACTCTACAGGCATTCATGTCGACCCAGAAAAAGTACAGATCCTCAAAGAATGGCCAATTCCTAGAAACATTCAAGAACTAAGAAGTTTTCTTAGTTTGGAGAATTTATATCCACGATTCATACTTGGCTTTAGCCACATAGCATGGCCTTTGAATCAGTTGACGAAAGGAAATGGGAAAATTGTCTTCAAAAGGACACCGACACAACAACAAGCTTTTGAACAAATAAAAAACAAGCTTTGTACTGCACCAGTACTAATTGTGTTACCTGATTTGCATCATCCCTTTGAGATTGAGACAGATGCATTGGACTATGCCCTCAGTGCAGTGATCACTCAGTTAGTTCACCCAGTCACATTTCATTCCAAGACTTTCAGTGACATTGTTAGAAGGTATTCGATGTATGAAAAAGAACTGTATGCCATTGTGAAAGCTCTTAAGCAATGGAGGCACTGCATTCTTGGCAAGGAAACGGTCATCCTCACTGACCATAAACCTTTGCAGTTCACTCCAACTTAGTTGAAACTACAGACAACCCGACAACTCAAGTGTATTAATTACCTGCAACAATTTCATTTGGTAATTAAGTATTGGAAAGGCAAATCCAATTTCGTAGCTGATTGTCTCAGCAGACCACCCATTACTCTACTGTCTACAGTGATGAGTATGTAGGGTTATGACACCACTACTTGGCTACAATTGTATTAGGTAGACTGCGATTTTTCTACAATCTATCGATAGCTTCATACCGACAAATTGTTGACTACCGACTACTTCCTGAAAGACACCTTGCTATACAAGATTGGAAAGCTTTGTGTACCGACCGGTGAGCACCGACAGAATCTCATTTGGGACGCGCACTACAACAAGATTGCAAGACATTTTGGAGTTGTAAAAACACTTGTTATCCTCCAAAAATATTTCTACTGGTCTCCACTTAAATCTATAGTCAACAAGTACATTCGATCATGCGTGGTTTGTGCCATTACTAAACCGTCGAATTGATGATAAGGACTGTATACACCCCTTACAGTTCCTACATGGCCATGGGAATCTATTTCTATGGACTACTTGACGGGATATCCTACTACCAAACATCAGCATGGCGTGATACTAGAAGTCTACATATTTTCCAAGATGGCTATACTCATACCATGCAAGAAGACTATGACAGCACAACAGACTACTCGGCTCTTCTTTGAACATGTGTGGAAACACTATGGCCTCCCGATGACCATTATTTTCAACATAGATGCTATATTTGTCAGCACCTTTTGGAAAACTCTCTGGAAATAGCTCTATGAGACTTTCTTTGTTGATAGCCTTCCATCTGTAGACAGACGGATAGACGAAAGTTGTAAATCACTTAGTTGTATAACTGCTTCGCATGTACAACTAAGCTACATGCGAAGCATCGTCGAACATGGGATGAGAGCCTTTCATACATACAACACAGCTACAATCGTGCTCAACACATCTCTATGGGAAAGAGTCCATTTGAGATCTGTTACGAATTTCAACTCTCAGCGCCTATTGACTTAATCATTTCCTCGACACAGTTGAGCGACATTGACTTCAAAGGACGAGAAGTGGAGAAAGCATTGAAGTTCAGAGATCAAATCTACAACATCCAGAAGCAAGCACAAGAGATGTTGTAATGAGTAAATGAAAAAGCTAAGGCTCGACACGACAAGCATCGTATTCCTCATTCATTCCAAATTGGGGATCAGGTTTGGTTACATCTAAAGGAGGAGCACTTCATTGGTCCATACAAAAATATGAAACCTTTGCGATATGGTCCATACAATATCCTTAAACAGATTGCAGAAATTGATTTTCAAATTTTTTACCATACCATGCACCATTGTTGGAACAGAACGACTTGTAGACAGCAGAACCCGAAGACATTCTGTTGGCCTAATATTCCTTCTTGTCTCGACCTAAGGTTCAACAACAACACAATACCAACAAGACACCAAAATACATTGGCCCGACAAAGCAAGCTCAGTCGACGACACCCGCGAGGCAGGCGCAATCTCACTCGAGATATCTTAATGTGTAACTACCAGAACCATGTTTCTGTAGTCGGCGAGGGATTATAGTCCCTTGGCACACGACCAAGGAGCTCAACCTAGATGGAGGGATGGAGTCTTTTACTATGCCACGGAGGTGCAACTGTGTGCTAAAATCATCACGCGACGCAACCTTGTCCTTAACAACTTGACAACTGGCGCAACTGCGTGGCACTGCTGATTCCTTACTTATAATGAACAGTGTACAACTTATATTATAACTTATCATCTTAACCATAAAATCACACATAACATGTGGACAATGATTTAACATTCATTCATCCATTGCTTAATAGTATTGCGACATACATTCAACAGTAACTAAAACAACACAAAGTAAGCAAACATTCACATAAGCATTCAATCATTCAACAAAAGAAATAGCGTGGAAAACCATCTTGGAAAAAACACCAAGGTGCTCTTCATCTGGCATGAGAAATATATATAACACTTTGTATTCTACAACCTGCAGACTATTCCGAGATGTGTCTATTGGACTCAGACTCTTCTTGCTCTCATGCTCTCTAGTTTATTCTTCTAACTACACCTACTGATTCGCACACAACCTGGATCAACTCTTCTAATTTATTGTCTGCGCACTCAGCTGCAAATTCGAGGCTCAACAGCCTTCTACTTCTACTAGACTCCTCTCCTAGTCAACAATGAACTAACAAATTTCTCTAGCTAACTCTTTAAACTACCAAACCCTTATACAGAACGGGTTCCCTCTATTTATAGATATTACAAGACCGCGCAGGGTCGACTGAGTACAACTTAGTTATTACAGACTTAAGTAGCTACAAAATATATTCCATTACATTAATGTAGGCCCATACCTAGATGAAAAATTCCTACATTACATTAACCAGAGCCTTAACTAGATGCAGAAACGTCTTTCTGCCTATCTGTACAGGTTATAACTAGCCGCAAAACTGTCCTTTAGTCTTCTACCGGTTCGTCCTTCTGCAGTTTCCCTCAAATTTTCACTTTCTCAACCTTAACTCTTCTACCTGCCTCTTCCACCAACTCGGATATGTCTTTCCTCATCGCAGCTTCCTTTTCGTCCTTGCCCTGCATTTCTCCACTGCGTGCATGTTTTACCTTTCTTGCACCTGCACTTTTGTTTCCTTCTTAACCTCCTTTTTACCCTGTCGTGTGCCCACTTTTCCTCCTTTGCTTGCGCATTGGGTTTTTTCATATTCACTTTTTCCTTCTTTTCCTGGCCCAACAGGTCCCCAACACTCACATGTGGCTCATCCCGAGCCACTAAGAAAAATTGAACTCCCTGCAAAACTTATGCTTCTGGTTCAGGATGCGCTATAGGATCAACCTTGTCCTAGAATTCCTTTAGCATGCTTTCCACTTGAGCAACCTCTTTCCCTACTTCCTCCACTTGCTTTTCCAATTCCTCCACATGGTCAGAATTGATATGTTCTGATGGTATTTCTACCAACGACTCTGATAACTGCTGAATTTTTTGTTGCACAGGTTGGATAAGCCGTGTGATATTTCCGGCCTCCGATTGTTACACAGAGTCTTTACCTCTTGCTGGAGCTACTTTAGCTCGACGACCTTTGCAATTTTTTCCTTGAGCAACAGCTTCTTGATGTTTCCCTTTACTGCTGCAATATTCTGCTCAGCCTGTCGCGCTTCTTCAGTGAACTTGGTCGTTGTTTCATATTTCTAGGAGGGCTTCCCATGTCATAGAAATTGATTCTATGGCTTCCGTGCAAAGCTTCTCCCCACCCTTGATCTTGTTAACAACCTCAGCTGCTATTACCCTACGCTCTTCTAACACCTCAGGAGGTGTTTTTGGTACCTGTTGTGCATGTACCTCTTCCACCTGCTTCTTGAGTTCCACTGCAATCTTGGAGAGTCGGCCGACCTTGGCGATTAATTATTCATCTTCATGACCTACTTCTGGTGGGAACCCCACTACCACAATTTTGATGGCTTTAGAGAGTGGAAGCCTGCTTTGCTCGCTCGCCACTATCTCCTGGTCCCTTTCAATAATGAGGACCTTGCGCTCTTTGGCCTTCCTTGTATTCTTTTTGGCTTGATAAGCCAACATATTTTCTCTGATCCGCAACTCTGTTGCGGCCACATACTTAAGGGAGTATACGTCGTCCAATGGCATCTTGGAAATATCTAGCGTTAGCGTCCCCATTACCTTGATGACATCGTCATACTCTTATACACTTGACTCAAGTGCGTTCACCTGTAATTCCATTTTAAGGGGTAACAACAACATTAGTGAGAATAAAGTGTCCCCGTGATCCATGCCATATGTTTCAGCTTCAACCATGATTTTTACTTCGTTGATGGCCTCCATCAGCTTATTGAGGTGCTCGGTAACCTTGCCGACTACTTGTTCCTGCTGCGTATTTATACCTTTGAGGTTGTTCTTGGTTACTTCAGCTATAGCATCTGCTAGCAAGCGAATATCCTCCTCATTCAGTGTGTCTGCATTGGTTGTTTTGCTAGCTTTCCTTTTCTTGTGTGATGGATCGCACTCTTGTTGTTGTTCTTGCTGGTGGTTCTGGATATCCTCATCAGTGGGTGTCTCTTCTCCATTTCCTCGATCGGAGCTGTTATTATCGCCATCATCATCTTCTCCTTCCCCCTCCTCCGACTGATCACCGTGATCATCGCCTCTGTAATTTCCTTGGTCGGTATCTTGGCCATTTCCCTCATTGGCGCCTGCGCTGGCGTTTCCACCTTGGTTAGCTGGTGGGTCTTCTTCTTGGTCCATCTGATCCTCTACTAGGTCACACCATTCTTCCGTCTAGTCACGGATAATTGTGTCTACATCTGCATTCTTGATCATAAAACCCACCAGGTGTGCCTGCTTTTTTGGGTCCACCCTCAATTCCAGAATAATGTTATGGACACTGGCCTGAAAGTTTATGAACGCGGCATACCTTTGTACTATCACTTCCCTTATTCTGTGTTGTTTCTTTATTACATCGCGCAATGCCTTGCCATGCAGAAAGAACTCAATATTATTTTCCTTGTACCGGATCGCATCCTCCTTTTTCTCCCAGAGGTTCTGATACTTTACGCCCTGGGAAAGCATGGGGATGTCCTGCGCCTGGTAATCTGGTGGGTCTGACCATACAATGAAAGAGGTCAATATGAGCAGCTAGGAGTAGTATAATTTATCCCTACCATCCACCTTCACTTTCTCCACATCATCTATCAATTTTTTCAACAAAAATTGTCACTAATTGAGCTTTACTCCCACAGTGCATTGCTCTATGAGTTCAATATCCCTGGTGGTACACTCTGTAGCCCACATCTTGCGTAGCAGCTTGCAAGATAATTTTTTTGCTGTGAACCGCACCGTGTTATCATTGATGGATTTAATGAGAAACCCCCTTCCTGCACGCTGCAAGTCATACTTCTGCTTCATCTTGGTGGTGTCTCTGTTCAGCTGTAGATATGGTGTGGGGACGTCTCCTTGGCGCAAAAGACCCGTGATCAGTGAAATTAGGTCGACATCCACCACATATGGGAGGTCAAGCCACAAGTATCCGCCATGAAAACACACTAGAAGTTGTCGTACATAGATACTTACCTGCGTGCTGTGACTAAAGTGCGGCATAAGCAACAGGTTGAGTAGGCCCACGTCATCGAAACCTCGAGTCCATTGCATTGGAACAACCAGTACTAGGTCAGTAGGCACAAGGTTTTTTGTGACCATGTAATTCTTCCTCTCTAGTACTTATAATGAACAGTGTGCGACTTATATTGTAACTTAGCATCTTAACCATGAAATCACACATAACATGTTGACAATGCTTTAACATTCATTCATCTACTGCTTAATAGTATTGCGACATACATTCAACAGTAACTGAAACAACACAAAGTAAGAAAACATTCACATAAGCATTCAATCATTCAACACAGGAAATAACATGGAAACCCATCTGGAAAAACCACCAAGGTGCTCTTCATATGGAATGAGAAATATATATAGCACCTTACAGTCTACAACCTACAGACTGTTTTGAGATATGTCTATTGGACTCAGACTCTTTTTGCTCTCATTCTCTCTAGTTTATTCTTCTAACTACTCCTACTGATCCGCACACAACCTAGATCGACTCTTCTACTTTATTGTCTATGCACTCAGGTGCAGATCCACGGCTCAACAACCTTCTACTTCTACTAGACTCCTCTCCCAATCAACAATGAACTAACAACTTCCTCTTTCTAACTCTCTAAACTACCGAACCCTTATACAGAGCAGGTTCCTTCTATATATGAATATTATAAGACCGCGTAGGGTCGACTGAGTACAACTCAGTTATTATAGACTTAAGTAGCTACAAAATATCTTCTATTACATTAATGTCGGCCCATACCTAGTCACAAAAGTCCTACATTACATTAACCACAGCATTAACTAGCCGTAGAAACGTCTTTTCACCTGTCTATACTGGTCATAACTAGTCGCAAAACTATCCTTTAGTATTCTGTTGGTTCTTCCTTCTGTAGATTCCCTTGACTTTTCACCTGCTCATCCTTAACTCTTCTACCTGCCTCTTCCACTGACTCGGATATGTCTTTCCTCGTCACACTGATCCTCTTCGCGACTTCTTTTTCGTCCTTGCCATGCCTTTCTCTATCACACACATGTTTTACCTTTCTTGCACCTACACTTTTGTTTCCTTCTTAACCTTCTTTTTACCCCGCCGCGCGCCCACTTTTCCTCCTTTGCTTGCGCGTCGAGTTTTTCCTTATGCACTTTTTCCTTCTTTTCTTGGCCCAACACATCCATCCAGATGTTCAGGAACCTCATCTTTGTGACACCATTGTGGGACGACGCATACGCCTCACAAGGACAAAGTTGGACAAGTGGATAAAGTTGGACAACTCCCCGAGCAAGGAAAATGGTACTCTGCTAATGAAGTCACCAACATGTTTCCTCACATGAACGAATACACAATGGAGACCATTGTTTCTTAAGGAAGGAGTAATGATCCAACCAGCAGCCGATAGGTTCGCCTCGACAGGTTTGCAGCCAACAGGTTCACCTTCGACAAGTTCTCCTCGACAGGGTTTCCTTCGACAGGTTCGCCTTCGACAGATTCACCTCCAACATGCTCTGCGACGGTTGAACTTCTGAACCATTAGAACTTCTCTTATAACTGAACATAACAAGTAGTCACCCAAGCATCTCAACATCCTATATAAGCATGTACATTAATGTAATATAGCATCTTTCTGATCATCTATCCGATTCCTCCATCTTTCATGGAGCAGAAGTAATAAATTGGTTCGAATTCTTGCATTTTGTCTATGTGTATATTTCTTGTCGATCTAGTGTGTTTCCTACTTTGTTGGTTCTCTTTATATGCGTTCGCCATTACAGAACTTGACTCATTCAGTCGATTGTTGTCCCCAACGTGCACCTAGGCACGGACTAAATCATTTCCACTCAATCCAAATTATAAAACCTTGGTTACAATTAATAAATATCTCCTCATACATAAAGCCAGATAAAATATATTTGTCTTATATATTTTTTGTCACATTTGATAGCAAAAAAAACACATCTTTTAATAAAAAATAAATAACTTTTCTTGAGAGATTTATAATTTCTTTTAAATGCACATGGAGTAAATATAAAAAATAGGGTTTTATGCTTTCGAGTCCTCCACAAAGATGGTATCCAGAGTCTTTACGTTCAATTTCAAATGGTGCCTCAAACACCCATGGAACTACCGATAACAAATTCCGCAGCTCCAAATGAGAAGAAGTGTCTTAAATTGATAAACTAATGGATTAACAAAACCATAAATGCCAAGTGAATCCATTTAATTCCTTCCACAAACCAAAAAACCTCAACACCTTCCAACAATAATGATCTGATACCACTTTGACACAAAAATATGAAAGTGGCCTCAAACACACATCTTTTTATTAATGAAGAAAAGAAAAATAACATCACAGATAATGTGAGGGCTAAAGGCCAAAATCTACCTCACACTAAATGGAAGTGAACTTAAATAATTAATATCCTGTAACTAAAAAAAATAGTTCTAAATTACTAATAATGGACAACTAATCATAGATTCACATGATGTGATAAGTGTCCATTTACAAATGTAACTTAGTTCTAAACTAACTTCTTTAACTTTAGGATCACAATTTTCTAACATATATCTACATTTTAGATAATATAACATACATAAATGCATATATGAAAGTGTACTAGATCAAGGAGTTAATCATAAACTCCACACATCTTTTTTGAAACCATTCATCATTTTGTGTGTCGAATAAATCCTCTGTTGGCTCCACTCCATACTTTGTTTCCTATGAGTTGCAAACACTATTACAAAGCATATATATAATCAAAGTTTTCTTATTCTTACATTAATTATAAAATAAGGGACGTAAAACAACATAGTTACAAATTGTTCAATTAACCCGTGATACCCCAACATATACTAACAACCCTTGATTGATCCAATTTCAATTAAATGATTGGATAGATCTTCATTGTATGTTATCATTTGTTAGAAAACATCCATGTATGATTTTAAATTACTTAAGATATAAACATCACAGGAAATGTGAAATCTGAAACAATTTTACATGTACTCACAAACTTTGTTTACAACAAAACAATTGAATATTAGTATTTTACGTGATAAATAAAGTCTCTACAAATTAAAAATAAAGTAATGATTACAAATGTTTGAATGTCATTGTTGTTGGGTGGATTCCCCTGTGATGTGGTTATGCTCATTTCTTTGACCATCCCATGGTACACCTTTTTTAGTATCCCTACTGACATCTTTCAGGTATCATGTTGTTCTTCCTTTGTGATTTTAGTAATCTTCCTGAGAAATGAAAAGCACAATGAAAAAATATTAATATTTATATGAAAATAAGCATAGCAAAATATTAAGTAAGTTCTTGGACTAGCATATACATATCATATATAGACATTTTTAGCAATAATACTTGTTGAATGTGCAGGTTCAACACTGCATTCAAGAACACAAAAAAAACACGCATAGATAACCATAAAGAGAACACACAATTGGGGTCAAGTACTCAACCGACTTGTATTAATCTTTAAAGGTATATTTATAAATCATATAGAGAGATTGGAGAGGTTACACCAATTCCAACTTCTCTTTAGTTAAAACAACTGATGATGACGACTAATCAGAGGCCCAAAAGGTCCCTCCAACATCTCCCCCACCCCAAAACTCTTCTTCATACTGAAGAGAACAAGTATGTAGAAAACAAACATGACTTGTAGTTCTTTGTGTCAATCATTTGCCATTAAGCTTCTTTTTTGTGTGATGTAAGGTGTCTTATGCTTGAATGCATTCAATGTCATATGTCATGAGGATTAATAGTGCCTGTGATATTTTGTGTTTCTTGTGCGTGGTCTTGGTCATGACCGACTAATGTAGACTCAAATGACTTGACTCGACTTCAGGAGTCGACAAGAGACAAACAAAATTTGTATCATTTTTTTTCAACGTTTTGTGAGATGGTTCACCATTTGTTAGAGGGCTTATCCACCTATCATATCTGCACGAGAATTAAGATTACATTCATTCATAACTCATACATTACATAAAGGCTCAATAAGAGCATACATGTCACTTATAAGAATTCAACTTGGGTGGGGAGGGTAACATTCAATCCTCCCAACCACCCAAGCTACAACCAATAGACGTATCAATCCATATATTGAAACACATATTTTTGGAGATCATGAATTTAAGTTCAATATCAAGTAACATTCATAAAGTAACTTCTTGAAAAACTTCAGCATCCAACTGCATCATTTGACATCTAATTGCACCCATTGAAGGCCGAATTCACTAGTCGGTTATCGACCGACTGCAGCAGTCGATCGTGGACAAAAGGATGCTAGTCGACAAAATGATTCCTTCGTTGGGTTTTATTCATTTTTTAAGTCGTTGGGGAAAACTATGGAGATACTGACTTAAACAACCATCGTATAAATTAACACTCCGGTCGGATAAACTTATGTGGTTGAAATTTCTTGGTAACTCAACACTCCGGTCGGATAGTGGTATAGTCGACATCCTTTTTGGGTGGAAAATTCACTTTCTAGATAATAAATTGAGAAATTGGTTGTGATAAATTAAGGCATCATTTCTTGCAATCATTTTTCTTTGCATATAATATCACGAGCACACACCTTTGGTTGACTTTTATTGATCTAGGCCAACATCTTTATCATTCTCTTGGAGGCATTCTTTATCAATGTGCAATAGTCTTTAAATCCTCTTGAAATCTTTTCATACAAGCATGGTCTTTAAATCCTCTTAAAATCTTTTAGTACAAGCATGTCAATTCCTTCCAGGTCCAGACTGCCTCTATCTGCTAATGTTGTCACCCAAACTAGACAGAGGAGACGATGGCGCCACTGTTGTAATATAAGGGATTACATGAACATTTAAGCAAAGATTAAAGCACATAATTCACAAGAAGAACAAAAGAATATGAGTTGAACATCCAATGTCTTATTCATTCTTGAAACTTATATTTATACATCATATATGTGGTTGAGCAGTTACACCCACTCCAAATGCTCTTTTAGTTAGAGTATTAACAAGTTAATGATGGTGGTTAAGGGCCCCTCATGGTCTCTCTAACAATACTTTTTAAATGGTTCATTTTTTTTTCCATTTCAAGTCTCACTAGTATTAGTGCCCGCTGCTCCATAAATGTGCAGTGTAGTTTACTTATAACCTGATTCTTAGAGTCATTGAATATATTTTTGTATTGTAAATGAAAAGTACATATATACATTATTTCCACTATATCCCTCAAAGTTTTATAAAATTGTTTCCCCTTTTCATTTAATTCCAACACCACTCTAGTTGAACTAATGACCAATTCATCATTAATTACATTCTTCTTAATTTTTATCTTCTTAGGGAATCCTATGTCCTCAATGTTTGTCCATGCACAACATTCAACAAATTTGAAATACAAATTTCGAAACATGTTAGCAATTATTGTTGAGATGCAATGCTAGAAAGAAGTCAAACAAAACATCATGTTTATCACCTTTCGATCCATATAATTCCTCTATTTCCAATCATTTCTCAAAGATTTTTTTCTCTCCTTCACTCGGATTACGAACAATCTTATAAAGTTTCATTAAGTTTTTACTTTGCATAACACATATAAATCAATACACATCATTTAAACATACAAATAATTCAAATATATTACATTTACATTAAATTACTAAAACTTGCCATGTTCTTTATTTTAGATGTGTTTCTCTTGATCCCTTTGAAGTGATTTTTATTCTATGATCTTTTATCAACCATATTTTATCAATAAACGCCTTGCATAATGAAACAAATAAATTATGAAATAATTTTTTGCACACCAGGTAAATAATTTTAGTTAAAAAAGTAGAGTCGGGTCAACCTATGCGTATAAAACAACAACTTAGCACCGGTGTGCCTTTTTATGCAATAACTCACCAGTGCTCTTTTTATGTGACAACACATTGGTGTGCATATTTTATGGCACACCGATAAAGATATTAACATTTTAAAAGTTGAATCTAAACAATGTGTATTTCATAGATAAAAGCGTGTGCATATATCCTATAAGATGCAAACTGGTTAACCTGTAGTAATTTTAATCTTGTAGTAATGGTGCACTTGACAAGAATAAATGCACCGGTGCACCTATTCTATACATTGCACACTACGGACAGCATTAACGTTTTAAAAAAAATTCTGATAGCGACAGCCCTGACAGTTCATATTCAAATCACATCATGATCTCGGACCAAGAGTGATCCAAATTCCCATATATTAATATATATTTAACAAAGAAGTTTATATATACAATAACCAAATATTATTCTAGAAAAGAAAAGGAAAGCAAGGAGAGCCCTAAGGTTTGCAGTAGTGAAGGTGACTCTGAAGGAAGAAGCACACAAGGGTTTGCAACATTGAAGGTAACTCTTATATCCTCTATTTTATTTTAAAAGTATAAATTTATGCCATTTTTAAATTCTATTGAGGGAAAACTTGCCAAAAATGTCTTCTCTGCAAAGTTGTTTGTGTCCACGGTGAATATCCCTTACAAAATTTCTCTTCAAAGAAATCTGCCTCTCTAAATTATTATGTGGTAAATCTCTCTTGCATAACTTTCTCCTCAAACTTTTAGTGAAAAAGAATTTAGGGATTAGGTTTTTATTTTATTTGTAATATCGTTGTATTAAATTTAAATTATCGCTCTTTTTTCATTTGATATTTTGGCCAATTGATGATAAATTGATGATAAATGCGCATGACCTCTTTTTTTTGTAAAAACTGGGATTATAGTGCACCACTTAGAAACAAGTGCACTGGTGGAATTTACTGACACAAGCACATCATATAAATAGTAAGACAAATGAAAATATAAATTTTCAAAATTTTAGCTCGGGATTTCGGTGCGCTATTCAGATAATAGTGCACCGGTGCATTATATTGATATAAGCTCATTAGGATAAACAACAAGATACAATAAAATATACATTTTTGTAAGCTTTTGGTCGGGATACCAATATTCAAGTTAGATAATAGTGCCTCAGTGCCTTATACTGATATAAGATCACTAGCTACACAACAAGATAAAAAATGAAAGTGCAAACTTCTGCAATTAATACTTTGTAGAGGTTTTTCCTTTGTACAAGTGGTTTCAAAGGTTTCAATAGGTGCACACCTAGAAATGCATACACTAGTGCATTTACCATATTAAGGCGCATTAGTGCGTCATTTTGGAAGATGGCACACCAATGATTAAAAAAAATGTAAGATGTCTATTTTCCAATTTTGATTTTAAGAATGAAGACATGTATTGATTGTATTTTTTACTCAAATGCAGTGGTAAAAAGAGTGATAAATCAAAAGGATGATTCTTCAAATTCTAGCTCATTTCATATTGTTCCAAATTCAAGTTCTCCCTTGACATCACTAGTAAGTGCATATTTATTTATTTTTTGATTACCTAATTGGGTTTTTGTTGTCTTTGCACGAGCATTTGAATAATTTTGCATTGAATTTTGTAGGATCTTGATTTCGGATCAAGTTCCAATGCACATGATATTCCACTACTCCCAAAAATACACAAGGTCTCATTAGGAGAAACATACCATAGGAAGATAGTAGATAAGAATGGAAGGCCACTTTACCCTACCAACTATAACATGTCATAATCTAGTAACCATCCTGGACCAATGGTACTTTAGCATGAACTGTATCTCTTTTATGACACCCCAATAGTATGCAGCTATTCAAAATTTAAAGGGTTGAAGGTGCACCATAGGCATGTCACACTATCCCAGTATATTAATGACCAACTACCCAAAGTTGTTAGTCTAATACCCCGCACTACATCCAATGATCCAATAGGTGAAATTGAAAAGACACATAGGAGCACATCCATATGCTCATTCTTTGAAAAGTTAAAATCCAAAAAAGCCATGCTTCATCAAAAATTGACCAACCCATCTCCTTCTTTTGAGTCAAAAAAGAGTTATAGTGAGCCAACGTATGATATCAATACTACCCAAAACATCTCTACAAAAAGATCCAAAAAGTTGTATGAGCTAAGAGAAAAAATGTCCAAGTATAGTGACAAAGGAAAATTCAATTCTTGGAGGGTAGTGATGACTTCTCTCTTCCCATCCATCTACAATGTAAATATCAAACCCATTACAATCGTGCTATGTGTGGTGCTTGGCCATCTTCCTTGCTTGTGCTCAATGTTGGGACTGAATTCTCCTATTGTGGTAACAATTACATGATCGCAAAGTATAAAATAGAACTTGTAAATCTTTGGTAGTTTATCCTTTCAAATGTGTTATGTCATACTGTGGTCCTCTTTACTGAGTTTGTCTAGTTACTTGAATATTATTAAATACAAATATAGTATTTCCATGTAATATAGTATGTGCATGAATGGTAGTTCTTCCGGAAACTTTAACATGAAGAACATGTTATATATCGATGGCCATCCATGCACTCATGGGAACATTGTAGGGTTCATAAATATTTGTAGGTGCTCATTGTTCATCGCAAATTGTTCATTTGAGAAACACTCCAATGAAAAATAGTTGTTTATGAAGAAGAAGAAATTTAGATTTGTTGTTGTGCATGCCATACATGGTTTCTCTCATAGTGATGAGTTTCTAATAAACTATAACTTTAGTATACCACCAAATGTGTGTCAAAAATGGCTTGTAGTGGGGATACCTTTATACTTCCCCTTGGGGCATAAGAATAATATCATTGAGAAATTGTATTTTTAGATTTCCAGTGGAATTAATGTTAAAGTATTGCTTAATAACACATTTGTTTTATAAAGTGGTTGATTGCATGTGTACTTTTGGAAAAAATGTATGCTTATAATCAATGTTGGGTATAATGTTTTAGCATACTAAATGCATTGTGTTTACTAATAACATCAATTTAATGTTCAATATTTTGGCAACTGCGATTTCGATGATGATCAAGTTGTATACCATCTACTGTTGCACCCCAATACAATGTCAACTCAAGAGAAGGATGATAAACATGTAGAAATCAAATATGAAGCATAAAAAACATAGTTGAATCAACCACTTATTCAATTCCTACTATGTCTTGAGTCGTTAATTCAGAACATCTATAGTAACACTAGTTATTCATGGGTTGGGGATGAAAACAATGATATAGAGGTTGGTATGAATGATTTCTTATGGGATAACCATGCCATGTAGGGAATATTATTAAATGAATTCCAACAATATGAGCTCCGGAACGATGCTAATATTGTCAATTCCTTCTTCAAAAGCATGAAGTATGCTTTAACCACCCCTCCATTTGGGCATGGATCAAGGTCTACCAAACTGGGGACAACAATGTTGTTGAACAACTTGAAAGCAATGTATAGTATGTTGGGCACGTGCTTCTTGGAAATACTGAGGTAACTAGCCATCAAATAACATTTCCCACTAATTGTAGGTTAATCAAATAAAGGTACTTTGAAGTGATAATGTCCTCTTGGACAACTGCAAAACGGAAAAGTAATTGCTAAAAAAGTTGGGTGGTGAGTACATATCATATAACACTTGTCTGAATTATTGTATTTTATACATAGATGGATACGCAAATAAAGAGACATGTCTTAAATGTGGGCATGATAGGTACCATATATATATAAAAAATAAAGGGTAAATCACATCGCGCTCCTCATAAGATATTGAATCACATGTCTATAATCATAGGGGTTCAAAATATTTTTCATTGCAAATAATTAGTTGTGTTGTAGGGGTGGCATGGCTCACACAAAAGTGAGCCATGAGTTATGTCGATTCCTGCAGATTCAATAGCCATGAAGCATATAGAGGATACATGGCTTGACAAATTCAAGGATGAAGTATGAATCTTTAGATTGAGCACAGCCATGGATGGAATTAACCCATATTCCCTCCAAAACATCAATTATTATGTTTTCCTAGTGGTAGTGATCAATAAATTCCCCTCCATGGTTTTCCATGAAGAAAAGACATCTTATATTATTGGATCTTATAGTTCTTGATAGAAGACAAGTGAAGGATATGGATGTCTACCTCTAACCATTGATCGACAAATTCAATAAATTATGGGATGAATACAAGTATATGATGTATCAAGGCTCATCTTGGTGGAGAGGCATATTGCAACACATGGCATATGTGCAGACACCATGCATGATTATCCAGGACTAGGAATTTTATCTTGTAAGCATGTTGATTGATTTTCTTATATCTGTAATGTTATTTGACAAATTTAATTTGATACAACCACCTTCTTTGTTGATAATGTGTTCTATATACAATAACATTGTAGGTATTGTAATAAAGGGTATATCATGGATGCAAATATTGTAGACCTTCAATAAATCCTAGGTGGTCGAACCACCTAAGAAAGCTAGTGTATGGTTGCTCGAGGGTGTTCCTCCCACAAGATCACCCTTATAGAAGAAAAACATCATATTTCAATGGTAAACCAAAGAGAACCCATATATGTGAAATAATGATATTGGCACATTGACTTAGGGCATATGACATGGGGAGGATAAGGAAATTTCATAATTGTTTGATTCAAATGGGGTATATATGTTCTATGATCCTAATTTTTTTATGCCTATGTTGAGAAAATTCCCATTGAGATGAAAAGGAAATTTGTGTTTTATGAGATTCCATATTGGGAGCATCTTAAGATTTCCCACGTACTAGATCCCATGCATATATTCAGAAAACATGTTTCATCTTATTTATGGAGGCACATATAATCAAAACAAACTAACACATTATTTGTTAGGAGAGATATTATTTCTTTGAATACCAAAAAGAAACATTGGCAAAGAAAAGAAAGTAGAGGAGAGGTCAAAACCTCTTGGTGTTTTAAGGAAGGTGATGTTTGGCATGGATTTTGAAGAAATATGATCTTTCTTTGACAAAGGATGTTATATTGACTGTGAAGGTGCCTTCATTTTATAGGTCGAAGCTACGATGTTACTTCACAATAGAATAAGAATTGTGAGGGTTGAAATCACATGACCATATGAACCTTCTAAGGGTATGTATGCCAATTACATGCTTATTTTTCTGTATTGATGGTTTTAATATGTTATGCATTCACATTTTTATTCTAATTAATTGTGTACATGTTTATTTTGTAGTGTCATTATCCCTTAATCATGCATGGTTGTGTGAACCATGACTTCCCGAATACCTATGACGAGCCATATCTAAAATATTATATGCATTTGTACATTAGATTCTATCAAAGGATATTCACATGGAAAGCATTCCATGGTGGCGTCGAGAGATCATTGATATTGTTTGTATGTTTGAGAAAGAACTACCCACATGTTCCATGGACTTAAAATTCCATCTTTTAATTCACCTAGATAATGAGGTTGAATTAGTTGGGGTGGTATCATGTCATTGGATGTTATTCTTAGAGAGGTACATGAAAAAGTTGAATGGGTTTGTTTGACAAAGGGAAAACCCCAATGGGTTTATTGCAGAGGGGTTCATAGTATACGACTCATTTTATTACAATAGTGAATACATCAAGAAAATAAATGACACACCAGATGGAGTGGTTTGGGATGACCAACAAGATGATGACAAAAGAGAAGGGGAGCTACTCCAAACAAACGAAAAAGGTGCATGATAAAGAGTAAGTCATTTATATTTATTTAAAGTAATTGTTTACACTAAAATTGATAATATAGATTTGATCTCATTCTAAGCTTTTCATTTCATGAATAAATCAACGAATGCAGAAATTGATGTCATTAATAAATTTGTTATTTACAATGCAGGGGTGATGCAACCATGGGTCACATTTTATGAAGAGAAGAGAAGGAAATGGGGCAATGAAATGAAAAAATTCAGATGGTTGGATGATATAAGCATGCCTTATCTGAAAATATGCCCATGATATGTCCCAATAGTTGGGTGGATGACAATATCAAAGAGAAATATGGTGTGTCTGGTAATTACCTGCATGGTGAAGCGAATGCATTAAACACAACGATTTGGTGAAACAACTTGGTAATAATATATCAATCTACTTTTTAATTTATTTTATAATGCACATTTGAATTATAACATCTATTATGTTTTTGTTAATACTCGGCTTACTAAACATATTAAATATTCATTCTTCGCATTTTTTAGGTGCATTTGTACCCATCTATGTGGACATATGGACATCAATTTCACACTAAGGATATCAATGATGGGCGTGTCACATTTGATTGTGAAGTGGAGGTCAAGTTCAAGCAATCTAGTCATGGTAGTCATCATGATCAGAACATATTACAAGGGAATCTAGGCTATGTCAATTAATAATCAAGTTTGTAAACATGTTTAATCAACATAGCATACATGAAATGATTATAAGTCATTACAATCATAATCCAAATGAAATTATTTCATATAAATAAAGTTAAAAATTATATGACCGTCCTCAAACTGAAGAGGTCAAAAGAATACTAAGTCACATATCTTATTTAGCACCCCGCTCTAGATTGGTTTTATACATTCAGTCATCATTCAACTTTACTTTCAAGTGAACAAATGTCCATCAACAAGATTAACTTATTGTTTTTCATGGAATTTCATAAACATCAATTCTTCAATGCATGTATAAGAAGAATTACCTTAATCATAAATCGTTCATTTATATGAATTCTATAGCATACAACAATGCAATTAACATTAAGATTTTATTTATATTTTTTATCAACTCTCATATTGAGAAAGGTAGTTTTTCCTATTTGATGACCAAAAGTGTACATATAAATAATAATTGTAAAGGCAATAGGTTTTATTTTTAACATTGAGACAACAATGCTTGTTAATATCACAAGAACCATAAAAGTTATTAATGTGTCAGTCATAAGGGTTATTAGCATGCATATGACCATAGGGAAAATCTATATTTAACCATATTGTTAATGACAACCATATTTTATCACACTACATTATTTCCAAACCAATGCTTGTCAAGTTAGTATGACATCACACCTCATGAAGACTTTGGTCAACTACATTTGCATAAGAAATATGCTTGCTAGATTTTGAACCCAAATCGTCATCACCACATATATTTCAACTAACCACTAAAGCACAAATTGATGAACACTTATATAGATTATTATAATTATAGAGGTTTTATTATTATTATCTTACCACTATATTGTAATAGATAATGATTAACCAATCATCTTTTGACAATGATATTATAGAATTAGAATACCGTTGTTCTTAGTGATTAAGCAATAATTTTACGACAATAATTTTATAGTATTAACGTAGCATTGTTTTTATTATAACGATAAAATAGAAATATAATATAATAATATGATACCATGATATGGTATGTTATTATTATACTATTATAATGTTTAATGGTAAGTTACTATTGGTCAATTTAATTGAGTTTAAGTATAATGGTTTATTGTTGAGGCTAGGGTTAAGGGTTACAATTAATATAGTATCAATGGTTAATGGATAAATTTTATGACTTTAATTTTAACAACATTATTGCACAAATTTTAATTTTTTAAAGATTTGTTGCAAGCTCATTATTTAGAGTTTTACTATTTCAAACTTAAAAAAAATATTTTCTATTTACAATCCACATCATCATCAATGATCCAATTTAATTATTCACTTTTAAACTTTATGAAATTTTTAATAAATGTGTTACTTTATTTGTCCAATTAGTATTATAAAATTCATTTTAGGGATGAGATTCAAACTTATCACAACATTATTAAAAACAATATATTTTTAAATTAACATTCAATGAACATACCACAGGGTTGGATACAAATTCAATTACATATTTCAATTTCATTTGAAATTGATCCAATGGTTTACCCACTTGCACAAATGAAATTTTCTAAAACATATTACAACCATCCATATCTAGTCTAGTAACCTCATCTAGTGAATAATGAAGGCTTTCAATTCCTTTGAAATACACTCAATTATAAGCAAGAGAACTCAAATAATTGTGCAAAGATTATTAGTTTATCATTTCAATATTTTTGTATTTTTTAACAACGACTAATTTTATATTATACAAAATAAGGTTGAGTTCATGCTCAATGACAAAAACGAGCTACAAAATGGAATCTCTCTATCACAACTTCTTCAAAGAATTACAAAATGGCATATCTCTATTGCAACTTCTTCAAAAGGGAGATTCCATACACTTCCCATCCTTTGTGAGGATTTCAAAAAACAAAAACAAAAATTCTGCTATTGCTAAAATATGCAAAAGAAGACTAAACAAAAAAGCTTGCAAGTGCAAAACATGACTAGACTAGAATAGGTAGAGTTTTTACCTAATCACGTCCTGTCATCCTTGAGATAGAGGATATGTTGTTGCAGATAGATCTGAAAGACCATTTTCCATAAAAATTTCCAGATAAGAACCAATTTTGTATCCTACATCACTGAAAGAATCCTACAATCCCAAATTAATGGGACATGTTGAACTAGTAGTGCCAAAGATCAGAGTTGAAGAGTTGGGGTTTTATCAACATTATCTTTCTTCTTGTAGGAACTTTGTTCTATGAACCACATGGCCAAAATATCCTCCTTTTCTTTACTAGAGGAGATACATTCTTCAAAGCGATGCATGTGAGAGTTAATCACTTCTATGAATTCCTGCATGATTCCATTCAAAAAACAAAATTTCCCTTCTAGAACCTGATTTTGATTGAGCAAGGTGGTTACTAGGTTGATTTCCTCACTCAAAGCATCCTTTCACTTGGTGTATTTATGAGTTATAGGCGAAATTATGGTGAGAGGGATCGATGAGCACACTATTTCATAGATATGCAATTGTAGAGAGAAAAACCATAGAACCACAAGCTTTGAATACTTATGACAATGAATATGAGTCGAATCATGGGAAAAGGTAATAACTAAACTTGAAATGAGATAAAAGGATAAGGCAGGATAGATCAAATCGACATCTAAAATATCCCACGCCCAAAGAAGATGAGAGAGGGTGTGGGAGTGATGCATTGCCATCTGAAATCCCATGCTTCCCATTAAGAAACAATAAGGTATTCCAACTGAGCTCAAATTAGATTACCCTTCATCAAAAATTGTTTTTGTCAACCTTACACCAATGTAGCACAATTGTCACACACTATTTTTTTAGATCCTTCATCGGGGTGGGGTTTGCAAACCTGACTCCCCCTCAAACATGAAAAACTTTCTAATCAAAAGGGTGACCCCTTGGATGGATTTGGCATCAGTTTGAGCATTGTTAGAGCACAAAACATGAAAAAAATTGATCTCCTCAAACCATAAACTAAGGTGGAGAATTTTTTGGATGATAAATCCATAATATTTTGTTGAATATAGTTGGGAGGGACTGAAGCAATGCAATAGTGAGAAAGGAGTCCCCAATGACAGTGGCTTTCTTAATACCCTTTTCTTAAGGAGAAAGAGTCTAAATAATAACGACCCTTTCTTAGCTTGATTGTTTGACACATGTCCAAGACCCCATGTGTAAGAATCCAGTTGTTCTTCGAGGTGAAGAATAATACCTTCTTCTCTTGTTGCCCCTTATTGTTTTGATATTTTAACCAAAATAGAACTCTTATAAATTCAAAAGACAAAAACTCATTGTAAGCAATATTAGTTGGCCTTATGATTCCACAATGACAGATCTCTCAATGCTATATAATAATTCCAACCATACAATTTTTCCCAAACGTTTTAGTAGTAAATATTAATCAAATGAATTTATGGAACAATATTTTTTGAAATTAAAAGAATTTCCCAACAATATGAACATGAACATGATATGAAAATACATAATATATGAAAAGACATAATTTACAATTCAAACAAAATCAACATCAACATGATATGAAAAGGCATAATATAAATACACTTAGACATAATTTAGATATCAAACAACATCAACTTGAACATGACATGAAAATGAATAATATATACATCTAAAGTGAAATATACATATACAAAATAAATATAAATGTCGACTCGTATCTCAACAACAAAATGCACTAGCTAGGTCTTCTACCAAATCCATAATCATCGGCTCCATGCACATCAGAAGATGTAGAGGGTAAATCACTACCTGTAACATGTGACAACGCAACGACTAGAAACTAATGTATATCTTGATTAAGAGCTATACCAACTAATGACATCAGATCATGTACATATATTGGTGCATCAATGGATGTTGCAGCGGGTGCACTAGTGGATGTTGTAGCTGGTGTAATAGGGGCTAGTAGTGGTGGCTTGTTGGAGTAGGGGATGGAAATGGTGGGACTAATGGATTAGTGGAAGGGGAGTCAGTGGATGGTGGTGGGGATGTTAGAGGATGGGATGGTGGTGGTGGGACTAATGGATCAACGGATGGTGGTGGGGATGTTGGAGGAGTGGATGGAGATGGTGGAGCTAATGCATCGATGGATGGGACATATGTGGATGGTGGTGGGGATGTTGGAGGAGGGGATGGTGGTGGTGATACTGATGTAGTAGGGGATGGTAGTGGTGGCACTAGTGGATTTTTGGATGGTGCAATAGTGGGTGGTGGTGGTGGTCCTGTTACAGTAGAGGATGGCGGTGGTGGGACTAGTGGAACATTGGATGTTGCATCGAGGGATGGTGGTGGTGATATTGCTACATGAGGCGATGGTGATCATGGAATATAAGAGTTAGATGAATGTGTGGAATTAGATGATCTAGTAGTTATTGGATCGATGAATGGAGGTGGTGGAGAAAAATTATCTTCGAAAGATTTATTTGGAATACGTTCCCTCACATCATCAATGAGTTTGAGGGAACTAACAATATGACACAACAATATCGCCACATCACAAGGAAGTGTGTACCATATGGGAGAGATATTGGGGTCTCTTGATGTTGTATAGGCTCCACTCTAGGCTGATCCATCAAGTGACAAAGATGATAAGCCACATGGTGATGGAATCTAGGATATGGCCTCTGTCGCTTCATGCCAAGTCTGTAGTCAAGAACTAGCTCAACAAGATCAACCATGTATACATCATACTATGGTGGATCATCCTCGACAAATGTGTCAATATATTCAAAATAGTGGACAATAATAATTAGACAATTTAAACAAAATATCATAATTAATTACATGTGCATTAAATAAGATAAAATTTATGCAACTATATTAATCATAAGAAAATGATCATATATATTACCTCTCATATCTGATGGCTCATCCTGCATAAATTAGATGTTTGCACATCCTCTCTAATCGATCCCTTCATATGGATATCATACACAATCGGTTATTGACTACGTAACATCACCAAAACCTTTGCATCAAGTGCCTTACACATGATATTGGCCTATCCTCTATTGGAAAACCCATGCCCCTAGATGCACATACACACTTAATTCATAGGTCTAGCTAGAATTTGGTCAAATGTAGGCCTGAATGTGGGCCAAGTCACTAGAAATCTCTAAAAATATATATTAAATAACTATGATGCAAAGGAGAAAAATTGTCTCCCCTACAACTAGCTATGGTAGTGGCCTAAAGAAATGAAACTATATCATCGAAAAATAGTATCCCACCTGATCAACTTGAGCATCTACAATAAAATATATACATAATATAACATGGCATAGTTAATGCAATTCCCATCAATGAGATGGTTGGTTTATCATGGTAACAAACAAGACCAAGCACCTAGCCTCCTCTAGCAAAATGCATGTAGTTGCACTGCCCATAAGTGATATGGTGGGATATCATGGTAATAAACAAGGTCAAGCACTTGGCCCCCTTTGACCAAAATGCATGTAGCCTCAACTAGTCCCCACTCACCTAGAAATCACTGGATTGAGTAAATATCATCACTAATTAATCACTAAACATACATCAACTGGGTGTCAGCTGCAACATTAGGTGGTAGATCAAGGAAATGGGTAAAGTTCTCCCATCTTAGATAAACCTATGATAAAGTACACATCCTCCTCTATGGGATAGTAATAAATATTGGGACCAAATCTAAAGGCCTTCCTATCATGATCCCATCGATGGATCAACTTTGTCAATAAATCAGTCTACCCCCTAATCAAATTAGCATCCTCATAAAACTTGAGGAGAAAAATATGAAGTAATATATGATGAGTGGCATCAAAAATAGGATGAGGAACCAAATTCCTCTCCCTCTCTCTATCCTTTCATACTCGAACGATGTCATAAGAATCAAGTTGAGGTGGTTATGTTTCCTAAATTTAATTTACATACAAATTTCATCATTAATTAGATTAATAAAATAAAACATCTATACAAATAGGTATATGAAATACTTATTATGAAATTTTAAAATTTTTTGGGGCCCAGCAAACATTTTCATAAGTAGTGCATACATTTTAAATGAGGTGTGTCACTAATAGTGGTCTTTGTTTTTCATATATCATCGTAAACAATGTGTTAGCATCTAATAGAGTGCACTGTTAACCTAGAATTGTGTTAGTGCTAAAAAAAGTGAACTGGTGGTTATTTCCAACTTTTTAGTATTTTTATACATTAATGGTGCTCCACCTCTAGGGGAAAGCATCACTAAGGTGCCTATGAAAACATGTTCATGGTGCACAAAATACACTCCATATATGAATTTTTGATTTTTTATTGCAAATGTATAACCGATGTGCCTTATATATCTAAAGGCACCAATAATGGTGCACCTAAACCTTTTACATTGTGAATATAACGCATTGGTGATTTCTACAATTTTCAAATAGAAATGTAGTATCGATGCATGTAGTGTATAGAGGCGTATCGATAAAGGGGTGCCATACAACATATTGTTTGCTACTTTTAGGTATGTCTTACATCACAGTGATTGTTCATTTATGGTTTTTGATGGTGAACACATAGGTGTATTGGTTGTTAGATGTAGCGGGGAGGACCGATGCAGGTATTTGAATACAACTGCACTGCATTTGGTGCGAGTTTTATAATGTGTTTATATGAATGGAATGCATCGATGAGTTATATGGTTTTCAAATTAAAAATGTGTTTACAATGCAATTAATCTAAACAATGTTAGGGTTATACTTGACTTGGGAATGAGTCAAATGGTTTAGGTCTTAGCATGTAGTTTTGGGCCCATGGTATTTGTTATCCCATGGTATTTTTCCAATGTATTGCATGTATTGAAGCCTATAAGAAGGCTTGGTACACTCCATTTTAATGTGGCTTGAAAGTGAGCAGGTGATCTCACTTGGCCCGGTTGGCCAATTTGGGCCAAGGTAATGAAGATCTTCATTAACTGGTTTTTCCCCACATGGAGTTTTCTAGGGTAAAATTTTGTGCATGTCTCAATATATGATTGCTTTAATTATCTTATTATTATTATTTCTCTCGCATATCATTTTAATTATGCTCATAAATTTAACAACTAGTATCAAAGCTCGGGTGAGTTTGTGTGAAGGTATTGCTACAGCTTGTGGAAGACCTATTAATTATTGGGCGAGCTATAGTGGGGTCAAGGGTTGGAATATCCCCTTGACCTGAAGGTTTTTGGGGGTTCAGGGGCGGGAGCCCACAAGAAAAAAAAATGGATCTTTTTTTTTATATGGGAAGTGTGAGGATGAAAGAACATACCCTATCAACACAATTCGTCCAATGAGATTTATCCAATGATCTCTCCAAGATGGCATGTCTAATTTCATATTTTGAGTAATTGAAGTCCAATCTACAACTTTAGATCATTTAAAAGAGATAAATCCTAAATACTTAAATGATAACCACTTATGCTACCCAATAAAACCAAATATAAGAGAAATTTTGTGAAGAAGTTGAGGAAAAATATTCCAGTTGTATTTTTGGCTCTTGATATTGTTGATTTGTCCTTCTAAGGCCTCCATAAAGTTGTTCAAAAATTTATTAAACCTGCTTGTGTTAACAGCTAAGGATCCTCCCAACAATATGGTATCATTGACAAATTTCCTGAGAATGATTGGATCTTTTCCTCACCTAATAATTATTCCTAATAGGTTGTCATTCTCACTCTCTTTGGATTCCAAGTTAGAGCTTCATCCATAATAATGTATAAAAACGATGATAAGAGACAACCTTGTATTATTTCAGAGGCTTGGAAGACAGGGGTTGGCCTTCAATTGACGAGTGGGGAAATCCAAGGCCATCCAATGAAAGCTTTGACCCACTAAATGAAAGTGGATGAGAATCCAAATTTTTTTGGGATAACATAAGTGAAACTATGCCTCACTCTGTCAAAGCCATTAGCTAGGGCAATCTTGATAGCCATGATTTTCTCACCTCGAATGACGCTAGAGTGTATTGCCTCATAAACCATGATGGCATTATAAGATATTTATTTATTTTCTTGAAATCCCCCCTAGTACTTAGATATAATTTTGAGTAGAACATTCTTCACCTGGGTAGCCAGGATTTTCTAGGAACAGTTACACAAGGAGATTGGCCTAAACTAAGACAAGAGGAAGGCTTAGAGTCCTTAGGAATGATCAAACAATCTAAATATTGGTAATAGATTGATGGGTTAATATTTTTTGTTTTTTTATTTGTTGAAAATTAATGGGAGGTTAAGCAAATGATTTTTTATAGGAATTTGATAATAAATAAATGAAGTTACAAACATTAGATGTTTAGATTACAAAATTTGACTGTATTAGATTTTTTGGAAGTCATTGAATCCATTTGTACGATCATAATTTATGATTTCATTTAATTTGTTAGTGAACTTAAGAAAAGGGATTTCATTACCTAAAAAATCCATGAATATTTTTATTTTATTTGATATAACATATATTTACAGACACGCCATTTATGTTCCTATATGCTGCTAAAATACATATGTTGCAGCTCTGATCAGTTTCTTATACACACTTTATTGCCACATGACAGGTTATGCAATGTGGATGTTTGTTGACATAACAAAAACGCCAGGCTATCTTCCAGCCTACAAGTGATGTTTTTGTATTTTTTTTCTTATTTAAGCATGCTCAACCTGTTAGCACCCCGTAATTTCTCTATGGTTGTGGTAGGGAATCACAAGGGTAACCATTTCAACCAACCTTTAGACTGTAGTCTAGCCTTACAGACAGAGAGGGCTCTCTCTTTGTCACAGAAACAAAATCACATATACATTTAGCATTAAACAAGTAGTCAGAAAGCTAGATTCTGATGGGAATAGGGTGTTTGCAAATTTAAAGATGGTAAAACAGATAGACAAGAAGAGTCATTGGGAATTGTAGTCAAATAATGAATCAATCAAGGGTATTATAGTGAAAATAATAGGGGAATTTATTTTGCACTTTGAGGCAAAGTAGGTTTAACAAATAGTCAAATATCTTAAAAGGGTGATAGGAGAAAGAGGAAGAAGCCCAATGAGGCAAGAGGCACCTATCTATGGATGAATTTCTTGCACCACCTTTAGCAGCAACAACAATAAGGATAATAACTGATACAGAGCACTTAACAGAGAGTGAATTCTATAACAGTCATCATAAACACATTACAAATGCAACGTCTGATACAAGGAGTGCTTAATGAAACAGATTCATCATATGAAACTAGAGCGCATTAGCAGAAAATCACATAAATGAACATGATCAAACAAGAAAAACAGACTGAATGTAGAACACCATGATGAATCTCAGAAACACAGAATAATGTTTCTCATTAACACTTCCAAGAAAGTTTACAGAGATGCGAAAACCAAGAGAAGAATTCTTTCTGAATGAAAGTTCCAACCCTTTCCTCATCAATTGAGGCTATATTTATAGTGTTATGGCTCCCAAGACCAACCTCAAAACAGAGCCTAATTCTGTCACAAAATTTGGGGATAAAATCCTAAATTATCATTCAAATTCTAAAAAACTCCTGAGGTAAAAAACTCCTAAGGTGGCAGATTCACCACGATTTCTTTCCAAAACAGGAAATGGGGATCACAGACACGTTTGGTAAAAAATGGGAATGCAGCATCTGAGAGGCATGCTTGCTTGACTGAAAATGATGTCCCAGAATGTATCTAACTGTTTTATTCTCCCAGGTGAACTCTGCATTATTGAATTTCTCCATGCTTCGTTCCATTTCGCACATCTGCTAATATTTTCCTCCTTGCACCTTTGATATTGTAAAATCAATCATGGTCGTAGATCTCCTCTGCGAGGGATCTCAACCATCCCATGGTGTGGTCCTTTTGCGATTTAGCGGTCCTTTGCTTCGTTAATCTTCGTGCACATTTCTAATATGAAATCACGTGGGACCGTAGATCCAATCAGTGCCCTGATCTCCGTTGTCCAAAACGTATGGCCTACGATATTTCGCAGCGCCTACCCTTTGCTAAACTACGTGCACTCCCTCTATGCGAAATAAATCCTGGACTATTGATCAAATCCCTGCCAGATCTACATTGTCCAGGGTTGCGGGGTCTACCAAATTTTCGCAGCGCCCCATTCAACTAACCTCCAGGCATCTCTTGATCACGAAATCAATCCTAGACCATCGATCGGATCTTTGCCTGATCTCCGTCGTCAAGATGTACGAGGTCCACTGAAATGTCACAACCCTATCTTGTTTTATCTTTCGTGCATGTTGCAGTGGTGAAACGCCATACCTCCATAGATCTCGCCCGTGCAAGATCTTGGTCGTCGAAACCAGTGGACCCTACCAGATTTTGTAATCCATAAACGGTTTTAATTCTCGTGCACATTTCCTCCGCGAAATTCAGCTCGACCATGGATATTCGAGCTACCTAGATCTCCGTCGTTAGGTTGTGAGGGTCCTACAAGATTTTGCAGCCCCGACTTGTTTTAACTTCCGTGCACCTTTCTGATGCAAAATCTGCTCTCGCTATAGATATTAAGCATCTATAGATCTCGACCATTGAAACCAGAAGGACACAATGGATTTCGCAATCCTCCATAGCTTTACAAATCACACATCTCTCCCTCGGTGAAATATTCCTCCGCTGTCGATCTGCTTCTGCTATGCATCCACGTCGTTTATTTTCTCCACCGCATAACCTATAGCGCCTTATGTCCAACCTTCAAGGTCCTATGACATGGAATTTCCATACCTTATCCCTTCTTTCATTTGACCTACTCTCCTTCCAGCAGCTTAGACCAGAATGGTGCTTAACACCTCTGCAAAATATTTTAAAATTTAGCACAGGTGTTAACAGCGGCTCCAACTCGGGGATGATATCCTACCTGTGAGGTAGCAAAGAACTCCGTAGACCAGGTGCCTTATCCATTGGGTTGATCCCAATCTTTCCTGAAAATCCCCAACTCTGTTCTAGGGTCTGCAACTTCAAAATTTTCGTAAAAAGAAAAACTAAATGACAACACCTCTTGGGGACCTTACTTCCTTCACCTCAGACTTTAAGTCTAATAGAGAGCCACCGACACATGCAATGTTAAAAATAAAATGGTATATACAATGAAAATGGAGTTGAACTTACTTTACAGGAAATAATGTTTGAGGAGCCTCCCATTTACAGGAGCCCCAAATACCAATCCACCCTCTATTTCTTCCAATACATAATAATTCTTTCCTTTGAAGGCTACAATTTTACATGGGCCTTTACACAGGTTATCAAATTTTCCATGCTTCCCCTTCTCCTCATGAGGTGCATCCCATTGCAACACTACATCTCCTATTTGGAAATCATCAAGTTTGGTTCTTCTATCAAAAATATCTTTCATATTTTCCTGGAACTTTTGAATTTTGTCTAATAAATGCTACCTCTATTGCTGCAATTCTATCAAATGATACATCCTCCTCTGAGTTGGATGTGTTTCTGTTTCCTCTTCCTGTAGCAATTTCATCATTGGAAAGATCAAGGAGCTGGGAAAAATCACTTTAGAGCCATAGACCAGCTGGAAAGGTGAGGTGCCTATAGAATGTTTTACACTAACTCTGTCAACCCACAATGCATGGATTAGATTTGTGTGCTAGGGCTTCTTGTTATCCTGCAGCAGCTTCTTAATGATTCTCATGAGGCTCTTATTTGAATATTCTTCTAGACCTTTTCCCCGGGGGTAGTAGGCCATGGACTGTCCCAATTGTATGTGATATTTGAAGTAGAAATCCACCATTTTCTTAGAGTTGAATGCAGGAGAGTTGTCAGTGATTATCTTCCTGGGAACCCCAAATCTTGAAAGGATATGCTCCTCTAGGAACTGCATGATCCCTATCTCGGTAGCTTGTCTTGTGGGAATGGCCTCAATCCATTTTGTGAAGTAGTCAGTGGTAGTGAGGATCCACCTGTGCTTCCCTGAGGAATGAGGATTGATTTCTCCAATAAAATCTAGCCCCATTGCTGGAAAGGGGGCTTCAACCTGTATGGGTTTCAAAGGCAAGGGTAATAGCTTCCTCCTCCCCTCAAAGATCTGACATTTGTGGCAAGCAACCACTTTCTTATGAGTATCGGAGAAGATGGTGGGCTAATAGAATCCTTCCCTCGTGATTTTGTTTATAGTGGCCTTCCAATGGTGATGAACTCCACATTCTCCTGCATGGAATTCCTCAGTGAGTCTCTTGGCCTCCTGCTCATCCACACAATTCAGCAGCACCCCTCCTGGCTCCTTCTAATACAATTTTCCCTCCAAGATGCAGAACCTAGATGTCTTCTACTTGAGGAATCTGGCTCTTGTCCTGTCCATACCTTTTGGGGCCTGCAGATGCTGTAACACAAATATAATATCAACGTACCATGGGGATAGCAAAAAATGATCACCTACTGGGGGACCTAGTTGTTCTTGAGTATTTTTCTCTTCTACTGACAATTCAACAATCATATGCAGGCTGAGAGCATCGCAATTCGATTGGGCCATAATCTTGGCTAGCCCCTAGCCTTTAATAAACTTGGTGGGCTTTATTTCTAGGTCATGCTCAAGAAGAACTACTATCCACTTCCCCCTTCGTCCCTCGGGATCAGTTTGGGTTAGAATATCTTTCACAGCATTGGTGGGAACGTGAGCAATGGTATGGGAATGTAGTATGTATACTCAGAAATCCTTTAAGGCTTGCACCAGAGCATAGGCCTGCTTATCATGGGGGAATCTCTCAGGGTCTTGCTATAGAAAGCAATAGGCTGCTCGTGTCCTTCGTGATTCTTCTGCAGCAATACCCCTACTACTGTGTGTTCTGAGGAAAAAGAAAATATGAGGAAGTCCTTAGAGAAATCGGGGCTTGCCAGCACAGGGGCTTCAGAAATGGCCTTCTTTATGTCTTCAAAGGACTGTTTTGCTTCAGCTGTCCACCTGATTTATTTATCTTTCCCCAACATATTGGTTATATATTTTACTATTTCAGCAAATGCATTTATGGATCTTCTCAGTAAATTTAAATTTCCCAGGAAGGACTGAACCTCGACTTTATTTCGAGGGAGTTCAATTTTGTTGATCGCCTAAACCCTTCTAGGATCTACCTTGATGCCTTCCTGAGAGATTATATGGCCCAACAATTTCCCTTCTTTCATATCAAAGAAAGACTTTTTAAGATTCAAGGAGATGCCAAACTTTCTGCATTTCTTGAACATTCTTAATAGGTGGATGACATGTTCTTCATCAGACTTGGAGAAAACGGTGATATCTTCTAGATAGATGACCATAATTTTGTCTGTTTCATTAGCGAACGCTATGGTCATGGCCATGTGGAAGGTTGCTCCCGCGTTCATCATCCCAAATGGCATTTTATCATACATGAAGGTGCCCCAAGGTGTGGTGAATGTTGTCTTCTCTTGATCCTCCAGGTGCACCACGATCTGGTTATAACCTGAGAAACCATCCAGAGTGGAGATCCTCTGTGATCCCACCACTCTCTGCAAGATATGGTCCATTTTGGGGAGGGGATATTGATCCTTCAGAGAAACTATGTTCAAGTTCTTGAAGCCAATACATATTCTTATTTCCCCGTTCTTCTTTCTAACAAGGACCAAATTTTCCACCCAGCATGAGAATCTGAGGGCCACAATGATTTTGGCCTCAAATAACTTCTTGATCTCCTTTTCTACCAGGGGAAGCAGCTTGGGATTCATCCTTCTTAGCTTCTGTTTGAACGACATCTCGTCCTTCTTGATTGGTATGGTATGTTGGATGATGCTCGTATCATAAGTCTTAAGGTCCTTGTAGCTCCAAGCAAACACATCTGAATATTCCTTCATCAGTGAGATGTACTTTTGCTTGGATTCATGTGAAAGGGTCCTTTCTATTTTGATGATCTTAGGCTTCTCCTCTGTCCTAACATTTACATCCTCAACATCTTCATAGTTTGGGACTAGTTGAGGTTCCTTAGCCACATCATTAGGATCAAAAAAAATTTATAGAGGAACTAGACCCCTGGGGATGGAATTGCCTTTCAGCTGCAAAATCTCCTTGCCACAGAGGTTGTTCACATATTCTTACTGACCCTCAACCTCCTACAATTCATGCTCCCAAACTTCCTCAATTTCACCACCCTCAACATCTTCAATAGGAGCAACATCTTCTTCCTGGGGTATTTCTTTGGGATCAGCAGTATGTCTTTGCAAGGGTTCTTGAGAGGGAGTAGTCTCCTCTAGAAGCTCATTCTCTTCATCAACCGCCAATCCATCAAACTCCCCAGTGAGAGTGAGGAACTTGTGGATCTGCTTGTCATCTGGCAAAGACAATATAAGTCTTAATATTAATTTTTTAAACTTAACGATATAAGTCTTTTCTCTTTTAAACTAAAGTTAAACAAAGATTGTGGTTGATGCAAATTTCATTTTGTTAAATGATTAATAAGAACATAAATGAATAGATTGTAATTGTAATAATAAATATTTGGTCTGAGTTAATATTTCATTTTTAATTTAGGTTAACAGAAATTATCACATTAATCATTAGAAAAAAAAATAATAGTAAATGTGTTTAATATCATGAGATTTCTTTATGAGAAAGAAAGTTTATGCAATTTAAAAAAAAAAAAAATTATGTGATTTAGTCACTTTAAAATAAAAGCTTAAGCATGTTGAGAAAATGTGAACCTCAACATACTTCATATATGAATGTATAATTGGCTTTATTTTTTTTATTATGTTTTGATATTTATTTTATTTTTATCAATTGGCATATTGTGCAAGAAGTGATGTTTCCCAATGACATTGGTAGGAAGGAGATATCTCTTATTATAGAAGCATTTATATCCTTATTTAAAGTAAATTGTTAAAGTTGTTATGACCGTATGGATCTAATTGGGTTAACACTAATGAAGGGTTACCCATCCTAGAGAGGGTGGCCTCTCCTAATATAGAAGAGGATCACCATTTAGTGAAGCCTAGAATCTAAATCAAGACCAAAAGATACAAAAAAAACCATTCAATTTATAAAGAACATACAAAGAAATTTAGAGAGGATAACCTCTTTAGGAATTTGAAAAGAATCAAGATATTGAGTATGTGAGATGATTAGAATATGTTTACTGAAAGAAATGAAAAATAAGAAGCCTAGGTCATCTATTTATAATTGAAATAAAAATTGAAAAAGTCAAAGTCTCAAGACTTCTTATTATGTTATATTAACAATTTTAACATACAATGTATTGCAAAAATATATAAATATATACTCAAAAAATTAATAAAATAAAGCAAAAGTTGATTAAAATAAACCTAAAAAAAATCCTAACAACCCATAACACCAATAATAGATACCAAAATTAAAAAGTTAAAATAATAATCCTTAGAAAGGATAGAAAAGTTAAATGCTTATTCATCTTACAATTAAAGGGCTTCAATATTATTTAATTAAACTAAAGATGGAAGATTCTCAAAATGAGATTGACTTTTACAACAAATTTGCAAGAATTCTTTGCAAAGTAGAATAATGGAGACCACATAAAAATATGAAAATTTTTTTTTTTTTTCAAATGAAATTTTTGTTGCCTTAATTGATTATGAAATTTTTGTCTTTATTAATTTTTACAACAAATTTGGAAGAATTCTTTCCAAAGTAGAATGATAAGATATGATAATTTTGTTTTTCTAATGAAATTCTTCTTGTTTTAAGAGATTCGATTTCTTTTAGTAGAACTAGAGTTAAGATAAATAATAAATTAAAAAATTCTCATATTTAAGTTTCATATATATATAAAATATATGTAATATTTACTAAAAACAATTAACATAAAATATAATAATAATAATACTTTATTTTTAAAATCATAACTTAAATAAAATAGATTTATTTTTATAAATTATAAAATGTATATATTTTATTTGTAATTTTTACCAAAATCAATTAATATAAAATAATAATAATTTATTTTTAAAATCACAACTTAAAAAAATCTATTTCAAACTATATATATAAATTTATAAATATATAAATATATAAATTATAACAATAATAATAATTTATTTTTAAAATTATTATTAACAGAATACCAAACTTTTTATAAAAGTAAAAAATACAATAAGCTTATTAATATGCCCCAATAAACATAGATATTAATATTTTTTTACTTTTCTACTGGTTGTGATTATACAATTATAAAGCTGAAATTTCCACATTTACGTTTTTCATGTTTTCGCAGTTAACTTGTACAGCTAGTTTGAAATCAGACTACACGTCCCTGTGGCACTGAAGCAGCTATTCGCGGGTTTGCACTGCCAACCTCCCGAACTCTGAAATAAAACCGTAAAAGGCTTCGAAAACTAACAAAGCTACCAGAAAACCCTTGTAAACCTCTACATTTACACTTATACACATTCCCAATATACTTCGACATTTATACCATTCTACCTTACTCCATATCTTCTACATGTCAAACAATCAATCCTCACAGGGAAAGAAAAGATGTGCAACTCTTCCACTGTAGACCTGTAGAAAGATTCCTCTTAAGTGCCTGTGATTGATCTTATGATTGCATGCATTCTACGGTTGCGTTGGAGGTCAATTCACACTATGGAAAAATGGACATCTGAAGTACACTTAGGAGGCTCTAGGTTGTCTGTGTTGACTGCTAACAGATTGAACCCGTTTACTTTTCAATTATCATTTGAGAATTTTGTTTTATTAGCTGATTACTTCGAATCTATACCAGGGAAATTTTAGTTTCACGGCTTTAGAATTACATGATAGCTACAGATTGAGAATCTTTCCTTTTCTGGATTTTAATTACGCTTGAGACATGACTGATCCCAGACTAAGAAGAAACGAGCTAAGCTTTAAAAAGGAAAGGATAAGAGAATATAAATGCAAGAAATTCAGGAGCCATAACATACTAGAGTTTTAAGGATAGTTTGTGAAGTGGATGCTTAGATAATAAAATTGAAGACATGGATTCTGAAAACATAGCGCAGGAAAAGGAAAAGGAAAAGAAAGACATCGATTGTGAAAATATAGCTGCAGGAGTACATTTTGTGTTGGTTCATGGAGCTATGCATGGAGCTTGGTGCTGGTATAAGATTGTGGAGCTTCTAGAGAAAGATGGTCACAAAGTGTCAGCAATTGACCTGAAGAGTGCTGGCACAAATCCGGCTACTGCTGATTCCATCACGTCATTTGAGGAATATAATCAGCCTCTAATGGACTTCCTAGCCAAGCTCCCACAGAAAGAAAAGGTGCTTGCATTAAATCCTGTTATAAATTCACACTCATGGTTGAATCCAATTTCATGTTTTCAATGGTTATTTATGTAATTAGAGGGGCTTGTGCTTGAACTCGATCTACATGGCACCTTTGGAGTTGGATTGACAAATAAAAGGGTACCAATCCATATCTATAGCTACATAAAATGGGATATCTGGTCATTTATGTTTTCTTCTGAATTTCTTTCCTGTATAACTTTTGGTGAAAGTTCTTTGTTGAATCTCAGCAAGTTCAAAGGCTTTACATCCTGGATATTGACTACCAAACTGTGCACTATTTGAAAGATGGACCTGGAGACTCATCTTTGCCGTTAAACCACTTGCTCATGTGCAGCTAGAAGATATCCCCAACTTTGAAATGATGCTGTGTCTGATGCTGATTGCCTGGCTTTATGCCTGTGTTGAGCTTTGGTTAGCTGTTCCTGCACCTTTTGATGGATCTGCCTAATTCTCTCAACAATTTTCCTTATCTACATCTTATTCTTCAGAACCCTCAATTGCTTGCAGCTGCTCAAGTACAAGATGAAATGGAGCCTGCAGAAGATATCCCATACACGTCTAAGTGGGTGACATATTGTTAGATGAATGCACTGCTCTGTTTTAATAATGCTTTTTGTCCCATGTCTTAGGATTTTTCGATTGTATCCCAACAACAAATGCACTGAAGTCCATTTTCCCAATTTGGTCTGTCCATCGGTTTGTGGATGGAAGGCTGTTGACCTCTCTAGCTTAGTGTCCATCTGATTCCATAATGTGGTTCATAAATTTTCAAAAGTTGAGATCTCTGTCTTGACACAATTGAATTTTGCACTGAGAGTAGCGAGGTGCTTTACAGATCAGTATGGGAAGATGCCACCTAACGTAACGTTACATAACATTACCAAAAATAAAAATTATTAAAAAAATTTCATGTCGTCTCATAAATAAAATTTTAAAACCAAATGAAAAGTAATTAAAAAATCCATAATGGCTCAGAAAAAAAAACATAGATCCATCTTAAACCCAGATCTATCAAGCACTGAGAAGAATCAAATTTTATGAGGTGTAATTTTTTTCCTTAACATGTAAAAATTTTAGGATAAAAAAATTACTACTCATGAAGTTGGATCCCTCTTGGTTCTTGATAAATCTGGGTTTAAGATGGATCTATGCTGGTGGTAAATCAAAATGAACTAACACCTGAGTAAAGAACTTGTTTGGCTTCTTGACCTGATATGGTCTTGCACAGGAGTAGCATACACAGTTTGCTAAATCTGTCTAGTGCCAAAAAATACAATCGTGTTTTTGAATAAACTACTTATGAAATCCATAGATTTCCTTTACAAAGGTCGACTAGGCACTAACAAGGGTATACACAGTCCTAGCTTACAGTTGCTTGGGTTGCTGATGCAACACAGTTTACTACCTCTGATGCACTTTGCAACATCATTCTGCAATTTGGGCCCATATGCATACCTTTGCAAATTAGAGACCATTTGGCTGACACCAAAATGACCAGCTACCTTCAAGGCGTGTGCTTCACGTATCAGATAAATTCTAGTTTCTCCTTGTGGGATGACAATCTGCCCATTCAATATAATAGTCCATTCTCAAGAAGGAAATCAGATTAAACTCGGAAGTCCCTCCTTGAGCCTCCTTGAGTACACTCTTGGTAAATTTCCTTGAAAACAACATCTGCAACATATAATTCTTTATACTCTTCATGAGTGAATGGTTCCAATTGCAAGACTGCTTGCCGCTATTACCTTGGTGACTAGTGGTCTGGATAAGATGCCAGCAATTTTATTTGTTACCCCCTTCTTGTATTTGAAGTTTGAATTGTTGCAGGAAGACCATCCTCTTGAAATGGAGACAATGTTTATTTTTCTATGAGTTTGCAAGTGCCGCAACGGTTGATGATCTGTATAGATCACTGTCTCCTTTCCCAGTATGTAGTGCTTCCATTTCTTCCCAGTTTGGACCAATGTGTATAGCTACTTGTCATAAGTTGGATAGTTCAATAATGCCCCAGAAAATAGCTTAGAATGGTAGCATGTCTTTCTTCCCCCTTGCATAAGCACTACTCCGAAGGCATACCCGGAGGCTTCTGTTTGAATTTTAAAAAGCTAATTGCAGGTTGGGCAATGCTAACACTGGAACTCTGCTAACTTTCCCCTTCAACTCCTCGAAGGCAGTTTCTTGTTTCTTTTTCTGTGAAAAGGGCTTATTGCCAGATGTCCCAGCATGCAAAGGTGCAGTGCTTTTGCAGAAGTAAGCTATAGATTTTTTTAAATAATGAGTAGCTCCAATAAAACTCCAAATCTCTGTGACATTGTTGGGTCTAGGCCACTCCAGTAATGCCTTGATCTTAGCAGGATCATGTCTCAATTCACCATCACCCACAACGATTCCAATATAAATAAATGCTGCCAGGAAAATTCACACTTTTTCAAGTTTAGAAGCAACCCATTCTTTTGCACTATTTAAAGACTTGCTTTAAGTGCTGAATATGCTCTTCCCATGATTGGCTGAAAAGATTGATATCGTCTTAATACACAATCACTAAAGAATCTATAAATGGACGGAGGATTTTATTCATGAGCCTCATAAAGGTTGTCAGAACATCGCAGAGTCCAAATAGTAAAGCCAGCACTTCATAGTACATGCATTCCTTGCTTGATTTTGAATGTGATTTTCCATATATCTTCTTCTTTCATCCACACCTGATGGTCTCCAAGCCTAAGATCAAGCTTAGTGAATTGTTTTGCATATTTTAGCTGATCAAGCAGATCATCCATCCTCAAAAATAGACAGCGATTCATAATTCATGATTGTTATATGGTTAAGTGCCCCATAGTCAGGGTAATACACATATGCCAAGTGCCATCTTTCTCGGGAACCAACATAATTGGTGGTCCACATGGTGAAGCGCTCAGTCTTATGATTCCTTGATCAAGTAATTCTTGGATTTGTCTCTTGACTTCCACTAATTCCAACAATAACCGTCTGTACAAACCAACGTTTGGCTTAGGGGATTTTAACAATCATTGAATCTCATGCTCCACCCCACATTCTGGAGGTAACCCTTGGGCTATTGGAACACTTCCTTGAACTGATTTATTAAATTGCCCCACCGCTTCCTCTGCCTCTTAGTACAGCTTGCGTCTCAAGTTTCTGCTTCTAGAACCATTCCATCAGCTCTGGGTTTCAACACCAACATCACAGTTTTTCTATTGACATTAATCAATCTCTTCACTTGGCTGGTTGTTACAAGAGAGAACTTTTGCTTTCCTTTATAAGCATTGATGAGAAATGGTCTTCCATTCTTGACAAATCTATACTTATGACCTTTCACGAGTTAAATAGCATCCCTATCCCACATGTAGGGGTTGCCAAACACAATTGGACAGATGTCCAATGGAACATCACATTCCACTTCATCCATGAAGCTCTCATTGATTTCGAATTTGATCCTGCATTTTCCAGTTTAGTTTTTTATGAAGCCAACCCAGTGGATAAGTGTTTGGATGGTTATAGGTCTTCAGTCCCAACCTCTGAACTAAGTTTCTTAAGATTAAATTCTTCTGAGGCCTAAACTCGAACAAAGCATTGACTTTCAACATTTAGATTTAAATTTAGCATGGAAGAGTTTTTCATGTTCTCCAACTTGCTTTGTTCCACTATGGTGCAAGCTAGCCTATCATCTGGGTCTGAATTACATTCAGCTTCATGTCCCTCCACAGTTGTAGTCAAGTTTTTCTTCTAATTATTTTTCGGTTTAGGGGTGGAAGTTCAGGGTGCAGGTTCCAGGAGAAACAGAAAGGACATTTGGGCTGTGGCAGTTCCAAATACTTTAGGGGCTAGCCAAGAGTAAGGCCGCCCAAAAGAAGAGACCAGACATAGATATCCTTCTTAGCTTCGATACAGAATTTCCAAATTGAACGTAACCGAACCAATAAAGTAGTTGCTTGGAGACCATCCTGCTGCTTGTTTAACTCGGCATCTAGGGTTGGTTTGCATCTAAGCTATTGATATCCATCAGCTGGTTTATATTTCATGAACCCTTTAGAATAGTTCCAATTCCAATCTCTCTAGCACACCATCGGACCAAGCATACCCAACTTAAGGAAGAGGTTACGGTGACCAAATATTGAACTCATTCTATTATAATTTATAGGCTTGTTCGACTTGAAAAGACGAAATTTTGCTTTAAGATTAGCCCACGATTTCTAGCTGTGTGTGCAACATCAAATAGTCCCCATACTCAAATGATGCCTTTCTTGTACAATCGTTTGGCCAAGAACCAAGAGGATTCTATGGATTACCTTTATACTGTACCAAGGGAGACCACCAAACACAATAATCATTGAAAGAAAGGTTTACTAACTGAAACTACCATGGCATGGATGTTCTTTCTCTATGCATGTTGAAATGAATGAAACGATTTTCTAACTTTATATATTCATGGCATTGCCTTGACACATGGCTTTCCAGAAAAGGCCTCTATTCCCTCTTAATACTTTATTAAGATAATTAACCCATGATTGATTAATGTGACCCTTATAACCATGGTTAAGGAACTTTGAGTTATAAAGGTTAGTGAAGGCCAAGGAATAATTAAATCCCACTAGTGTCATCGCCTCTTAGCCTCTCTCACTTTCTCCACTTGTGAATTCATAGCCTTCCATCTCTTCTTTGTCCTTCTTCACTTGCAGCTGTTAGGGATTTTATATTAAACATCAAAAGTATATATTATTATATATTTACAATATATTTGGTCATCTTAGACCATTAATGTCCAGATTCTAGCTTTTATATAATTACATCATATTTACATCTTGAGGTAAAAAACGGGGTGTTACACTGCTATAGTGTGTTCCTTGGAAATTTCCCCTTTTGGATTCTCTTTCTTCTTTGGCTTTTGCTCCTCTTTTGAATGGACTTTTCCCCTTTCTTGTGCTACATGACTAACATGAAATGGCAGAGCATGTCTGCCAGTTGATCCATTATGTTTCCCAGATAAGAGACTTGCTAATTAATTCTAATAACAAACCGAGCTTTGACTTCAGTGTCCTCTTCTTATCTGGTCTGAAATTTAGACATGGAAACAGTTATGCTTAAACATTCTTTCAGCTGGATATTTCTTATGCTTGGCTTTTATTAATCTGAGGCCAGGATTGCTTGCTTTTATGTAATCTAGAGAGTTACGTTTGCACTCCCTATGCCATCTATTATATTGCACTCTTTTCAGTCCCATGGGTCAATTTTGGCTTTTAGTGAACTTTAAAATATAAATTAAATTTTTCTATCCGCTTCCAGGTTGTACAGAGCAAGTTCCCTTTTATTTCTTTTAAATCTATTTGTGGTCAGGGTCAATATCTCTTGGAAGTTTCTCCTTCCGGATTTTCTTTCTTTTGAGGCTTTTGATCCCCTTGCTATTGGGATATTTCCCCTTACTTGTCCAACACAATTGACATGAAATGGGAGAACATCTCAACCGATTAATTCATTCCATTTACCAGAGCAAAGAGTGCACCTCCTTTCTAACAAATCCAGCTCTAAATTCAATGTCCTCTTTTTCTTTGGTACGAGAATCAGACATGGAATTTTCTTTTTTGAGCCTTCTTTCCCAACCAGCTGCTGGATCGTAAAGGGAAAGTTCTCCTTGACCTCTTTCAACTCCCTTTCCTCTCAGAGTCGTCCAATGTTCCATGCAGACCCTTACAATACTAGGATATTCTGTTTTGTCACCAAATTGATCTGTAATTTCAGGGGAATAGGAGCAATAATGCTTTCTCCCCACAGCTGGTTGAGTCAGTTCATAAATCAGTTCATAAACCCCTTTATAGAAAGACAAACATTGCAATGCTACTTGGATTGGAATCTAAAAACAATTAAATGGATTAGAGCATCAAAACCAGAGTTCTGTTACAGATCAGGATTATTCTACGAAGAGTACATCTTCCAGCCTACTGTTACAGAGTTACCGTGGGGATTAGGATTATTCTACGCAGAGTACATCTTCCAGCCTACTGTTACAGAGTTACCGTGGGGTGAGTCCCAAGACAGACACTAAGGGCCATGCACTCTTCCAGTGAGCAGTATGTATTCCATCTTATATACCAATCATTGGAAGAGTGCAAGGTAATAGTCTTTGTCTATACTCTAGACCCACTACCGTTTCTCTATGTACAGGGACAGGTGGCATAGTACCTCCTTCTGCAGTTTCAGTTTTCCTATGGGAACCTCGGAGTTGTTATTGCTCACAACTTTTACAACTTTCTTTTGGCTAGTGTCCATGTACTTTACATCAACATTTCTCCCACCCAAATTATAAAGCACGCCACTTGCATTGGTGAAAACACTGTAAGTAAAATAATTAATAATTTTAAAAAATCAGAGTTTTTTTTTTAATAATTTTAATTTATTAGCATAAAAATCTCCTCTCACCAATTTCTTCTAAACTGATGCATACCTCACCAATCTGTTCTATTGTCCATCTGATTTAAGGTCAACTAAGGGAAATCTCAACACTCTAATCTTCCGTTTCATTTTTTCCTTCCTGCTCTGTCTCATTTCCTATCGTGTGTTGAGTTGTTTAGGGCTTGTTTATAGAGTTGGGTTTTATTTGTAGGTCTCTGCAGTCTTTAACAAGATTGATAGCAGAGAGGAAGCTCAGGGCGTCCAGGTCTGCCTCTCTTACCACTAAACCAGCTTCACACTAGAACATATTGGTGAGTCTGCATAATTTGCTACGTCAGTTCTCTAAATGCAATTATCATAATTTTAAATGCTTACTGTGATAAAATTGCAACTGGAAAAGTTGTTAAATGTGATCAAATGGATGATCCAACCCATTCATATCTTTATATCAATATCAGATGGCTGACTATTATTAAAGTATATTATAATTTTATTAAAATATTAATATGAAAAGTCCACATGCCATCATATTATTTGGGTATAATGATTCAGAACATGTGTTCCCTCTTTAAAAGTCATAGGTTCAAACCCCGAGGGCCATGGTATGTACAACTTCATAAACTAAGAAGTCAAATGAATCAACAGTGGTCCTTTGTCTCACAAACAAGGGAGTCTCATACCATGGTTAGATATATCGCCGATAAAGCATATATATCGTGATATGTTACCTCAACCAATATATCGCCAGCAATTTATCGTGACATGACAATAAATTGAATGTGTCATGATATATTGAATAACTCACGATAAATAAATAAAGTATCGCAATATTTTGGAAATTATTGCCCTACTCATAAAAAATGTGTCTAATTTGGGAAAGGAAGGCACAGGTTGGGTGTTTGGAACTGTTACTATTATCACACAAAGTGTAGCTACCACTAGAGATATCCTATCTGGGATGGTAGAGGTAAGGTAGCTAACCGATGACAACGCAAGGGCCTCGTCCACTACGGGTAAAGAGTAGTTGTCACGTCAAACGAGCTCTTGTTGCTTTAGATCAATTTAGAGAATGAATAAGGGGGAGACCCTACAAGCCTACGAGGGATAATGCACTTACTCAAGACACTCCTAGGGTTGTGCAATGAATGAAAGAGGAGGAAGATGAGCAAATGGATCTAGATCTAGAGAATAGATGTGGTATAGAAGGTTAAGGAAAAGTTGGGGAGGCATAGTGATAAGGAGAATTAACCAACTTGATTAAAAATGTACACTAGGAGTTTAGTAACATAGATCTAGATGGATCTAGCCAAAAGGAAGAAAACCTTAATGAGATCCACCTAAGGTTTACGCAATAATGGACAAAGTGGACCCGAAAGAGAAGATTTGGGTAAGGAATGACTAGATATGTAAGCTTAAAGCTTAGATCTGTGAAATTGAAGAGGGTTCAAGCATACCCAACTGATAGATCTGAAAATTTGACCACCCACCCAAGGAGGGCGCCCCACCTAGAGTAGACTAGTGCTAGATCCCAGGGAAAATGGAGTCGGAATTTAACAAAACTTGACATCTAGGGTTTAATTAATTATCTCTAAGTGGGTTTTGATAGCCGTCATCAAATAACCACTCGATCTATCAGATCTACAAAACTAGGGTTCTAAAAGAGAGGTTTGATGGACACTTGGATAAAAATATTGAAAATGATACCGACCTTGTAGATCACACCTAAAAATACTTGTGGCTGCCTCACTCGTCGATGATCCCTCCACTTAGTTACAATTCCAAGCAAGATCCAATAGCTTCAGGTGTGAAACGTGTTGCTCCAAAGAGGTAAAGCGCCCCCTCCACCTGTAAATCCGAACTACCGAAGTGAGATTCAATTCACAGATAAAGAAGATCTATGCATGTCATCTAAAAGAGAAAAACTCAATGCACAAAAGACAATTGGTCCCTCCCTCGAAGATGGAACGATTTGCCCGAAAGATGATGCAAGGCGTCTTAGCAATCTCCTCCAACCAATTCGCTACCCTGCAAAATTTTAGTACGACCTCCACAAAATATAGATCATAAGCATAAAAGATCCACTAGAATGTCTAAGCAAAAGGAATAACAATCACAAGCAAGTACATTCACAAAGCTTCCAAAATTCTCAGAGCCAAAAGTCCATTACAAATGAGAGAGCATCTCGATATATAGATCTCTCAAGTACATAAAACCTAGATCCAAAAAGATCAAGGGTCAAGATCTTAAGATAAGATCTAACTAATCTACGACTAAGATTAGTCGGATACAACATACATGGATCAACTCAATAATAGAGGGGTACGTATCACTAAAAATGCCCAAGGAGGGGGTACACCACATAAAGATGAGTAACAATCATGACATAGCACATGGTGGGGCTAGGAGGTTATACTATCCTTCACTAGCATGGCCCCATGGCTCAATAATAAGGTGTGATAATCAATAATATCATGAAGTGATCAAAATCACTAGGTCACCCCCTCAAAAATACATCAAAACGCCCTCAAAGTGAAGAAATCAAGGACGTATGGACCCCATGTAGAGTGAAGCTGATGCCAGATGATGAAGGTGACCCCAACACTATGCCTCGGACCAATTCCATGCCATTTTCTTGCCTCATTTGCTCAAATCAATTCCTCATCAGCTATTTTTTATCATCAAAATGGTGCCTCGGGAACATAAAACTGCCAATATCTAACCGAGGACCAAAATATGAAGCCAACTGACCACACGGATGAGTCTGGAACCATAGCTATATGGTACAATCAACTGGTTGCGCCCCATGTTCCCTCTAGTTCCCTAGGAGAACTCACCATTAACTGCAATGCATTTTATTTTGATTTCCCAGGGTTAAACTGCTGCAAAATGCTAAAAAGACCCATATCTCACCCCGACACTGAAAACCGGCTACACCAATGGACTCAGAATGTCCAAATCAACTAGGAATGAGTACTCATACACCATATGTCCTTCGCAAAGGTACGTCAGAGGCCCCATCCATGTCATAACAATAATAATAATAAATCCTGTAAATGCTGATAATCATGAAAATAATACAAGCCATCATAGTAAACCACCATCTGAAGCATGAATACGTCTAATGGACACTGATAGACCACAAATAATCATCATCCACAACCATCGGCCTAAAGCTCATCCTGGACCCCATTCCTGGCTTGGTCACACTGGCTTGGTTAAACAATGACCCAAGTGTTAAGCTTTGATACTGTAAAGTACAAAATGGGTATGCATGCTCAATTATCTATGTTAATGGTAAGACTCAAGTACAAGTAGCTTCTGCTGGCGATTATAAGCACAATACATATATATAAATAATCTAAATCAAAATGATCGGCAGCTTTAAACAAGAGCCTCCAGTGTATACTTAGTTATAAATTTAGCCATTTTGCTAGTCAAGGGTGAAGGTGAATGAAACCAGGTAAGGCCAAGGGGATGACTTGACACTCGACATTGTAAGCATCTAGGCTAAAGGGCAAGGCAATCCACACAACACATAAGTTGGACTAGGTGAACAATAGGGAATCGCAGTGTCTCACAAATGGGTGGAATAATGTGAAGGCTCCACTAGACTCTAGATAAGTAACCTATTTAGCAATTTATTTGATCAGCAATATACACTAGTTAACCTCTAGAAGCAGCTTCCCTAGAAAGCCTTCTGGGCTTCTAAAAAATGACAAAGACATGACCTTTGTGGGCCAGTCTCACCTTGTTTCCCTGTGGGGGAAAATGAGTAGTACATTATACAATGAATGAGTGCTCATCCTCTAGCCATCAACCTTTTAAAACATTTATTTTATTAACTTGCCAACCTCCAAGAGCAAGTGCCCTGAAAAGCCTTATGGGCTCCAGAAAATGACTAAGACCTAGCCCCGCTGCCAACGAGCATCCATAGCCTAGACAGGTTTGCCTCTCCCTGTTGCCCTGTGGGGGGGAATGAGCCTTACATCATACAATGGATGAGTGCTCATCTCTTGGCAACAAGCTAATTTTACTTTTATTTGCAACAGTGTCTAAAGACACTTTTGTTTTGCTGGCAGGGAATCCATTTAGAATAACTTTAAGCTCCAATGCCTTAGTGTCTAAAGACACTTTTGGGTAAGACTACTTGTGTTCAAGACCTAGTGGTAGACCATCCCTATGATAAGAATCACATAAACCAACACTGAGACGCAATTTAAACATGGAGGCCTATTCCCATTTGAGGAAATTTCAACTCAAAATGGACCTCCTAAAGAAAGCAATAAAATAATATTTATTAATTTTGGAGGAAGAAAAGAAAAAAACTACTTTTTTTGTTCGTATTTTCGATATATCTACCTGTCTTTTTACTCAAATTTTGATCGGGACAGCTCGTTGGATGCCGAATTAAATTCCGCATCCAAGGAGTACCCACTCGACATACTTTTGACGGACTCCGCTACCCCAAAAACAAGAAATACCTGAAAAAACGTGATGATGATGTTTTTGCTGGACCTCGCTACCCCAAAAACAAGAAATACCTGAAAAAACGTGATGATGACATCATCATCACGTTTTTTTTGCAAAGGATATATAAAAATGGCTCTGCATGGCTAGACATGAGACAAGATTGGGCCATATGGCTGAAACTCAATGTCAGGGAAGCCGACGTAAGGCTCAATAAGGCAGGCAAAGCTCATCATCACGTTTTTTAAGGTATTTCTTGTTTTTGGGGTAGCAAGGTCCGTCAAAAGTATGCCGAGTGGGTACTCGTTGGATCATCATCACGTTTTTTCAGGTAATTCTTGTTTTTGGGGTAGCGGGGTCCGTCAAAAGTATTCAGGTATTTCTTGTTTTTGGGGTAGCGGGGTCCGTCAAAAGTATGCTGAGTGGGTACTCGTTGGATGCGGAATTTAATTCTACATCCAACGAGCTCTCTCGATCGAAATTTGAGTAAAAACACAGGGAGATATGTCGAAAACACAAACAAAAAAATTAGNATCCCCAAATTTATATTAAAAATTTGTTTAAGACCTATATGGTATTTCAAATTTAAAGCAATTTCATTGGCTAACACATGATGACATGGAATTTGAATTACGGTTGAAAGGCCCATTTTGAGTTGAAATTTCCTCCAATGAACATAGAGGTGAAGGTGGGGAAAATCTTAGATGTCACTAGTCAGGTTACAAGTCAAGGTTAAACAACAACAAGGGAAGGCAATGGATGGACGAAAACAATGGAAATGGTGCCAAGACTAGCAAGTTGTGTCTCTGAAGGGAAATGACCAAATCCATATTACAAGTAGGGCATGACCAACGAGTATACAAAGGAACCTCTCGAATGTAGCAGCTAGATCCTTTATACTTTAGATTCCAACCATACCAATAAAGCATCACCAACATACAACCATTATCAACTAAGTCTCGCTACTAAAATAGACAACAGAGAAAAGTCAAAATCCCTATGTACAAAACCATAATGTCACCTGGGTCATATACCTGCATCAATATGAACAATCTGAAGGGCACTGAAACACTGTTGTTGTTGTACATCATGGGCATTGTCATACACTCTACTCCGGGTCATGAAAATGGCTAACTCAGTCACCAAATCTGGGGTCATGAGGCTCAATCATTACATAGAACTGGTCAATCTGGATGCTCTAGATCTGGTGAAAGTGGAGATCATCAACTAGTGGCTCATCATCTGTTGATCTCATAGTAAAGGACTGGCTCAAAGAACTGCTCAGTACTTCTTAGGAACAATAGTATCCCAGCCACTATGTGTGTGACAATGGTTACCATAAATAGACCAGAACCAACCGATTTGGTTTGGCATTCTCCTTATTTTTCATTTTCTATCATTTTCTCTTATCTTTCATTTTTTATCCTTGTACTTAAATTTTTAACATCACCATTGTTTGTTTTAAAATGTTTGAGAGTGGTTCCAACCTCATTAGACTTCATATACAAAAGGTAGAAGTTTAGATCCCATTCAAAATTCAACAGACTTAATAGTTTTTAGGCTTTCAAGATTCTATCATGTATGAGGGTATGTGATTGGAATTTAATCAAGCACATCAACCCCTATATGCACCTTGATGTTGGAGGTGATGATTGTTGAACTACTCTGTCATCACCTAATAAAAATGTATTCCTCACTCAAGTAAAATCACTTATTAAGCATGGGAATATTTTTCCACCTTTTTTAACAATTGGATTAGGAAGTTTCATCAAAAGTGTAGGGTGTTGATTAATATCCTTAAAGGATCAACTTTGAGATTTGAGGTAGAGGCAAGGGCTAGAGCCTAAAGGAGGGAGGCATAGGGTGTTATTGATGAATAGGATCCCAATATAGGAAATCATTTTTATGATATGTAGTTATGGAAGAAGACAAGTCACCTTGGCTTCCACCTCAGCTTGGTTACCTTCCACCAAGCTCGAGCAATTGGAGCTCCCAGTTCCATCCTAGGCTCATCCAAATCACCTATAGGACCACCTACTACCGTAAAAGGGGTAGGGGGGATTGATAATTCCTATTGTTTATCATTATACTATATAGTATGTAGTATTTATATGCCTCATGAGTCATGATGATTCATCTCATGAGATACATTTATTTTGATCATTTGATGTGATTTTCTGTCATTTTATCAGGAAGATATTTCAAAATTTTCAGTTTAATGTCAATATGTGATCATGGTACACCATTTGACATCTTATATATTAGTTGTATTTTCAGATTTATGTAGCAATGTGTTTATTTGATGTTGTTGTTGCTTTAGATGTTAAAAAAGTTGAAAAAATGGTTATTTTTGTATTTTTTATGTTTTCCGATATTTGCCAATATTGCAATTTTTTCCCTGATATTGCCAATAAGTTACATTCCAAACCCTTTACAATATATTTGCCGACACGATATATGTAACTATGTCTCATACCTCAATTTAGTGTGTAACTAGACTTTAACCTTAAATTAAGTTATTGTTATTATTATATTAAAATGATTATGTGACAATTTTCCATACTAATCTGTAGAATAACATCTAGTACAATTAAAATGGTTATAATTGTTCAAAAATAGCCAAAAAGTAGCAATCAAATTTAAATTAAAGTTATTATTAATATATGCACATGATGGACAACCTTTAATGAGACTACTAAAAATCCATTAGCCAAAAAGTGTTTCTATCATTCATGGCCTAATCTGGTAAGTAGGCATTGGTTGGGATCCTGGAATATGCTAGTAGTGCATTTTTGTGATGGGTCTAAGAGGAATTGTTTAGATAATCTAAATCAATTATTTTGGTCCATATGTAACAATGCAATGCTTTGACTCTAGATTAAGGGCATAAAAGGGGAAATTGGAGAAATAAATATAGAGTTGCAGCTAAATGTTAAGTCAGCCAAACACCTCCCTTACCGACCGAATCATTGAGTTATGAAAAGGTAAAGTGGAAAATTGATCAAATGCTTGTTGTAGGGCTGATCTTCCTGATAGTTGAGTCAGATTGAATTTGTTCTATAGTAATCCATAGTAAGAAACGTATTGAATACATAAGGATGTGTGTTGATTTTAGGAGTCTCACTTCCTACTTTTGTACATGATCCATTCCTTACCGCCTTTAGTGATGAAATCCTTGATAAGGTTACACGAAAGGAGGCATATTCCTTTACAAATGGCTCTTTAGGTTATTGTTTAATTTAGCAAAGCTTAGGATCTTCAAGGATGAATTAATTCACTTGTGAAAGAAGGTTGAAGGAGGAAAGAAGAATTCAATATACACTGATCAAACATTCATGGCAAAATTGAACAACCAAGAGAGAGAAATTGGTCAGCATCAGTGTTGCAAACATCGACACAGCGAAAAAATCAGCAGGGTCCAGGAAACATCGTTTCGGGATATCTCGGCAACACATCGGCAATAAATCGGCAAACTTAAAAAAATACAAAAATATTCAATTTTAGCTTTAGAAAAAATAGGGAATATCTCGGCATAAATCGGGAAAAAATTGGCAATATATCGAGAAAAGATCACCTTGAAAAAATTGGCAATATCTCGGGATAAATTGGAGAAAAATCGGGCAAAAATCGGCAAAAAATCACCCGGATTTTTTCGCCAATTTTTTGAGAAAAAATCGTCGAGCTGAAAAACTCGCGATTTCTCGGCCGATGTTGGTAACACTGGTCAGCATAACATTACATTCAATATCATTAACCTGCCTGTAATACACTGATGATACAATAGGAAAAATTTGAATACACTAGGTAGGATTCAAATTCACCAACTTGGACTGACTCCATAGAAATCTAACTGTGGAAAAACACCACTGGAGACTCACTAATGCAACTTAGGATGAGTAAATCACTTCGCATTCAGTTAATTGACTGAGTTAGGTGAGCAAAGTTGCCCAACTTCCTCAAATCATGCAAAAGTGACGCTAGGTTGACTGAATGTGAACTAACTGTGGTTGATTGGAGCATAAATAAACATAGACTAGGGGCAATTGCTAGTGACTGTTAGTGACTATTGGTGGCACTGAGTGTGGGTTCCTAAATTATAGGGACTTCTCTCCGGAGTTCCCAAACTCATGTAAACTGGTGCATCAGGTGGTAAGTGGCCCTAGATGAGTTCCCCATGGAACTAGTGAAGTGGCATCAGACTCCTAAGCTAGGAAAATACAATTAGACTATGGTGGTCAAAGGGAGTATTAATTAATTTATCCTAACACCCTCCCTTAATCGTAACTTGGACAACCTTGGCCCTGCCAACTAAGACCAAGGGTCACCCGTACAATCTAATGTAAAGTAACTGCTCAATAAATTAAGGAAATGGGGAAAACCTCATGGGAAACCTTCCCCTCAAAATAAGCGAGAAAACCAAGAACAATAACTAAATCAAGCCTTCACACCAAGAAGAGATCTGAGAAAGACAAATCTATTTTCAGTGAAAGACTTCATGAATATGTCTGCAATCTGCTCCTCTGTAGGGCAGTAATGTGTTGCTGCCTTTCACACACCTGGGTCACGTGGCAGAAATCTTCAAGCCACTCGGTGTGTCCTTGGGGGCAAGTCTCGAGTCTAGGCTGTCACCTTGTTCTTGACTCCTCCGTTTAGGCTCAACTCCTAACGAAGCCAAGGGGGGTAGACCCTATTAAGTTACTAAGGACAATTTACGTAGTAAGGTGATGTTAAACTGAATGAGTTACTTAGGAGTTCGAGATTTAACTATGGACAATCAAAGATGACAAGATATGAAAATAAACACACAAAAGCACAATGCTGAGACAATATATATATAAAGCAAGAAAATAACCAGTGCCTTAGAATGGAGTCCAAAAATAGAATCAATATACTTGCATGTGCTTGGAGTGAATGTTTTGCGATTGCCTCTTGGTACGTTTTAAGTTAAATTTGAAGTGTGAGTTGATTAAAATTAGGCGAAGGGGGGACTCCAGATATACCCGAGAAAGACTTGGAGTATGTCCAAAACTAAACCTTCACGGCTACCCACAAGGAATATGTGGGCTGAAATGGAGTCTCTGGGGCTATTGTTCGTAACGCACCCGTTAGGGTGTGACAGAGATCGGCGCCCTGAGGTCACTTTTCAAAAGTTCCCGCTTCCTTTGGGTATTTTGCCACCATAAAGGTTTGATCTAGGTGTTGGATTTTCACCTGATGGTTTGTCAGTTGGGGAGAGTGAGTCCTAATTATACTAGTCACCCAAGTGCTTTTGATGCAACTTGACTGATCGGACAAACCGCAGCCAAGTGCAAAGCATACACACTGGAGTCTTGTCAATTTTAGTAAGTTTTAAACTGGGTGTTCTTGTTTAAAAGAAAACCCTCCAGGAACCTCTTTCGATCCAAGTGGATCTCAATCAAGGAATCGAGGAGGGGTTAATTTTATAATAGCTGAAAAACAAATGATCAAAAGAAAACAGATACACAATTCTAGTTTTCTAATTAGTCCTACCACGAATCTCTTTCCCCTTTCGGGTCAATCGGGAAGTCGTGGGGTAAGTATTAAGATTACTTTAAAATATAAGTATGGAATATGAAATTAATAATAAGATAAATTATACTACCCTGCAAATTAGATCAATGCTAGTTTGAAAAAGAAATGAGCAAAAAGCAACAAAAAGGACACCGACGCAAATCTCCCCAGGGGGGATGGGGAATGGGCTCGAAAGAGCCTATTCAAAAAATAATTTTATTAACAGCGGTTACAATATCAGAGAACTAATATAATTCCTCTTGATTCTTATATGGATTGAAATCAAGAGATTACAAGGTGCGAAAATCAAAGGTTTTAGTCAAATGGGAGACCCCTGGGGGGATTTGAACGCTCTTGAGGACACTTCCAAACAGCAGCTTCCTTTATTTTCTGTTACACCTGCTAAAAACCAGCGAGCATGTTAGAATAACATATGCCCAAAAGCACTTTAAGAGTACCTTTGGATCAGCCTACCTTAACTCAAAAAAAGATGAACTTAAAACTAGTTAAACAGGGGAAAAAGGAACCAAGGAAAGCAAGCTTTCCTTGGGATCTTGGCTTGCTGTTTGTGTAGCCAATGAAATGTGCACTTTTATTGCAAAATATTAAATTTTATCATACAGCAAATGAAACTACCTTAACAGCAAGCTATGAATTTTCACTAAAATGCTTGCGAAAATATGGTAATTTTAGTTAGATCTTTTAAAATTGAACTTTATGTGCAAAACAAAACTAAGATCTAGACTTTGGAAGGGATCTTACTAACTAGATCTATGTGTATTTTTCTTAATGAGACAGATCAAAGTAATAAGAAACCTTGAAAGTAACCAGTTTGAAGAAAATTTAAGATTTTTAAAAGAGAGAAAAGGGAAGAGAGGTGCTTGTTGTTGAAGCAGATCTGCAGAGAAAACTTGGTAGTGAAGCACCGAGGGGCACGATCTTAGCAATCTCTGCTGGAAATCAATGGAATCAAACCTGAACCATAGATCTTCCAGTCACGGCAAACCTGTAAGCTACAAAACAACTCCTGCAAACAGAACTGTCAAATCTGAAGATACATATGAGAAGTAGATGATACAGCATGCAAATAATCTTATTTAGCATACAGGTATTAGCTCATTCAAACATATGCAGCAAAATAGAAGTAAGTAAGCTTACTTACGATGATCTATTCCTATGATCTCAATAACCATTCAGACAGACAATAGTTAAGTGCAAAAAATTGAAAAAATAGCAGTTTCACCTCGAATGCAGCATGACAATGACAATCCACACATGAAAGGTACTCCACAATTGAGCCTCCAAAGCTTCTCTTTATTTCAACAAGTGAAGATCAATACACAGTTACAATGGCAAGCCCTTCAGTCCAGCCCTAACTAGCTTGGAAGAGGAGGTTGTGCCTGGATATATGCAAAATACAAGACATCCAGCCCAGGGGGGGCGCAATTCCTCATGGAATCAGATGAAATCAGCTGATGGAGAGTTCATCAATGCAGAACTGAAGCTGAACTGAGCCTACTTGTCAACCGGGGGCTTGATTGAGCTTACACATCAACCCATACACCGACACATCAGTCCACAGAGCATCCAGGAGAGTCCACACATGTGGAGGAGAGAGAGAGGGCGCAATTCCCCATGAAGACAGCTGAAGATCAACTCTGGATCTGATTTGATCACCTCCTTCAGTCAAGGATTTGTCAGATCCAGTCAATCTGCTTCAGATCTGACTGATTTCAATCAAATAGGCTGAGAATCCACTGATTTATGATTTTGGATTTGCTCCATTATTCATCAATTTATTAATTAAAATAATCAATAATTGATTTTTGGGGCTTTCTGACCTGAGTGATGGAATATCACTCAGAACTTAGGAAATAGTGGGTCCATGGATTTACATGGTGCTCTTAGCTTGAAAATGAGCACCTACATGACTGAAACTGATTATTTGGCCCACTTTTATTACAAAATCAAATTTTCCAATTAAACTATTAAAAAATAGCCCAAGTTTTCTAGAAAAATTAAATTTTAATAAAAAACACTGAAAAACTAAAAAATTGAAAAATTGAAAAACACCTAGGGGGACTTAGACATGTTCATATGACTCGATAATGATGTCTAGCATGTTTATACATTGACACATAGACTCTAATAACCTCAATAGGCCTAAATGCCAAGCCAACCACCCCAACTTTGGAGGTATGGAGTGAAAAACTCAAAAATTATCATTCGTTTATTCAACAACCAATAATAACCAAGGGGAAAAACACCCTGGGCTGATCGGATTGACAAATAAAGTCTAAGAGACCGAGTCTTTTACAGACACTATCATGCTAGAACATTTATTACAATTTCCCCATGGGGTATGAACATGTGATATAGTACAACAAGCACTTCCCAGAAGTACTTCCAAAGGTCTTCTTAAGTCTGAACAAGTTATCCTTGTCCGGTTCATCAGGCTCACTTGATAAAAAACCACTAAGTACAACTTAGGTGGTAACATAATGTAGAATGAGAGCCTTACTATGCACTAGTTCCCAGATGTAGTGCATGTGGACTTCAATGTGTTTGATGTGTTGCTTCTGTACTCTACTACTGGATATCTTGATTGCACTTTGATTATCACAGAAGAGGTCTACTGAAGGAGCAGTGTGAATGCCAAATTTTGTCAGAATCCCATGCAGCCAAACTGCCTGAATCGCTGCATTCACAGCCCCCCAATACTCTACTTCAGCTAAAGAGAGAGCAAGAGTTGCTTGCTTCTTTCTTGACCAGTAGATTGGTCCAAATCCCAACATGAACACAAATCTTGAAGTATATTTCCTATTAGTAATATCACCAACTCGGTCTAAATCGGTAAAACCAATCAGATCTAGTTGTGCACCAGCAAAATAGTGGATTCCAAACTCCCTCGTACCTTGCACATAATGCAATATGCGCGTTGTTGCTTTCCAATGCAACTCATGTGGCTCCTGCATGAATTTGGAAACAACACCCACAGTATAAAACAAATCTAACCTCGAATGGGTGAGGTACAATAGGCTATAAATCAGCTATATGTAGAGTGTACTATCAACCAGTGGTGTGGAACCACCTTCTTCCAACCTGATGCCAGATAAGAAGGGGAAGGGTGTTGCTTTACAATTAGTCACGTGGAATATTTTGAGTAAATATCCTATGTATATGGACGGTGTAATCATGATCCCCAAGGTTTTTTTATTCACCTCAAGGCCAATAAAATGCTTTAGCAGCCCTAGTTCAATCATGGAGAATCAATCAAAGATGACTTGATGCTTCTCAGTCCAGCAACTGAGCCACTAGTAATGAGCAAGTTATCCACATATAAAACAATCAATAGTAAGTAGCCTCCTTTCTGCTGCATGTATACATTGCAGTCTGACTTGCACCTCTCAAATTTTTGTGACAGTAGGAAGGCATCCATCTTAGCATACCATGCCCTTGGGGCTTGCTTAATCCCATAGAGAGATTTCCTCAGTTTCCAAACCAAGGAGGAATCTTCAATGTACCTCTCAGGCTGTCTCATGTAGATCTCTTCTTCCAGGTCACCATGTAGAAAGGCACTCTTCATATCCATGTGATGTACCTCCCACTTCTTCGAAGCTGCAATGGCCAAAACTAGCCTTATGAGTCCATTCTTGCAACAGGAGCGAATATCTCATTGTATTCTAGCCCATGGACTTGTGTGTACCACTTTGCCACTAACCGAGCCTTGTACTTGGTGGCGGTTCCATCAGCTGTTGGCTTGGTCTTGTAGATCCATTTACATTGAACTAGCTTTCTCCTAGGAGGTAAGGAGACAAGCTTCCAAGTTTGGTTGTCTTGTAGCGAATCAAACTCATCATCCGATTTCCTGCCATCTTGGATCATGGAAATCCTCCTTGTAGGACTATGGATCTGACCCCATCATCATGAAGAACCTCTCCGGGAGAAGTGGATCTGTATGGTAGAGGTCAAGGTTTTCATCCTGATACTAAGATCTTGTTCTTCTTCTATCATCTGGATCCCCAGCACTATTCCCAGCTGCTTCAATGAGCTTTTGGGCCCATTTAGGCCTTTGATTGGGAGCAGGTGCTAGATCTAGATCTAGATCTACTTGAGGTTCATTCTTAATATCAAGATCTTGATCATCTTGATCCCCATCTTCTAAATCTTAAACATTAGTTAAAATATCATCATCTGCAAATGAAAATGGTTGAGTAATTATACCTTCTTCTTCTTTAGTTGGATGTGGATCATGCACCTGATCTTCTTCAAATTGAACACTGCTCTCTATGAAGCACTTTTTGGTTGCAATCTCCATCAATTTGTATGCGTTTGCATCATCTGCATATCCCAGCAATATGCATTCACTACTTTGAGCTTGGAAGGCTTTCTTCTTGTCAGTGGGAATTTTGGCCCATGCTTTGGAGCCAAACACCCTCAGATGTGAGACATTGGGCTTATGTCCTATCAATGCTTCGAAAGGAGTGACCCCAATCACTGACTTGTGAGGCACTCTGTTCTAGATATACAAAGCAAAGTTTACTGCTTCAGCCCACAGATATGGAGGAAGATTTCTTGCTTCAAGAAGTCATGTAGCCATCTCTTTCAAAGATTTGTTCTTTCTCTCAGCTACACCATTCTGTTGTGGTGTGTATGTGACTGAGTGTTGCATTTCAATACCTATTGAAGCACACAGCTGTTATCACCAACCTTGTAGTTGCCTATGTGAGGTGGATCCAGGATGGATGGTGGAGGGACCAACAACTAAGGAGGTGGAACCAAGATTGCCTCGACTCCCAAATGGATGGTTGTCACGTCAATAGAGGTAGTCTTCGCTTTATGTTATCTTAGCCCAAGACAACAAAGGGGAGACTCGAATCTACTCCCAACAGGAGAGATCAAACCTAGACACTAGATCAAATCAAATGGACTTAAGGTACGTAAGGTGTAAGGTAATGGAAACCCTAGATCTATGGATGATGTCACTGGTTGAGCCAAGGCTTTGGAACAGGGATTTTGGAAGTATGAGATTCAAGCCAAGTTAGGACACAGGTGACCTATGAGGTAAATAGTAAATACTAGATCTGGGGTTGAGGTACTAGCAACAGGTGAAGACATTCGCTGCCTTGGGAAACATGACCAATGCAGGGAAGGCAAGGATAGGATTGGGGCTATCTAGTACCGATGGATAGACTCGAAAGAAGATATGACAATGTCAAAGTACCCGAGTCACCAAGAAAAAGTCAAAACACAGGAAAAATATGCCAAAGAGGGGATAGCGTTAGGGTTGGAGATCAGTGCCTGTCAAATCTAGGGTAATGGAGTCACTATCTGTACAGCGTTGGAGGAGACCCACCTGGGAATTTTCCCGATCTACAAACCCAAGAAAGCAGTTTGCAGAAAAAAGTCAGATCAAGGGAGGAACTGGCAGCACAGGGGGTAGCGCTAGGGCTAGGAAGTCAGTTTTTCATATCTAAGGCAAACCAGCCACTTCTAGCTCAGCATTGAGGGTGATTCCTTTAGGGCAAGACCTGATCTATTAAACCCAGAAATAGTTTGCCCCAAGATCAAGCGGTCTGATTTTTCAATATTTTTGGTTTTTTTATTATTTAGGGTTTTAAGGTGAAAATTTAAGAAGACAGATGCCAATGGATTGAGATCTAGAAGAAGATTACTAACCTGTGGATCTTACCTGGAAAACCTTGTAGATGCCTCGATGAAGATGATCCCTACTGTCCCGATCAATTTGAGAAGCTTCGAGTGAGTTCTATGTCCAACGTTTTGCCCCAAGAAGCCAATGCGCCCTCTCTCCTGCACAACAAATGTCAACCATATTAAATTTGTTACATCATGAGAAAAAAGCAAATGCCACAGAAAAATAGCAAGAAGAAATCATAGATCACAATGACACTAATGAAAACCCCCTAATACGAGCAAAGCCAATCCAAGCGAGTTGAGGAGCCCCTGCAAAAACGCCCAAGCTGAAATCACCCTCATGTAGACAAGACAATGATTCCCGAAAAAATATAGATCTCACAAAAATTTCCCGAATGCTAGAAAGCTAAAGACTTTCCAATCACCATCTAAGAACACCAGATGCAAAGGAGATCCAAAAAATATCCACAAGAAAAGTTTTTTCTATTATCCAGATCCAAGAGCCAAAGACCCCTTACAAATGAGATGCTCTCTCCTTTAAATAGGAATGAGAGAACCAAAATCATAACCACTTTTCAAATGAGTGGTCAAGATTAAAAGATACAAATGTTTAATCAATGGTTGAAATGAACTCAACATACAATACATGGATCAATATAACCATATCACATAAAAGTGGACCAAATCACCCAAAGAGAGGGGATCCCACTCAACAAGAAATAAATGAAGCACATGGTGGGTCCATGGAGTGTTAACTAACTCCCTCTGGGTGTCCCCATGGCACAATAAAATAATATAATTTTTTAAACTGTGAAATTATGCCTCCTTGACGAAATCGTGAGCCTCCAAAAGCTCCAGAAAATAATATAAAATGCCCGAAAAATAGATGTGGTCCTATCCAGGTGCTGCAATTGCTGGAGAAGGTGTGGAAGACATCACTGTCATCGTCAGACCTCATCCCATGCCATTTCCTTGCCTCAATAGCCCAAATCGATTTCTTTAGTAGCCATTTAATTATTTTTTAATCTGCCTCGGGAAATGTGATAGGCCCATAATAGCCTCCTAGGGTTCCTGCGTTGTCCAACTGAGCCCACCAAGCTCTCTGGGAGGGGGTAATATGGTACAAACAAGTGGTTATACCCCCCATGCCTCATATAGCGCCCTAGGAGATCCAAGACAAATATCTCCTTTCTCAAACAGGCTATTTAGTATAGTAAAACTACACCAAAAGGGTAAAATGAGCCTGACCATCTCTATAAGTGCCCGAAACTGAAAACAAGTTGTCTCACTGGACTTAGAAAGTCCAAATCCATCTAAGGTATATACTCATACCCTCTCAAGGTCTCTGCCTGATCATCTATAATATCAAATAGACAAAATAATAACCTGTAAATGACCGGATACNATATATATATATATATATAGGGTTTTATTTATTATAACTCAAACGAGACTTTCAAGACTATACTCACTTCATAGTTGTAATCATTTTGCTAGTGAAGGGTGAGGGCTAAAATTCACAAGGATGGGCCAAAGGATGACTACCAACTTGACATTGTGACACTTCGGATATAGAAAGTGGATACTCACTCTAGCATATGACAGACAAGCAACAACAAAGGGGATGACAGTGTCTCACAAATGGGTGAGTTACTTCAGAGGTGCTTATTCACCTTGACAAATGCTCACAATCCAACTGAATACAAGTAAGGCCAGCAATCGTTAGATATAACTTTAGGAACCATTGCTTTTTTGGGCGTTTGATTTTCCATAGCCTTGGTCCATGTTTTTATTACACGTATTTTTATTATTCAGGCTTGATGCATTCATGTATGTTGAAAAACACTACTTTACATGAATGTTTTAAGATATTCCTTTCATTGTACTTCAAAGCCAATTTCATTAGGCTAGCCTTGCATTCACGTATGTTTAACAACACTACTTTCCATGAATGAGCTTTTTCATAAGATATTCATTTCATTTCCAAACACATTGTATTGATGGCAGCGCTACTTGCTTCAGGTTAGCCAACACAACCTAGGAAACTCAGATCCAAGACAAAAGTAAACAGGGAGGCTTATCCAATCATAGAGGCTCTAGTGGGGAAAGGTCCTCCATGACACAAGTCAAGTAGTAAGTCGGGTCAGAAACATAATTGGAAGGTAATGGATGGATGGAGACAATGAATGATGAAACCAACACTAGCAAGCCAAAGTATGGTGGGAATGACTACCTCTATTCTCCCTAAGGAGGGTTAAAACCAATGACTATAGATCAAGAATTTCCAGGTCTGAATAAGGACATCAATACATAATAACAATAAATCCAAGTCCATATATTTATATGACCACCAGATCATGACACTAGATGCTAATACATGTCACAAGAATGAGTATAAGAGCAATGATAACCATAACACAAGATATATAAGCTAAGTCATAAATATGCAAATAATCCATCTGAACAAACATCAGTCCAATGAGAAAACACTGATATAACCCTGGGCATCAATAACTGCTCTGCAAATAGATAAAATGACTACATCAATCCTCAATCTGAGTGTCCTGAGACTCAGTCACGGCATGGGAGAGTACTATAGTCCATCATTCAAATCATGATCCATCATAAATGCTCATCTCAGCATCTCATATGTAGGGGAGATGGCTGAAAATGGTACTGGAATCTGAAAAATAGAATATGGAAGCCCGACTAGTATATATGTGATAAGATCTGGCTCCATCTAGGACAAGTGCTCTGCTGAATAGAGTGCTTGAGAATCTCAGAATCTCTGGTCCTCGCACTCTGCTTCTCGCGTCTTCGGTCCATCAATCCAGCTCTGCAACTGCTACCAAAGTACCTACAACATGTCCCAAGCTATACCAAACTCACAGACCGGTCGCCAGAACAATATGTGGATGAAATAAAGTACTAGAACTGAAATGCATGAAACTGAAAAGCGGAAAATAAATCTACTCTATAACCATAACTTTAAGCAAAGTTTGATTTTATTCTGCAGGAAAAATGACAGGAAATCGAGACTACACTAAGAGCTTCAAAAGGCAAGCTTTCAGGAAAAGACAAAAGGGGCAAGACTGACAAGCTAAACTATTGCCCAGAAAGAGCTTATTCAAGTCCTACCTACTCTACTCTAACCAGTTTAGACAAGTGTTAAGTAAAATCATAAATCCAATGCAACCACTTGTTGAACGAATATATTGAGATTTCTTTGCAGTTAATGATACAACAAGTCAAAGATGACTTGTAAGTAATGTGAATGAAAATTGAAGCCATTATAACTTGTTGTTTGAAAATCAAAGAAAGATATGGCCAAAGAGAAATGAAATGATGCCAGGGATGAGATTGATTTTTGCAAGCTTCTTCCACCCATAGATTTTTTGCAAGCTTCTTCCACCCATAGATCAATAGGATCATAAAATTTATGCAAGTTTAAATTTGATGAAAGAAAAGAATACGATACATGATTCATCCCTCCTAGGCCATCATTGTTTCCCTCTTCTTTCTGGTTAGCACACTCAATCATATTCACATCATAATCAATGGTGAAGCAAAATAGGGACAAATTAGAGATCATTAAACCATAAATTGAGATTAACCCCATTTGTTGTTTATAAAATGAGAAAATATGGAATTGGTCTTTATAGAGCTTCTCATTTACCCAATCAAAGAAATTAGCAAAGTTGAAAGCATTATACACCAAGGATGAAAGGAGATAAAATGTTTTACCATTGACCATTTGGCACTTTCGAGACTCTGTATCGCATGATATTATAGAGAAGGACTTCAAAAGCTGGGATGGGAGGGTGGATTGACAAATTAAAGCCTGATTTGTATCACCTAAAGGTGTTAACACCAATCTTGCATGTGATATGGGACATTTGCTAGAGAAATTGGCAAGATTAAAATTAACATTCCAAGAATTGGACTCACTATGATTAATCTCCTCAACCAAATCACCTTGATCAAAAGTATGATGGGGAATAGTAACAACATTACAAGAATCATTCCTTTGAGTCTCTTGATGATTATTTGGACATAGATTCCAGTTTGAAAGATGTGACAAAGAAGGCTCTAGGTCAAGCTCGCTCACTAGTATATCATCATGTGGTTGTTCTTCTTCAGATCGTTCACTACATTCGACTAAGGATAAATGATCATCATCATGATAAGGAAAAATATCAATACGTTCATTTCTAACTTCTTTGTCATCCTTACAAACTTGGTCTTTAACCACAATATGACCACGAGATTTCTCCTCAATAGACATTTGATTAATCTCAACCTCTTCTTCTTCTCTAGAGACAAAGTCTGAATCCAGATTCGGATAGCTTGAATACTGGCTCAAATTATCATCAATTAGGCAATGACTATAAAGTTGCTCTTTTTACAGGTCTTCATGAAGATGAAGAGCACTTAAATCATGCAAGGCTCCACGAACCTATTCCTCACCCATGCCACCATCTAGGAACCAAGTGTCTTGCTGGGTAAGTGCCTCCATGCACTATTGCAACCCAACATTTAGACAATTTTCCTTCAAAAATGAGGCATTCATTTGGTCTTCCTCTCCTCATGCACAACTCCATGTGCGACATGGTGTGCTCTGGTAGGTGTCTTTGCCCCCAACCTTTACAACTACTGCTAGTGAAAGTGCCATCTTTCCAAAACAATTTAGTTGCCTTCAATACTTACTCTACCAAGGTCTCCAATGTTGCCAACCTATGCTCTATATGGTCTCCAAACCATGTGCACCTATAGTTGCTTCGCCCAAAATAAGATTCTCTTGTTGTTGTGGGATGATGCAAGGCAAGTTTGCAGGCTTACTAGTTGCCTCAATCAACCTTATGGTTGGCATTCTTGGCACGCTTCCCAACTTCCTTCTATTGATCATTGGCACACCACAAGTCTCAACTTCACTTAAGAACATCAAATATTTCTGATGGGGCACTAGAAAAACTTTAGCAATCTTGAGAAATAATTTCCCTAAGATGACTAAATGATAATCCAATGGAGCCACTATCAAGTCCAAACTACTAAACCATTCTCCAACCTTCAAAGGTGCAGAATGAACTACTCCTGCTGCTAGCTTCACTACTGAGTTCACCACCTTGAATGAGGCCAAACTTCCATTAGGTTTACAATGAATTGTTGCTGCAGTTTGCCCACTCACAAAGTTATGGGTCACACAGGTGTCAATTAAGGCTGCCACCTTCAATCCACTCACGGTCACATTCACAAAACTAAGGTCATTCAGGATTTCATCTTATGAATATTGTCAATGACCAACCGAAAAATTTCCCATACTTCTTGTAAAGGGGGCCCAAAACCTCCATCATTACCTTTGAAGTCTTCTGCACTTGGGTTGCTCCCAAGTGTGCTTTGCAATTGATGTTGGTTGCAGTTGAAGCTCTTCCAAGCTTTCCAACCTTTCCTTTAAAGGACGATTAATGGAAAAATGGTTCTAAGAAGAACAAGAAAACATGCAACATGCTTACTTTTGGATTTGGATAAATTTTGTTGCACCTTGGCTACAAAATTGGCCTCCTTCCTTCTAAACAATTCCAACCTCTATCCCCAAATTTCCACTTGTCCTGCCAAAGTCTACACTTTCTAGGACTATGTTTCAACCTTCACACAAGTGTACTCTAGATTCCTCATGTTCGCAAGTCACATCTCAAGGGTCTCTTGGTGTTGACATTCCTATTCCATGAATGCAACTTCCATCTTGGTATTCCATGACTCTTTCTATGCATCATCCATGTTGCAACCCTAGAATGGTTTGAATCTCCTAGGAACATCCAAAAAGTCTATACTAGTCTCCAAGACTCTGTTCACCTTGCAGCCTCAAGCTTGCTCCTGTACACTTGCACACGGTGAGGAGTGATTGACTTCCCATGTCAGTGCCAACGAACTGTTGACCCGCTGCCAATGAACTGTTGTCGTGATGTCGATTGTCTATTGAAGGTCTCTACTAATGCACTACTGTTGACTGTTTGCTGAAGGTCAATGCTAACGATCTGCCTATGCATTACTGTCAATGGTCTGTCGAAGGTCTACCGACGCACTACTGCCAATGGAATACCCTGTGTACTTGTTGCACTTAGGAACAAGTCTACGATCACAATTGTCTGGCTTATGATCGCAACTTTTAGGTCTGTGATGGCAACTGTCTGGTCATCCTTGCAACTACCTACCAACCTACACAAGGACAATTCCCTGGTTCCTAGTTCACCCAAGCAAGGATAAGTGTGCCCATAATTGTTCTGCAATAGTGAGTAAAAGCGCCCAACTTTGCTTTGATACCAATTATCATGAGAGTGACAGTGATGACGAGCAATGTAGCTCACCACTTTTCAACTCCGATACCAACTGTCATATACCTGCAAATGTTTGAACTTTTTGCTTTCAAACTGAGGAATTTTCCCAACCTTGCGTGAACACCTAAGGTCACATAGAAGTGCCTTGCATCGACCACTGGGGTTAGACCAACTTGTGCCTGCTATAACTAGACTATGCCTCTTCACCTAAGGTCTACCCATAACTTTGCCTTAGACTCCAAACCATCAAATCCAACTAAGTCCTACTCAACCAAGTTCATTCAATAGCCAGGCATGTGTCCAACCATAGCCTCTAAAACATCCCAACAATACTTAGTCTTAGCATCATTCAACACTTAGCAATTGTCCACTTAGCCAATGCCAATAGTTAACAAACAACAAGCATTGCATGAAATAGAACAACATTCATCCCATTAGACAAGTCACAACACATACGCATGTATAGCCGAGCATCCAAGATGGATGCCTTAACTCTTTATTAATGAGACAAATGTTTGCAATACACAACAAGGGAGGGAAACCACATGCATGCCACTCTTTTACAACAAGTTCAAAGATACCAAGGCAAATAAGTTTTCCTATCAATGCCCAACAATCCTATACAAACAAAACCCTAAAGCTACCATAAGCCTGCCTCCTGTTGGTTCTATTCACCACTATGTCTTTCACCCAACCAGTCCAAATCTTCCCTTACAATGAAACCCCAAATTTAAGAGCTCTCTTTGAACTTCTCTATACTTGGATGAATGATCTCTTAGTCTCTCTTGATTCCTTAGGCTCCCTAATCCTCCTCATATATATATGAGTCCTGCCAAATCTTAGCAAGCCCCTCCAAGTCTAAGTGTTTTCGAACATTTGACTAGAACTCAACATTGCCCACATAGACTATCCTATCAATGTTCAACTCAATTAGAATCATGCCACTATGACATGTGATCACACTTGAAAGCATGTCTGACTCCAAGTTCCCACAAATGCATCCATCGAACTAGTGCATGTCACAATCTTGTCCATCAAGAGCTCTTGTCATGTCTACATCCATTGCAAGTGTGCCCAAAAGGTGTGCTTGTTGCATCCACATCCATCGCATCTTCCTTTGGCAAGTGCATCTGTCGCATCCCGCCCATCACAAGCTTGTTTAGCAAACATACCCATCACATCACGTCCATTGCAAGGGTGCCTACAACAGGCGCACGCATTGCATCACACTCGTCACAAGTGCATCTGACAGTTTGTGCCCAAGTGCACTTAGTTGGTGCACCCAGCGAATGTGCCTCTAACCAAACATACCTAAGTCCTCTATAAACCGATCATTTCCTTTTGCCACTTCATCCTTCATGCGTCACACATGCCTATGGATGAGGTTTCTCATGGAAACCTTCACTGTCTCATCAAGTTCCCACCAAGTTCTCTTGGTCTATCCAACCCATGCGGGTTACCAATGTCGAAGGTGCGCCTTGCCTTTGGGCAAGGGAACCTATCATCCATGGTGTGTCTTGCTAATGGGCCAAGGCACCCCTAACTGACTTGTCTATCCCACAACCTCTTGTCATGCCTTTCTATGCTAGTGACTGACCACCATGGTAATTGTGCGATGGAAGTGCCCAAAGCCCCTCAAGGCTAGGGCCTTACTAGTATAGTCTTGAATAGATTGCCCTTGCCTCTGATGGAAATATTGCCACTTAAACTTCTACTATTTTTCATACATGATAGGATAGAGTTACTTTGATAATTTTTTTTACCACTTTTGCAGTAGTTGCTTCTTGTGAGACAAAACATAATTCTCCCAACACACTAGGGCATGGTTGGACACTTTTAAATGGGGAAATGAGATTTATTGCTATCTTTATACCCACAAACGTTGAAATAAACCTCTAGTTGTCTAATCCAATTGCTTAATTTATCTTTTCTATTCATTTATCGTAGGATGGATGTCAAATGGCTTCAAGTTTGAATGACGGGTGCCCAACTGGAGACTCTGCTAAAGTTTGTTCCTTGGAAGTTTCCCCTTTTGGATTGTCTTTGTTTTATGGCTTTTGCTCCTCTTTTGGTTGGGACTATTCCCATTTCTTGTCCGACATGACTAACATGAAATGGGAAAACGAGTCAGTCAGTTGGTCCATTATATTTCCTAGATTAGAGTCTTGCTCCCCCATTCTAACAAATTTTGCTTTAAATTCAACATCCTCTTCTTCTGTGGTCTGAAAATTAGACATGGAAACAATCATGCTAAGCCTTCTTTCCGCTGGATCTTTCATAATTATTAAATTTTTTTCTTACGCTAAGATTGGTTGCTTCTTGCATTTGCACACTGTATGCCACTGTACTCATTTTGTTGTTGTTTTGTAGCTGCAAGAAGTATTCCTGCATGACAATCGTTTTGGAAGAATGAAGATGTTCTAGAAGCTAGTACATGGCCATTGAACATGGAAGAAGACCACAGTGATATGTACCAAGTGGGTACATGGTGGGTAGATGATGTGTATGTAGTAGGTTGGCCCGTACCTGAAATGAAATCGTAATGTAATGTATAGTGGACCCAAGAATAAAGTGGACCCAAATGTAAAGCAATGGATTAGTATAAACAAGAGGTCCTATTGCTCATTTGTATCAACCTCATCATCTCTTGACCATCTCTTATATTTGACGCAAAAAGGAGGAAGAAGACATGTGCTAGGGTTTCCTCATGCCCTAAATAGGGTTTGCTCTTGTTTTGGGATTAACTTGTACTTGGAATCTTTCTTATTCTTGGCACTAGTTCATGGAGACTTATTGAAGAAATTCAGACATTAATATGAATTCTCTCATTTACATATTATGTCAAACACTTGATCAACCTAGGGTTTATAATTTAAAATTAAAAATATGAACCACCAAGATCAAGAACTATTCCAATACTTAAGTGAGCCATTCACACCATAAATACACAGAAAATTTGGTCTAAGACCGGGCAAAACCCCAACTTGGGGAAAACCCTAGAAAGAAGATATTATCATGAAAAGAGATTCAGAAATATTTTCCTCCAACATAGAAAATATTTTTCTTCTGACCCATACTAACAAAATTATTCATCAAAACAACTGCAAATACCTCGAAAACCGTGTCAATCTCCTGCTGTACGGAATTGTTGTACTTTCCACACGTGTGGTATGGACTGTATGTATCTGCACATGTGCTGTACTTTTCTGTACCTTTTTCCTGCCTCAGGATTCATACCCAGCAGCAATAAATGTTGTACGGCCCCTGTCAAAGAAAAAACAGCAGTACAGAATCTGCCTCGAAATCTGAGCCTTCACACGTGCTGTACGGAATTGACAGGCTGCATTAAATGCTGTTGTACTTGTCTCAATATTTGTGCTGCAAATTGTCTTGAGAAACGCGCCAGTCTTCTAGGGTTCTTCTTTCTCTTTCAGCCTCAATTTCTTCTTTCTCTTCTCATTGATAGTGAGTGTTCTTCATTTGTCTTCTCTTTATTTTATACTTGCCTTTTGTAACCAACTTCATCAACTACCTAATCTAGGGTTGATATTCATTTACAAAATCAAGGGTCTACATCATAACTCACCTTTTAATAATTCAAAAAACTTTAAATATTAAATACATCATTTAAGTGTGACCCACTTTTCTATAGTATAAAAACACATTCACTTTATTTACATAAACATCACTTTGTTACATAAATACATAAGGACAAAAATTTCTGGTCCTCTCATTACACCCACACCAAAAGCATGGGAGGACCTTCAGAGTTAACTTTTCAACACTTATGCCATGAGATAAGTACCTTTTATCATGCATATGTATTAGGGTTTCTACATGCTTGTGAAACCCTTCTGGATTAGGGTTTGCTCATGGTCTGATTGTACTTGGTTTTCTGAAAATAATTCTACTAAGAAAGGTTGGGTAAATCTCTATGTCTCGTGTGCTTGGTTGTCTTTACTGGATCCTCGTGTTTTACTGCACATATTTATAGTTGAATATTTCACTGTATAAATTGCTTAATGATGGAAATCTGGAAATTATCATAAGAAAGAATTTATCTGTTGTGAAATATATGAAAAATCAACACTTTTCAGTCTCAGGGGTCAATTTTGACTTTTAGTGAACATTAATATAATAATTAAATTTTGCTATCCACTTCTGGGTTATACAGAGAAAGTTCTGCTTGATTTCTTTCAACTCCCTTTTTGGTCAGATTCAATGTCTCTAGAAATTTTCCCTTCTGGATTTTCTTTCTTTTGAGACTTTTCCTCGTCTTCCTATTGGGACATTTCCCCTTGTCAACATGACTCACATGAAATGGGATAACATGTCAGATTGATCCATTCTGTCTTCTCGAGGAGATTTTGCTCCTCCTTACTAGCAAACTGGGCTTTAAACTCAGCGTCCTCTTCTTATCTTGTATGAAAATCAGTCATAGAAATAGATTTTCTGAGCCTTCTTTTCCTATCAACTGCTGGATCATACAGTTGATCTATTCTGTCACCCAGAGCAGAGATTGCCCCTTTCTAATAAACCGATCTTTAAACTCAGCATCCTCTTCTTCTCTGGTATGAAAATCAGACATGGAAACAGTTTTTTAGTCTTCTTTCCCTACAGGATGCCAGATCGTACAGGGAAAGTTCTCCTTGGCCTCTTACAACTCCTATTATTGTCAGAGACATGCAATATTCCATACAGAAACCTCACAGCACCAGGATTTTCTGCTCTGTTACCATATTGATCTGTAATTGCAGGGGAACAGGAGCACCGATGCTTTCTCCTTAAAGTTGGCCGAGTCAGTTCACAGCAACCCCAAATAGAAAGACGATCTTAGCAATGCTACTTGGCTTGAAATGTAACAAACATTCAATGGATTAGAGCATAAAAAGCAGAGTTCTGTTGCAAATCAGAGTTATTGTACATAGAGTACATCTGCTATCCTATTGTTACAGAGTAACAGTGGGGTGAGATCCACGACGAACACTTCGGGTGTGGCACTCTTTCAATGATTAGTTAATATTCTATCTTATATATTAATCACTGCTAGAGTGGCATGGTGCATAGTCTCTGCTTAGACCCACTATTATCTGTCTATGTACAGGGACAGTTGACGTAGTACCTCCTTTCTGCAGTTTCAGTCTTGCAGTGGGAACCTCATTGCTGCACTTGCTCAGCTTTTTTTTGGCTAGTGTCCATGTACTTCAGATCAACATCTCTCCTACCCAAATTATAAAACAGATAGCTTTCATTGGTGAAAACATTGTAAGTAACATAAATGATAATTAAAAAAATGAAAGTATTTTGTTTTAATAATTTTATTTTATTAGTATAGATATCTCCCCAACCAAATGATGTAGAGCTCAACAATCTTCTCTAAATTGATGTATACCTCACCAACTGTTCAACTGTAAAGCTGATTTAAGGGCAGCTGAGGAAGAGCTCAACACTCTTGTCTGCACCTAAAATTCTATGTGAAATACTCTTTAATCCTCCCTTCCAGTTTTTTCTTCATGCTCTGTTTCACTTCCTGTTGTGCGTTGAGTTGTTTACGGCCTGTTTTGTAGAATTGGGTTTTATTTGCAGGTCTCTGCATTCTTTAACAAGACTGACAGCAGATTGGAAGCTCAGAGCTTCCAGATTTACCTCAGCTACCGTTAAAGCAGCTTGACAATATAAGAGATTGATGAAGTATGCATCTGTTTAAAGCAAATTAGTGAGATCTGCATCATTTGCTACCTTATTTCTCTAGATGCAATTATCAGAATATTAAATGCTTTCGGTCATAAAATAGCGAATGACAAAGTTGTTAAATGTGATTAAGTGGATGATCCAGCCCATTCATTATATCAATATCAGATGGTAGATTGATAGATTATTATTAAAGTATATTATAATTTTATTAAAAAAATAATGCAAAAAGTGTATATGTTATCATATTTTTTAGGTTTAATGATTAAGAACATGTATTTAGAATCAAAATCTAAAGGATAAGCCTTAAGGTATACACACAGTTGTAAAACTGTCAGCCAAAACTTGCTTCTAGATGTATGGAGTCTTTCACCTCTCCTATCATTCATGGCCATATATGTTTCACCCCTATCATTCATAGGCTGATCCGATAACTAGGCATCGGTAAGAACAGCTCTCAATGAAATGACCGAAAAAACAATCAGCCAAAAAAGTGCTTCTAGTTGTCTGGAGTTTTTCACCTCTCCAAACATTCATGGCCGTAGATTTTTCACCTCCTATCATTCATGGCCTAATCCGATAACTAGGCATTGGTTGCTATCGCTGGAATTTAATGCATTTATGTGATGCCTCTAGAAGGGATTGTTTAGGTGATCAAAATCAATTTTTGTGCAATGCTTTGACTCCAAAATGTTGGTTTACACAAATGGCTATTACAACTTCAAGCTCGTAATCTCTAATTACATATTAGACCTGTGTTTAGATGGGTTTGAGTAAGTCCATTTTAATGCCTTAAAAAGTTAGTGGTGACATCACTCTGAAATTGAAACTAGGGTTAGGATAATCATGCTGAAATCGAAACTATAGAGAACAGGCACTGAAATTGAAACAATGGAGAGCATATCACACTGAAATTGAAACTATGGAAAGCAAAAATGTATTTGTTCAATCAATAGTTTTGATTTTGTATAGACTTACCTGAGATTTATCTTCTCCTTACATGACAAAATTTCCTAACGGCCATGGACAACTCAGATAGTGTTAGTGGGGCACAGCATGGGAGGCGTTAGCGTAGCCCGTGGATCTGAGGATTTCCCGCATCTCATTGCGGTAGCAGTGTATGTCTGCGCTTTTATGTTCCGGGGTGGAGAATCCTTGCAGCGGGAAAAGGAGATTGTAAGAATTTTTGCTCCTACAAACACTTAATTAATAAAACATAAATATAGATTCAATTGAGAGTATGATTGCTTCTGCAGGTGGAGCCCGGCAGAGACATTTTTGAGCAGTATGAATTCAACTTCGCTAATGGCATTGGAGAACATCCGACATCTGCATTACTGTCCAAAAAGTATCAGAAGGATTTCTTCTACGGCACAACGTCGACATTGGTACGAGCATTAATAATCATATATTATTTATCGATTAATTGCATGGGAATAATATTACTCAATATAATTTAGTGTTGACAGGATGCCACTTTGGCTTCTCTGGCACTCCGACCGTTTCCAACGATGGCAATGATAAACATGAGCCTGGAGACCACATCTGAAGGGTATGGGGTTGTTCCAAGAATTTATATCAAAACTACTCAAGATAACGCGCTCTCTCTTGCCAAACAAGAAGAGTTGATAGCCAACTCGCCACCAGATAAAGTTTACAGTCTAGACTCGCTAGACCATAGTCCATTCTTCTCTGCACCGGATAAGCTGCATAGCCTGCTATTGGAGATTGCCAACATATACTGTGTAAAACACTTTCAAAGCTCTCTTTCTTCGTAACAAGTTCCCCGTCATATGAATAGGAAGATAAATGTCTGAATCAATTATGTTTGGACTTTAAGGTTTTTTAATTTCAAAACTTGTTTTAAAATTAAATATTATGATTGATATTTATGCTTTCTTATGGAAAGAGAATTACTAGTTTTTTTTGTTTAAACACATTGTATTTTTTTGGGGCTAATAAGGAATTAAAGAGTACATCACTAAGATTTTCAAAGTAAACACATCTTGATATTAGAACTAACTAAAAGAGGGTGTCACTTGGATTTCAAACATCTTGAGATCCAGCGGGCATCATGTCTATTGGGGCCGCATTAATTGGCTCGCAGCAGGCTGGGTATTGATGCTTGAAATCCAATGGGCACCCTCCGTGCTGCGGCCGCATTAATTGGCCTATAGCAAGCTGAGTATTGCTCGCCCCAATGGCGAAAAATACCCAGCCTACTGCAGGCCAATTAATGCGGCCCCAGCAGGCATGATGCCCGTTGGATCTCAAGATGCTTGAAATCCAACGAGCACCCTCCGTGCTGCGGCCGCATTAATTGGCCTGCAGCAGGCTGAGTATTGCTCGCCTGATGCATGTTGGATCTCAATATGCTTGAGATCCAATGGGCACCCTCCCTACTGCGGTCGCATTAATTGGCCTGCAGCAGGCTGAGTATTGCTCTCCCTAACGGCAAGAAATACCCAACCTACTGCAAGCCAATTAATGCGGCCCCAGCAGGCATGATGCCCGTTGGATCTCAAGATGCTTGAAATCCAACGGGCACCCTCCGTGCTGCGGCCGCATTAATTGGCCTGCAACAGGCTGGGTATTTCTTAATTGGCCTGCAGCAGGTTGGGTATTGCTCGCCCTAACGGCAAGAAATACTCAGCCTGTTGCAGGCCAATTAATGCGGCTCCAACAAGCATGATGCCCGTTGGATCTCAAGACGCTTGAAATCCAACAGGCACTCTTCGTGCTGCAACCGCATTAATTGGCGTGCACAGCACGCCAATTAATGCAGCACCAACATGCATGATGCCCGTTGGATCTCAAGATGCTTGAAATCCAACAGGTACCCTCTGTGCTGCGACCGCATTAATTGGCCTGCAGCAGGCTGAGTATTGCTCGCCAGAGCTAATCTGCTCACAGACTTAACCAGAAAAGTACAAAATAAAATAAAAATAAATAAGTTATCTATATTAAATAAAAATAAAATAGTTATTCATATTAAATAAAAATAAAATAGTTTGGAAATTAATCTTAACTGGAAAAGTATAAAATAAAATAAAAATAAAATAAGTTATTTATATTAAATAAAAATAAAATAGTTTGGAAATTAAGATTCAATATATAGAATTTTTTTGGGGGTTAATAGCATGTAATAGTGCAAAAGAACCTCTAAGAAAATATGACATGTTAAAATGTAATTTATATATAAAACATTAATTGATTGTAATCATATGTATAAATAAATCAAAATATTTAGATTTGAAATGAGATCATGACTTTTATCCCATCATCTCATAAGATCTATATAGAACAAAATCTTTTTTTCATCATCCCATAAGATCTATACACAACAAAATATTTTTTCACTTTGGATTTGAAATGAGATCAAGATCTCCATTACATTATGTTGATATACAAAAAAATATAAAAAAACCTCTTGTCCTACATTTTGCATTGTTATTGTCATCTCTATCTTAACTATTTGTTGTTGTTACTATTTTCTATGTTCATTAATACAATTATGAACCCTAAGATGTCGAGTGGGTCTAACTTTCAATAAAATGTGTGATAATAAAAATAGAAAAATATTGAAGATGTGGAATGGGTCCAACTTTCACTAAAATGCATGATTTACATCTATTCCAAAGCATGTCAATGGATCAATTCTTTAGAACTATATGAACAAGCCATGTGAAATTTTAAGGATCCATTGTTTTTTTTAAGTGTAGAAATCTTGTGATGCAGGAGCATCTATGTTAGTGGGTAATCGACATCATCCTTAGACTAGGTAGTCGTATTATAAGTGGAATGCATGAGTTCAACCACATGTGAAGGTGGTTGTAGAAGGAACATGGGTTGCAGATGCATTGCTTTGTTTTGGAAATAAACGAAGTGGTTGCAAAACGTGGTTCTAGTTGCGGAAGGGGAAATGACGGCTGCAGATAAGGCTGCAAATCCTGGGGGGTGCATACCAACATGCGGAAGGTTAACCATCAAGAGAATATGAAAAATGCATGAAGAATGGGAAGGGTGTGTAACTGTTTAACTTTCAACCATACAAAGGGACAGCTAGATAGGGGATCTAACAGGGGAAAACTAAATGGAATGGGTTCGATTTCTCCAGGAGAACATAGCTGTGCAAGAGAGAACAAGTCCAGAAGAGGGGCGTTTGTTTGTAGCATCGGTGTGGATGTAATCTCTTGTCGAATAAATAAATAAAATTATTTGATTTGAATTTTGTTGTTGTTCCTTCTCATTGAATGTCTAGTTTTGAATTTCACCTTTATCTAGTTAAATTTAATCCACACAAATGGAGACTGTGCTGCTAATGGTGACTTTGTAAACAACACCAGTAGTTTTGTAGCTGCAAAAGTTTGCAGTTGCAAATCAATAGAAGAAGGGGTTATGCAGTTGCGGAAGCTTACAACCATAGGCTCCCTGCATTAAGCGGTATCATAATAACGTTTAGCTTCTGGGGACGGTCTCCTAAATTGTTCCTATAGAAGGTGATAACAAAAAAATGTTTTGGTGGTAGTTCATCTTGGTTGTTGAAGTATAATTTGTGGAGAAATAGAGCCAAATTGAGTCCTATGAATGTTGGTCATACCAAGGACTACAAGAGGAGAATGGAAGAAATGGGGATGTTGAAGCAAGCTCAAACGCAGAAGAAGATGATTGAAGAAGAACGAAACAATGGTGAAATAAACCTAGATGTGCATCTGATATATTTTTTGAAAAATAGAGGTAGTGCCAAAGTGGAAGTGTCATACTATGATGGCAACCTAAAGGCTAAGACTCTCTTAGACTAGATAGGGGAGCTAGAAAGATACTTCAAGTACAAGAATGTGCAGGACCCCAATCAGGTTCGATTTGAAATGACAAAGATGAAGGGACACGTTTTCCTAAGGTGGGATATGCTACAGAAAGACATGACATACAACCAATAGGAGAAAATTAAGACTTGAAGGAAGATGGTGAGCAAAATTAAGGAGAAATTTTTTCCTATAGATTATCAACTGAATTTATGTAAGAAAGTATAGAACTTTGTGTTATCACTCAGAATGTACCCAGGTTGTAGGAGGCACACCCCGAGGTAACAGCAAAACCACTTTAGGAAGATATTGATATTTCTCTCCCAGAGAGGGATCTCTCAACACAAATCTTACAAAATCAAATGATAAACAATATTTAAGCATTCATTCATTTGGCTGAACCAATCACATATCCATTGGGCATGGAGTCATATACAGGTAAAAGATCATAAAGATACATACACGAGAACTATCAAAGGCAAGATAATCACATCATTACAGTCATTAAGTTTGATCTGGGTGAAAAGGAAGAGATGAGAAAACAGTCCATCAATACAGAGCGTCTAAGACGAATTCCATATCAATTTTAGCAGAAAAATCGTATAATATCTGAAATAATGAATAGAGCATAAACATATGAATTCTACTCATTCAACACTGCATTCCAGATACGAAAGAAGAACAAAATGGAGTGTTACACAAAGGAAATAACAAGCACATAAAGGAAATGGCACAGACTGCAATGTCAATGACACATGAATCTCTGATAGGAAACTTCTCATGCATTCACTTTATTACTCAAAACAGATATGTCTTTCCAAACCAGCAATTCTCTTGATGGGATCCAACCCCCATCTCATAAAAAGATACAAATATATAGATCAAATAATAAGTCTGCCCCCAGCAGATGAACAACAGAATGACCAGCGTAAATTAGAGTTTGTAACTAATTTCCTACACCACTAGGAAGTTGTTACAACTCCATTCCTAACAGATCATAGAGTATCACATCAACTGAGTAACAAACTTGGCCACACAGCTCCACGTCCCTGCTTCATCAGCCCTTCGGTATCTGCCACCTGTTTCCTACGGAGGAAGAGCATACTTTGTCTTTCCCAGTCGCTCTACAGCCTTCCACTGCTCGACACTTGGGGTGTCGCTTTCCATCATTTCCCGGATGGCTACCTCGAGCTCCATGTATGTTTCGTAGGACTTCTTAGGCAGTCTGGCTCTGATAGCTGTAAACTTCTGCAGGACTTTGAAATCTTCAGATAGCACGTCCACAATGGTTTGTCTCGACAGGCTTTTCTCCAGCTCATTGAACTTTGAATGGTCCATACGAGCCCTGACAATCAGGTGATTATAATGTTCCTGTGAGAGCAGTCGACCCTTTTCATTCCAGAAGCATGGCAACCCTTCTTCGAACAACCTTTCGAACTCTTTTTTGAACCTGTTGACCTCTACCATCAATTCCTCTGATTTGTCCTGAACCACCTTCATTAACTGGTGCTTGTGAACGATTTTCTTTCCTGACAGGACTATTGAGACTCTGTCCTTTATGCCTATATCATGCAACTTTTGATATGTTAACGAATTCAGGAAATCCAGGGTGTTTTGGGCGGTAGTGAGAGGTCTCTTCACCATGTGTTCGTTTACTACTCTCAATCTTTGCTGAGCTGAATCTATCAAACCACACAAATCATCAATATAGTTAAGGTAGTGCCTAAACTTGGTAATCTCAATACTTATGGTGTCCCAGATGATATGCTTTGCCCCCTGAAGGGGGCCTTTCCCTATACATTTCTCCTTCAGTTCCTCAACCTTCTGTTGTAATTGGCTCTTGTCCTGCAAGAGCTGCGTACTGCTTTCACTAACCTTGGCTAACTCGGCTTTCACTTTCTCATTTTCGGCCTGTAATTCCTTAATAGTCCCCTCCTTCAAACTCACTTGGGACATAGACTCCAACAGGTCATCTGCAGAACAATCAGCTAATGGCTTTCGGATAGCTACAATGGATAAGTCGTCACCGGTAGGGGTCTGGTTTATTAGCTCGTCCATAATCTCCTTTTATACATTCTACT
>LPNX011205570.1:15241-112691 GCA_001517045.1 Pseudotsuga menziesii | reverse complement strand
AGCTGACTGGGACTCGGGACTCAAAGAATTCACTTTTAACAGGAAACCAAGGACAACATGACCTACATGACAATCGTCATCTAGACCCAACACCTGACACACCAAAGACATCACTAATTGCACCTCAGTTCTGAAAACGTGCAAGGGGTAAGGTAAGGAGAGGCTTTCCAGGGACTGACCTTCCTTCAGGATACTTGACAGGAATCGAGAGCGAGCATCGATTGGGCAATTTCGGAAAAACTCAGCAAGGATGGCTTCATTCACAGACTCACGGTTTCCAGGATAACTTTCGGGCAAACTAAGATTTTCTCTAACTACTGAAGCATCAATTCTACACAATACCCTAGATGCAGACTGACTCACAATGACCCTCCGAGAGGGAGAATAATTTACTGCGCACCATTCGGCAAATTCAGGGAAGTGGAGGGTTTGCTCCAGGGCGAAAAAGTATAAAAAGGACTTGCACACATTCAGAACATCGTTTCCCTGCACAAAACAAGACCATAACCTTTCTTTACTGCCAGACACACTTCCTGTAGACAGGAAAGGGTCGCAGACACCTCTGTGTCTATCTACCAAGAATTCTTCCCTTTCATCCGGGACTCGACCAGACACAGAAGCTTCACTCTGTTGGTCCATTTCTTAATTTATAACACGAATTGGGCGAAGAAGTTACAGGTTTTGAGGTCCTACCTGGCTCACTGTGAAGGCGTGTGCTCAGAACGCGCCTTGGTACTCGACAACTGGAAGCGCCCAAATCGACAGGTCCTTTTCGCGGGTCCCAAGAAATAAAATAATCAGAGAAGACGTCAATTTTGCCTTTATAGGACCGCCCTGATTAGACACGTGGGAAGCATTTATTTCCGCAACCACTACCTATCTCTAACAGCCGCGCATCTTTCTCTTCCGGGCTCATTTTCGACCGCCGATTTCTTCTGCGCCAATTCCTGCCCTTCGGATCACAAGCCACATGTCCTTCTCTGCCAGGCATCTTGGCGCTTAAGCACCATGTAAGTTTCCATTCCGGGGTCGCTCGTGACCGTCGATGTGATGCACTTCCATCCCTCACCGTTGGATTAAAGCCACGTCCCATATTCCGCTGAGCCGTCCGACCTTAACTACCGTGCAACTCTGGGTCCCGGACACACCCACAGCCGTTGATCTGATCTTCCTTTACCGGCGGGCCGTCGGATCATGTTTCGCTTACCGATTCCGCTGGGCTCTTTCCTTTTACCCGTCGAGCAACTTTGCTCAGCGGAATCGTTCCCAATCGTTGATGCGATCTGCCTTTGACCCCGCGCCGTCAGATCAAGCGCCGTGTACCAAATTCCGCCGGGCAATCCGGGATTATCCTCCGCGCTTGTTCCTCCTCCGGAATTCTTTTCGGCCGTCGATGAGATGCACTGGCGCTCCTCAACCGTCCGATCCTGTGACACGTACCACATTTCGCCGGGCGCTGTGGGTTTATCGGGTGCGCAAATTCCCATTCCGGAATCATTGTCAGCCGTTGATCCACTATGCCTTGATCTCCGACCGTCGGATCAAGCGGCACGTAACCAATTCCGCTGGGTAGTTCAAAGGTTATTCCACGTGCACGTTAATTTCCCGGGAACCAACATATCCGTCGATCTATGCTGTCTTCAATCCTCGGCCGTTGGATCAACTTCCACGCACCCTTTCCGCTGGAAGCCCTGACGCTTATCCGTCGAGCGAGTTCCGGCTGTGGAATCGATCCCGACCGTCGATGGGATCCGATTCCGTCCCTCCACCGTCGGATTGAGAGGATTATATGTGTTTCCGTCAGTCCTCCATTTCCTTAACTACCTTGCACTTTCAGACGGCGAATTTAGCATGAGGCGTAGATCAACCCCGAACAAATGTAAGAACCCCCGATGTGTGCAGGCGGTTAAAGGCCCGAACTTCCCTTATCTTACTCGCATGTCTTGACGGGTGGAAGGAGTATCAGCCATGGATTTGCTCCTCCTTTCAATCACAGCTCAGGATTTATTTCAACTCGGCTGCTCTTTAGACTATCAGGTCTCCTTTGTACTATGCCTTTAACCCAAAGTATTTGAACGACATAATCTTACCTCCCCTTAGTCTTATATCTCTTTTGTTGAATACAGGTGTTAACACTTTGGGTAGAGAGAGGCGTCTGTCCAGGAGTACATTGAAGAATTATTCAAACCGCCACTCAAGTCAAGAATAAAGGAACCTGTCTTTCAGAGTGACGAGGTATGTGAATGGATTGAAATATTAGATCCAGGATGAAATGTGCATGCATTGGTTCTATAATGTAGATGAAGCTTACCCAGTTGCCTTAAGAGTGGAAGAAAAGATTGATCATAAATGTAACGTCCCCATACCCCATAATGCGGATAAATTAAATTTTTTCTTCAAGAACCCTTGTTCTCCTTTCGAAACACAGGGCATGGACGTTAACACACTCTTCAACATTCATTCTCAGGATTAGAAACCACTATAACAGTCGTTCCACCATCGACAGGTCCCTTCCGCAACCAAAAATACCTTTTCCGCACAAAACCTGTCCTTTCCGCCTTCTGCCTTCCACCCTACGAAACTTGAAAATCGAAATACAGAACACGATGGAAACATTAACCTTCTTCCCTTTCGCCCTTCTGTCTTCCGCCCGGAACTTGGAAGTCGGAAACTCAAAACACGAAGGAGTCCTTCGAACATGTTTCTTCCTTTCTACCTTTTTCCTGAAACTCGAAAGTCGAAAACTCAAAACATGACGGAATCCTTTGAGCCTCTTTCTGCCTCCTGCTTGGAACTCGGAAGTCGGAAACTCAAAACACGACGGAGTCCTTCGAACCTCTTTTCTCCTTTCTGCCTTCCGCCCAAAACTCGGAAGTCGGAAACTTAACATGCAACAAAAATACTCAACAGCTCTTCCGCCTTCCGCACTTCCGCTTTTCACCCTTTCGACCTCGGAACGCACAAATCCATCTTTTCTCTTATACTTTTCGATGCTTTTCCACTTTTCGCCTTTCCGCCTTCCACAAGCGGAACCTAGGGTGCAGAAAACCAATCATTCTGCCCTGTTCAACTTCTTGTTGTCGGCTTCCACCTTCTGCCTTGCCCAGGCAGATTTCAAGGGGCATAAACACTTAGTCAAATGCATTCTGACTCTGTAACAGGCTTCTAGCCTCCATAAACTTAAGAAAAATGCATTGCAGAAACATAAGGCATATACAGAAGTAAAATGCAGGAAAAAAATAGCAGAAGTAAACTCTTACTTAACCATCAATAAGCATTCAACATGAATATAATCATTCATAAGAAAATACAATGCAGATTTAGAATAACCAGAGAATACTTATCTTGGTTATGGAGTTGTCCTGCAACTAGTTATGTTGCTACAATGTTCCACCCAACCATAAGCCAGTGTGTTCATTAATCTCTCAACACCATTGCCACCCCCGAGCTGGGCATGATTTCCACAAGGAACTAGGGAACAATAGGTTCACACATAGTCAAAACTCATCAAAACATGGTCAAACCAACCTCCAGTTGGGTTTATCAGGATGCTAAGGCAATGACTCACTCACAGATAAAATGCACACCAAAACTCAGCCAAACCAGCTAATAGTTGGGTTTCTCAGGCTGCTAAGGCAATGGAATTGTAGAATTGCTAAGTTAGTGAGCTCAACCACATAGCTATGGACACCTACACCAAATCTATCCATCTTGGCATCCCACAATACCTACACACCCAACACAAGGAAGTATTCCCTTCACTGCTACACGGTTCCCTCGGGCCATACCTTCCCTTCCAATGCTCTTCAAGGTGTGCATAAAGGATTTGCTAGCCCCTCTTGATCTGTCTGTGAGGTTCCTCTCTTCACTAGGTTTATTAACCAATTTTGGGCCTCTTCCACCCCTAAATCTTTCAGACCAAAATAGGGATGCACATCACAGCAATCCACAAGGAAACACGGCAACACAAGCTTCACTCTGTAACATAGACAAACAGGTTTGCATACCACACTATAGTTCAGGAGAAACATTATAAAACAACTTGTTCCACCACTCCATACAGTGAACAAACACAGGATCACACTGCACTACAGTGAACAAACATAGGATCACACTGCACCACAGTGAACAATCGCGACTGCAGGCTTGAGAATGAACAACGCATGAATGTGTGAGCGTATATGATCAGAATGATTCCTCCTCCACGAAGAACAATAACAAAACCTTCTCGCGACTGAGAGAAAGGACGGACTGACACGCATCCACGTGCTTACTTGCTGCAGAAACAAGAATGCGGCTTCCCAGACTGCAGACTTGCAGACTTGCTCAGACAAGCAATCAGGCTAGCATGCCTTGCTCTGCCCAAGACATTAACTTCCTCAACCAACTTCTGGAAGAAATTGATGATTGAGTGCAGGGGACAAAAAGGTAGTTGAGGGTTCAAGGGTTCTCCCTTTTACATCTGGCATCACCCTAAGGCTCAGGGATTTGAATAAATCCCCACCCTATCCCTTGTGGAATCATGCCCCCATCTCTTTCACGTTGCAGTGCATATCTAGTTGTGGTATTCTTTTATTAACTGTATATTTACATAATATATCAAAATGTACTGTGCCTTACTTACCACAATAACCATATGTATCAACCTTGATCACCTATACACAAAACATCAATCAATGGCAGGGCGTTGGCCTTGAGCTCCTTGCCATGATTCATTACAATATATACATCATGTACAATTTCAATACCATGGGGTCAAAACCGGGGTGTTACATTCCCCTCCCCATTACAACAGCACTGTGCTCAGTGCTCTTTGAACAAAAATGGATGTTCCAATCGCATGGCATCCTCCAGTTCCCATGTAGCCTCTTCAGGACCGCAGTGCGCCCACTGCACCTCCACCTATCCAATAGCTCGATTCCAGAGCACTGTGACCTTCCCGTGGAGGATGCGCAATGGATCGGTTTGGAACTCTCCCTCAGGTTCCACCTGAATCACATCCCAATTTATCACATGGTTAGGATCATGTACATATTTCTTAAGCAAAGAAACATGAAAAACATTATGAGCTCTAGTGCTAGCAGGAAATGCAAGTCTATATGCAATTGACCCTATTCTTTCAAGCACTTCAAACTGCCCACAGTATCTAGGTGATAGCTTGGCACAACTTCCAAGCTTCAAGGAACTCTTCCTTGCCCTCACTCTGGGGTAAACATGATCCCCAACACTGAACTCTTTGTGCACTCTATGCTTATCTACATAGCTTTTCTATCTATCTTGGACTGCTTTCAAATTCTGTCTGATATTTGCAACCTCTTGCTCCATTTCCTTGATAAATTATGGACCAAGCACAATCATGTTCACTGGATTATCCCATGTCACTGGTGTCCTATACCTTCTTCCATACAAAGCTTCATATGGACTCATCCCCAAGGATGCTTGCTAGCCATTATTATAGGCAATCTCTACCAAGTGTAAATAATCTTCCCACTCGGATGGTTTGTCCATCACATACATGCGAAGCATGTATTCAAGCACCTGATTAACTCTCTCTGTGTATCCATGAGTCTAAGGATGGTAGGCAGTGTTGAAGTTCAACTTAATACCCAAATCTGCAAACAAACCCTTCCAAAAATTGGAAGTAAACTTGGGATCCCTGTTAGAAAGTATTGCCTTAGGCAATCCATGCAATCTAAAAATATCCTTCATAAATATTTTTGCAATGGCATCAGTCTTATACGTGGACTTAATATTAAATTGAGCACATAGATCTGTGGACAAACACACAACTCACATGATAGATCACACAATTTACTCAGTTATTGAAGAATGAAACAGTACAAAAATGGCTTGCAGCTGTGAATGCTTTTCATTAATCAAAGAGTAATTAGATAGATAATTACAATGAAGTACAATGGCTTTAATAGCCACAAGCAAGTCGAATCCACATGAGGAAGTTCGAATTGATTAGACTCTACTTGACTGTAGGTAACCAAGACCTTGTCTAAATCACTATCGGAGGACTCAATAGTTAACTGACCTTGTCTAAACCATAACCGGAGTTCATCAGAGCTCTAAAACATAACTCAAGTGTTACATTCAGTGTTGACTAAGGTTAACTGATAGTGGTAGGTGAGAAATGCGCACCACATGTGTTCAGTCAATTAAACCTAGCACTAACTGAATGTAGAGGACTAGAACTTAATGTAACTGACTCCTAACTTAGCTTGACTAGTCATTAACTGAAGTGAACTAACCTTGGTTGGTTTCGGCACTCCCAGTGGCTTCCTAAATTGTAGGGATTGGTCTAGGAGGCTCCTAAACTGATGCAATCAAGTGCAATCAGTGGTAGTGAGCCTCAATTAGTGTTCCCCACACTTTAGTAACTGAAACATGTGCCCCAATTAGGTCAAGTGGACTCAATGGTGTTAATGACTATAAATAGGCTGGATGGACTCCCGATTTAGACATATGACCAAATTTGGACAAGGGAGGATTAATAATCATAACACCCCCCCTGAATGCTAACTTGGACAATCTGTGGGCCCTGGTAACTAAGACCATAGGTCACCCATTACATCAAGTAAAGTAAAGTAACTGCTAAAAAACAAGGTGCTGAGGAAAAAACCACATGGGAAAAAATCCCCCCGTCTAATTAAGCAGGTAGAATTAGGATCAATCTGGTTCTTCTGTGCACAGGTATCCTGGGGCCTGGCATGTGAACCTCTCCATCATTATGTCTGGAGGATTCTTCCTCTTTGGAAGAAGAATGATATGCTCAACTAAATCAGAAATATAGACAGCTGCCGGATGAAGACTGGACCCATGTAGGGCAACTGAAGTCAACTGAAAAGTGAGAAAAGGTTCTTGAGAATTCAGAGAATGTGAGGAACACTTAAGAAACTGATATGTTGCATCCATGAACAGAAAACCATGAGTGGTAAGAATAGCCCCAAGTGTTAAGAGCAGGTGTCCAGGCGGATGCATAAAATCTTCCTCTTTACTAGTTATGTGAGGAGATGAGCATGTGATCAATGGTAGAGAAGCACTGGGACTGTTGAGAGCGAATGCTTGAGCTCCATAGTCTGATATAGCTTCTGAAATAGATAATGAATCACATAATAAAATATCAGCAACCTCATATGAGGAAACTAACACCAAATCCCCATCAACAGTTTTGAAGAGAAAGTGCGGTACTTGATTTTTCACACCAGAATTGGTGAGAGCAGCTACAAGCATGACTGAAGGCTTTTGGATTTTAAAATATGAACCAAATAATATCAGATCAAAAAGTAAATCAAATCTAAATAGGTTCAAAACAGATCCAAAACTGTGAAATGGAATCAAATCCCCAGCAGCAGTTTTGTAAGAGACTTGTGGCACTTGTTTCTTCACACTGTTGATGAGAACAGCTACAAGTGGTACTGAAAGATTATGAATTTGATATGTTAAACCAAGCAATATCAGATCAGATCTAAATAAGATCATATCAGATCCAATAAGGTTAATATCATATTCAAATAAATGGTTAACCGAGACGGTGGATGCACAGCTTTCTTCTTCTTAAAAATTCTGAATTTTGGTGCATGCAATCCTGCAGGAATTTGCTGGAAAATATAGATCATGATGAGCGAATGGATCACTCTGGTAATCTGATATTTCTTCCAAAATATCCAAGGTGTCACATATTTTCACACCAGCAGCAACATTAGAGGGAGAAAAATAAAATTTCTCTTCACTTTCAGAAGCAATTACTAGTAAATTTTGCACATAATTTAAAGGAAAATCATTGGTGAATGTTTGCATGGAAGTGCAGCAGAATTTTTCTTCAATATTAGAGATTCGAATGTCTTCTTTTGTTTCAGCAATATGAGAAGATGAGATATCAGATATCTCATGAACTTCCGGAGCATCAGGAGAAGGAGTCACCGCATGGAGACTGTCTTCAATTCGAATTGACTGTGTAGAAGCTTCTGCTTCTTCTTTATCTTGAACAACTTCATCAGAGAGAGTGGAGGCTGATATTTTTGGATCAAGGATGCTTATGGTGCTGGATGTGCTCTCCAAAGTGCTATTATGATCCTCATAAATCATTCCAAAGGTTCTGTCCAATCTTGTCCAGAGTTCCTTCGGGTCTTCAATAGATCTAATGAGGTAGTGCAAGCTAGGAGAAAGACCTGTTGCTATTGTTCCAAAAGCTCTGTCACTTTTATTCAGCCAGATAATCTTACTAAAACACTCTTTACCGAGTCCAATAGACACCCGACATAGACCTTGTCTCATCAGAGATGAAATCATTTCGAAGTTGTACCTACAAAACAAAAAAATGATCCAGTAGGAGATCTGAGGAGGAGAGGTGCCTTGTCCGCCGAGGCTCTGATACCATATTAAATTGAGCACATAGATCTATGGACAAACACACAACTCACATGATAGATCACACAATTTACTCAGTTATTGAAGAATGAAACAGTGCAAAAATGGCTTGCAACTGTGAATGCTTTTCATTGATCAAAGAGTAATTAGATAGATAATTACAATGAAGTACAATGGCTTTAATAGCCACAAGCAATTCGAATCCACATGAAGAAGTTCGAATTGATTAGACTCTACTTGACTGTAGGTAACCAAGACCTTGTCTAAATCACTATCGGAGGACTCAATAGTTAACTAACCTTGTCTAGACCATAACTGGAGTTCATCGGAGCTCTAAAACATAACTCAAGTGTTACATTCAGTGTTGACTAAGGTTAACTGATAGTGGTAGGTGAGAAATGCGCCCCACATGTGTTCAGTCAAGTAAACCTAGCGCTAACTTAATGTAGAGGACTAGAACTGGATGTAACTGACTCCTAACTTAGCTTGACTAGTCATTAACTGAAGTGAACTAACCTTGGTTGGTTTCGGCACTCCCAGTGGCTTCCTAAATTGTAGGGATTGGTCTAGGAGGCTCCTAAACTGATGCAATCAAGTGCAATCAGTGGCAGTGAGCCTCAATTAGTGTTCCCCACACTTTAGTAATTGAAACATGTGCCCCAATTAGGTCAAGTGGACTCAATGGTGTTAATGACTATAAATAGACTGGATGGACTCCCGATTTAGACATATGACCAAATTTGGACAAGGGAGGATTAATAATCCTAACACTTAACCAGTATAAGAAGTGTTTCCTTTGTCAACTTGTCCACCACAACCATAATGGAATCATGTTGTTTCCAAGTCATTGGCAATCTTGTAATAAAATCCATGGAAATAACTTCCCATTTTCATTCTAGAACCAGTAAAGGCTGCATTAACCATGCTGGGTGTTGATGTTCAACCTTTACCTGCTGACATTTCATGCACTTAGAAATATATTCAGCCATGTCCTTCTTCATTCCTGGCCAAAAATACTGCTTTCTAGCTATAGCAATTGTCTTTTGATATCTTGGGTGACCAGAATATGGAGCTTGATGGATTTCATCCATAACAATTCTCCTCAAGTTTACTACATTTGGAATATAAATTTTGTTCTTATAAGTAAGAAGTCCATCTTCTTCCAATTTATATCCCTCATACCTCTTCTCAAGACTTTGCTGCTGCAATTTGTCATTTATCTACACATACATTTCATCTTTAGCAGTATGATTAACAATATGTTGTCTCAAATATGACTGGCAAACACTAAGAGATGCCACATGCATTTCATGCACCTTCTTGATGAAGGCATCAACCACTTTATTTTATTTTCCTTTTATGTGTTTGATTTCAAAATCAAACTCACATAAAAACTCCAGTCATCTAGCTTGCCTAGCATTTAACGTTGGTTGATCAAACAAGTACTTCAGACCACAATGGTTTGTCCTTAACTTGAACTTTCTTCCCATCAAGTAATGCATCCACATCTTGAGAGCATGTACTATGGCTACAAGTTCTAAATCATGAGTAACATAGTTCTTCTCAGGATCCTTTAACTTTCTTGACTCATAGCATACCACGTGGTTGTCATGCATAAGAACTCTTCAAGTCCTTGATTACATGCATCAGTGCACACCACAAAAAAAAAATCTGGGTCTGCAATTTTCAGAATTGGTGCACTTGTAAGAAGATTCTTCAATTGTTGGAAGCTCTCCTCACATCTTGGGGTCCACTCAAACTTTATCCCCTTATTTTGCAAAGAAGTGATGGGATGTGCAACCTTGGAGAATCCTTCAATGAATCTCTTGTAGTATCCTGCAAGTCCCATAAAAGACCTCACATCTGTCACATTCCTCGGAGTTGGCCAATTAATAATGGCTTCAATCTTCTCAAGGTCTACAAATATTCCTTCATCTAAGATAATGTGACCCAAATAATGAATCATATCTTTATAGAAGTCACATTTGCTCAACTTTGCATGCATCTTATGCTCCCTGAGCAATTGCAAGGTCAATCTCAGATGTTCTTCATGCTCTTCCTCATTCTTAGAATAAATAAGAATGTCATCAAGAAAAACAAGAACAAACTTGTTGCTGAAAACACTATTCATAAGACACATAAATTTAGCTGGTGCATTTGTGAGACCAAATGGTACCACTACAAACTCATAATTTCCATACCTTGTCCTAGAGGTTGTCCTATGAATATATTCATCTTTGATTCTTACCTGATGGTAACCAGACCTCCAGTCAATCTTGGAAAATACCTTTGCTCCCCTCATTTGATCAAAGAGGTCATCAATTCGAGGTAAAGGGTATTTATTCTTCACAGTGACTTTGTTCAAATGTCTGTAATCAATACACAACATGATTTTACCATCTTTCTTTTTCACAAACAGCACTGGTGCTCCCCAAGGGGACACACTTGGCCTGATATACTTCTTCTCCAACAACTCTTGCAGCTGCATCTTCAGCTCTAGCAATTCTAGTGTGCTCATCCTCTAGGGTGTCTTAGACATTGGTGTTGCTCCAGGAACAAGGTCAATGGTGAAATCAATGTCCCTTTTTGGAGGAAGTCCTGGAATCTCATCAGGAAAAACATCCATGAATTCCTGCAATACATGAAAGTCCTCCAACCTAGGAGTTTCACTCTCTGTTTCCTCTAACACATGGGCTGCATACAATTTACAACCTTTCCTACAGAACTTCTTCCGCTACATCATTGAAATCTTCCTAACAGAAATCACCTTTCGAATGCCTCTTACAACCCTTGGGTTTCCTTCTTCATCCATGCATTCAAAAGTCTTATTATAACAGTCAAGCTTGACTTTGTGAGCTTCTAACCAATCCATTCCAATGCGAATATCATAGGAACCAAGTGGCAGAACATTCATATTTGCACAAGTGACTAACCCATCCATCCCTAATGGACATTTCTCTACCACTTCACTAACCTTTCTCTTTGTTCCAATGGCTAGTTGAACTAACCATGATTTGCTATGCTTTAACTTCTTAGAAGCACAAATCTCAACTACTCTAGGAGTAATATAACTGTGAGTAGATCTAGGGTCAATCAAAATAGAAACATATTGCTCAACAATATTACCTGCAACTTCAACCATAGTTGACTGATGATTTTCCTGCAGGTCTTCTAGCGCTGCATAAATTCTAGGGACATACCTTGCTACTTGACTCACAATTTCAGCTTCTTGAATGTTGTGAGATTCACTCACATTCCCATTCCGATGCAGACAATTACTGCGCAGGTGGTTTTCTCCACATCTCCATCATTGGAGAGGTTCTCTGATCTCTCTTGGATCTCTTGGATTTTCTCCCATCAGTACTCTAGTTGGTTGATTCACAGCTTGTGATGCCTTCCTCTGCTGATTTCATAAGGAAGGTTTGAAACCTTTCTTCCTTTGGTCATACTTCTCATTCCTCTTGTCCTTCCATGCTTTATGATGATCATGTTTACCTTTGTTCTAATCATAGCAATACCTGGCCTTCCTAATAGCCTCTTCTAGAGTTCGAGGTTCATCAAACTCAATCACAACTTTATATGACTGAGGTAATCCACTTAGAAAGCGTTGGATTTTCACTTTATCATCCCTAATGTACCTTACATACCTCAACAACTCCAAGAATTTCTTTGCATACTCTTCCATGGTCAACTGTCCCAATCTCAGCTCATGGAATTCTTTAATCTTATCATCATAGTACCTATCAGAGAGGTACTTCTGCCTGAAACACTTCTGGAACTGCTTCCACACAATATTCCTTTCACTGATCTTCCTCANTGCTCTTCCAGTCAAATTGAAGATGGCTACCCTAGCCTTCATATTTCCAGAGTAGTCTTGGACTTGGAAATATTTTCTCATCCCAAGAAGCCAAGCTTCATCTTCTTAACCGTTATTTACATCATCGTCAAAGGCAGGAGGCTTATCCTTCTTGAATTCATCACATAAATTGTTCTGGTAGCACCTCTTTCTCTTATTCATGTGAGAAGAATAGCCGGAATCCCTAGTGGATCCTTTAGAGTCAGATGATCCACTAGAAGACCCTTTTCTTCTTCTTGCACTGCTCCTACTTCCTTCTGGATTTGCTGCCCGATGCCCAGAGTTCATCTTTCTTTGGATGTCTGTCAAACTCTACAGCATGGCTACACTCAGCTGATTCTACTCTTCCTGTGCTTTAATCATTATCTCATTGTATTCTCTATGGCTTTTCATCTCCACCCTTAGGCTTCTCACGGTGGCTGCAAAATCTGGGGGAGTATCTTGAAATATTCTACCATTAGACTTTGTATCATCATTTCCAACTCAGATGTTTTCCCCCATGGCATCTTCCTCGTGTTCATAGAGATCATGTGCATCATTCATGCCATAGGTTCTCATGGCTGATACAACAACCCATTTTTCCAATCTGCACTATGACTCTGCAAAATGTGTTATCAAACACCATTGTTAGTAGCATAATAATCTCAGGAATTTAAAAACTTACATGCCAACTGTTTTACTATAGTTTTCTTTCTGCAATTATATTCAACTTGGCCCATTCAAGCCCAATGTTGTAACCATTAGCTCTGATACCAATCTGTTACGAATATTTAATTATTTTATTTAATAGTAAATTAGGATATTTGAATAGATGTGAGCATTTGTAAAGTCACTACGAGGCCTATATAAGCTAGGCCCAACATTCATCGTAATCATCTAATACATTATTATATTTTATCATTCAAAATGATAGTCGAATTCAACTAATAACACTCCAACCGGATACAATTGCACCAAGTGGTATCATAGCGGATTCGCTCCTTCGGCATGAGCTAGGTTTTGGCTCATCCACTCCCTTTTCACTCCTTTTCTCCTCTCTCGATTGCACTCCGCTGCTACCATCCACCAACCTCCACTCCATTCACATCCATACTCCAGCTTTTTCTCTTGCGGCCTGCTTCGCGCCCTCTCGCTGCACCCTCACGCTACTCCTCCTTCATTTCATGCCAACATCGCTCTATCCCCTGCATCCCCCGTTCCCCTCCTCCACGCCCTTCTTCTCCCAACACTAACATCCGTCTCCACTTCACCGATCTGCTCATCCCCACCATCCTGGCTCCCTCAGCTCTTCATTCCACCCATGATACCTGCAACTTCCTACAACATTTCCTTCTACCCACGCCCTCCTCCGGTTGCACGTTGCCTGCCACCCTTGAAACATCCTCACTGTACCTCCATGATCCTCCCCGCTCTTCCAGTCCCACCCATCCTCCTTCGTCCCACCAACCCTCCTCACACACTGTGCTGCGGCTATTGGATTGATCGCAACTTCCTCCGGTGAATACCTTACCTCATCTCCACAGCCGCCAACCTTCACGCCCGTAAACCTGCACAAATTTTTTTAATAAAAATTATATATTATATTTAATAATTTTATTAAAAATATATATGTATATCTAATAATAATATTATAATATTACAAGATTTCAAAAACATTAATAATAATAATTTTTATTATTTTACTATTGTTAAAAATAATAATATTATTAAAAAAAAATTATTACTGTTATTATTAAATATAATTATAACCTTCTTACCTTGGGAGAAAAAAAAAGTCCATTTACAACATCCATGGCATCTTATAGTGGCGAATTCATAAATCTCCTTGAGAAAATCCTTAAGGATATAGATAAAATAAAAAAATCTATTGACGAAATGTTTAAAGAAAATGAAGATGGATGTGAAAACCTTGTAGAACAAACCACCCAGGCTAATGTAAAAGATGAAGATACAGAAGACTATCATGTCATTTCCAATGAGAGTAATGGCATCAATCAAGACATTGAGCAAGACAAAGATATAACGTACCCTAGTAATGAAGAAAATGAAAATGAAATATTTGACATGGAGAAAGATGATCCTGACCAAGATTGTGATAAGAGACAAGCCGATGTTACTAACAATAATGATGATCAAGGCATTGACAATAATATCACAATAACAAATGCACGAAGGTTATATGTCATCATAAGGACTTCTATAAAGAACATCAAGGAAAACAACTATAATATCTATCACACACAAGATAATACTGGTTTTCTTGTGAGCATTATAAGCACAAAGAACCCGTTCAAGGGAACTAACACAAAATATGCTATGAATGACAACACAAAAATAGTTAAAATAAAAAATCACACAAGTGGCAAAAGCGTAAACAAAACTTCACTAAGTTCTTACTTAATGCAAATTCCAAGACAAAAGAATCAAAATGAAGCAATGGTTGTAATCAAAATCGCACGTCTCAAATCATTAGTCCGACATAGAGCCAGGATAAAAGACGACATAATCAAAACTCAGCTTTGAGGACAAAGCTTTCCTTAACGGGAAGGCAATGTTATGAATATTTAATTATTTTATTTAATAGTAAATTAGGATATTTGAATAGATGTGACCATTCGTAAAGTCACTACGAGGCCTATATAAGCTAGGACCAACATTCATTGTAATCATCTAATACATTATTATATTTTATCATTCAAAATGACAGTCGGATTCGACTAATAACACTCCAACTGGATTCAGCTGCACCACAATCTGTAGTGTACTACAATGTTGGTATCATAGGGTACTTTTTCCTCTTTTAACTGTTCAACTTGGCCCCTTTAGGCCCAGTGCTGCAACCAACAGCTTTGATACCAATCTGTAACGTCCCCATACCCCATAATGTGGATACATTAAATTTTTGCTTCAAGAACCCTTGTTCTCTTCTCGAAACACAGGGCATGGACGTTAACGCAATCTTCAACATTCATTCTTAGGATTAGAAACCACTGTAATAGTCGTTCCACCCTCGATAGATCCCTTCCGCGACCAGAAACACATTTCCGCATTGAACCTGTCCTTTCCACCTTCCACCTTCCACCCTGCGGAAATCGAGACACAGAACATGATGGCAACATTAACCTTCTGCCCTTCCGTCTTCTTCCCGAAACTTGGAAGTCGAAAACTCAAAACACGACGGATTCCTTCGAACCTCTTTCCTCTTTTTCGTCTTTCCACCTTTTTCCCGGAACTCGGAAGTTGTAAACTCAAAACACGACAGAGTCTTTTGAACCTCTTTTCATCTCCCGCCTAGAACTCAGAAGTCAGAAACTAAAAACACGACAGAGTCCTTCGAACCTCTTTCTTCCTTTCCACCTTTCCGCCTTCTGCCCGGAAGTCGAAAGTCAGAAACTCAAAACACGGCGGAGTCCTTTGAACCTCTTTCTGCCTTTCCGCCTTATTCCCAGAACACGAAAGTCGGAAACATAACATGCGGGGGAAATACTTAATGGCTCTTTTGCCTTCCCCCTTCTGCACTTTCGCTTTCTGCCCTTCTGACCTCAGAACATGAGAATCCATATTTTTCCTTATATTTTTCGTTGCTTTTCTGCTTTCCTCCTTTCCGCCTTCCACAGGAGGAACCCAAGGTGCGGAAAACCAATCATTCTGCCCTTTTCAACTTCTCATTGTCGGATTCGGCCTTCCTCCTTTCCCAGGTAGCTTTCAAGGGGCGAAAACGTTAAGTCAAATGCATTCTGACTCTGTAACATGATTCTAGCATCCATGAACTTAGGCAAAATGCATTGTAGAAACATAAGGCACATACAGAAGTAAAATGTAGGAAAAACATACAAGAAGTAAACTCCTACTTAACCATCAATAAGCATTCAACATGAATATAATCATTCATAAGAAAATACATTGCAGATTTAGAATAACCAGAGAATACTTATCTTGGTGATGGAGTTGTCCTGCAACTAGTTATGTCGTTGCAATTTTCCACTCAACCATAGGCCAGTGTGTTCATTAATATCTCAACACCACTGCCACCCCTGAGGTGGGCATGATTTCTGCAAGGAAATAGGGAACAATAGGCTCACACATAGTCAGAACTCATCACAACATTGCCAAACCAACCTCCAGTTGGGTTTATTAGGCTGCTAAGGCAATGACTTGCTCACAAGTCAAATGTACATCAAGACTCAGCCAAACCAGCTAATATTTGGGTTTCTCAGGATGCAAAGGAAATGGAAAAGTAGAATTGCTAAGCTAGTGAGATTAACCACAGAGCTATGGACACCTACACCAGATCTATCCATCTTGGCATCCCACAATACCTACACACCCAACACAAGGAAGTATTCCCTTCACTGCTACACAGTTCCCTCGGGCCATACCTTCCCTTCCAGTGCTCTTCACGATGTGCATAAAGGATTTTCCAGTCCCTCTTGATCTATCTGTGAGGTTTCTCTCTTCACTAGGTTTATCACCCAATTCTGGGCCTCTTCCACTCCCAAGTCTTTCAGACCAAAATAGGGATGCACATCACAACAATTCACAAGGAAACACATCAACACATGCTTCACTTTGTAACACACAGACAAACAGGTTTGCATACCACACTGTAGTTTAGGATAAACACTGCAGAACAACTCGTTCCGCCACTCTAGATAGTGAACAAACACCGGATCACACTGCACCACAGTGAATAAACGCGACTGCGGGCTCGGGAATGAACAACACGTGCATGAGTGAGCATATATGATTAGAATGATCCCTCCTCCACGAAGAACAACAACTAAATCTTCTCGCGAATGAGAGAAAGGACGAACTGGCACACGTCCACATGCTTACTTGTTGCAGAAACAAGAATGCAGCTTCCCCTACTACAGACTTGTAGGCTTGCTCAGACAAGCAATCAGACTTCCATGCCCTGCTCTTCCCAAGGCATTAACTGCCTCAACCAACTTCTAGAAGAAATTGATGATTGAGTGCAGGGGAAAAAAAGGTAGTTGAGCGTTCAAGGGTTCTCCCATTGACATCTAGCCTCACCCTAAGGCTCAGGGGTTTGACTAACTCCCCACCCTATCCCTTTTGGAATCATGCCCCCATCTCTTTCACGTTGTAGTGAATAGCTAGTTGTGGTATTCTTTTATTAATTGTATAATTACATGATATATCAAAATGTAATGTTCCTTACTTAGCACCATAACCATAGGTGTCAACCTTGATCACCTATACACAAAACATCAATCAATGGCAGGGCCTTGGCCTTGAGCTCCTTGCCATGATTCATTACAATATATACATCATGTACAATTTCAATACTATGGGGTGAAAATAGGGGTGTTACAATAAATTGCAACAAAAAAACATAGGAAGGTGTCCTAGAGGCAAAGGCAAAGTAAATGTTGTTAGGGAAATGAAAAAGAGGACAAATCCACTAGCATCCAGAATGGTTGATGCGGAAATCACACTAGAATAGGTAGAGGATTTAAAAGGGGAAGACCTAAGTACTATATCATTTGCTGCAGATGTGGAGTGGAAGGACACAAGGCCTTGGAATGTACAGAAAAACAAAATGCAGGGAGACAGAATGAAGCTAGAGCACAAGTCGCTCAACCTGGAGGGACACCAGTTGTTGGATAGAACATGATAATAGTCTGATAGGAGCAAGGTGAGAATTTGATGTTCTGTAGAGTGCTACTTCAACCCAAGAAGGAGATCGCAAAGGAGCCTGAACATAGAAAAATAATTTTTAAAACAAAGTGCAAGGTGGAAGGCAAGTCCTATCTAATTATTGACAGTGGGATTACAAAGAATCTAGTATCCAAGGAGGTCATGGAGAAATTAAATCTAAAACGTATATCCCATCCGAATCCATATCGATTTTCATGGTTAAAAAGGGGGCAACAAGTGACTATGATTTAACAATGCTTATTAAATTTCCAGACATAGAATTTTAGTGATGTGGTAGATATGGATGCAGGCCATGTTCTTTTTGGAAGACCGTGGTTGTTTGATAGGAAATTTCACCACAATGGGAGGGCAAACACCTATGCATTTACCAAGGATGGACAATGTTACATGCTAGAACCAATTGTGGAGAGTGAAGTGATTGCAGTAGAAAACAATGGCAACAAAAGCATTGGAAATAGTAGCACCAACAGGGTCATGTTGTGCTCAGCTAAATAATTTCTAAATGAACAGAAGAAGGACGAATTATGCCTGGCACTGATTCCAAAGGGAATCCAAGAGGATGGAAGTATAAACAACATACCACCTGAGATTCAATCGTTGTTAAAGGAATTTAAGGAGATTATTGCAGAAGATTTTCTAGCAGGACTCCCTCCTATGATGAGTATCTTACACCAAATTGACTTCATACTAGGATCAAGTCTTCCCATAAAGGAACCTTATCGGATGACCCCCGCAAAAATAAAAGAGGTAAATATGCAAGTCCATAAGATGCTTGATAGAGGACTGATATGAGAAAGTTTAATTCCTTGTGTTGTACCAACAAAATTGTCACCGAAAATGGGTGGTGATTGGCGAATGTGCACCAACTCATAGGCTATCAACAAGATCACCATTAAGTACAGATTCCCCTTACCACGGATGGACGATCTCATGGACTGTTTGAGTGGAGCCACATATTTTAGCAAGATATATTTGAAGAGTGGGTATCATCAGATTCAGATAAGAGAGGGGGACAAGTGGAAGACAACCTTCAAGACAAAAGACATAATGTTTGAGTGGCTAGTGATGCTATTCTAATTAACCAACACTCCCAACACATTTATGAGACTTATGAATGAAGTCCTGAAATTGTTTCTGGGGAAGCTTGTTGTCGTTTACTTGGATGGCATATTTAACTTTAGCAAAATCATGGAAGAACACTTGGAGCACATTACGAAGGTGTTGCAGTTGTTGAAGGAAGAGACATTGCTGAAAAATTTGAAGAAGTGCACATTTCTAAAGGAGGAGTTAGTGTACTTGTGTTTTTGATTTCCAGATAAGGCTTGAAGATCGATTTCGACAAGGTAAGGACCATTTTGGAATGGCCAACACCTAAATGCGTGTTTGATGTGAGAAGATTTCATGGTTTGGCAAGCTTCAATAGGAAATTCATTTTGAATTTAAGTTTTATTTGTGCAACTCTTACATAATGCATGAAGAAGAGGAATTTCCAGTGGATAATATCACCAATGCATCCATTTAATATTTTGAAGAAGAAGGTGACTGAGAGACTGGTCCTATCATTTCTAGATTTTAATAAAGTGTTCCAAGTGAACTATGATGCCAATGGAGTAGCGATCGAGGCCATATTGAGCAAGAAGGACAACTAGTGGAATTATTCAACGAGAAATAGAATGAGGCTAAGAAAAAGTACTCGATTTATGATGATGAATTCTATGCTATTACACAAGCCTTCAAAATGTGGAGGCATTACTTGCTGCCTAAAGTGTTTGTCCTATTCAATTATCATAAGGCATTGTAGTACATCAAAAACCAAGGTAAGATAAACCGAAAGCATTCAAAATGGATAGAATTTTTTCAAAGTAAGTTGTTTGTCTTGAAGCACAGGTCTGGAAAGTCAAATAGAGTTGTTGATGCGTTAATCTAGAAGATAGCATTATTGAACACTATGTCAATAGAAGTCATTTGCTTGGAATGTATGAGAGAATTGTATGGAGAAGACATATATTTTGCAAAGGATTGGGAAGAATACACAATTCCTTGGAGTGTGGATAGAACACCATATTTGGATTTCCATATCCAAGAGGGGTTCTTGTTTACGAATCGAAAATTGTGCATTCCATGTGGCTCCTCGAGACAAAACCTTGTAAAAGAACTGTGCAAAATAGGTTTGGGGGGACATTTTGGCATGGGTAAAACCACAACATTGGTAAAGGAAATATATTTTTGGCCTAACATCAACAAGGATGTCTAGAGTTTTGTGGAGCGTTGTATAGTTTGTCAGTTAGCAAAGGGGAGAAGTCAAAACATTGGGTTGTACACTCCATGAGTCTGTTCCTGAGAAATCGTGGGAAGGTATAAGCATAGACTTTGTTTTGGGGCTTCCTAGGACGTAGAGAGGACACGATTCCATGATGGTTGTAGTGGACACATTCTTTAAGATGACTTTTGTACCCTGCGGAAAGGCCAATGATGCTACCAAATTGGTCGCCTCATTCTTCCAAGAGATTGTGAGATTGCATAGCATTCCGAGGAGTATTACTTCTGATAAGGACAAAAGGTTCTTTGTAAATTTCTAGAGAACAATTTGGAAGAAGATGGGGTCCCAACAGTTGTACAGTTTAGCTTAACACCCACAAACAAATGGATAGATCAAGGTGGTCAATCGAAGCCTTGGGAACTTATTGAGAAGCTTGAGCGGGGAAAGGCCAGGACAATGGGATTTGGTTTTGGTCCAGGATGAATTTGCTTTCAACGATTCGGTGAATAGATATGTTGGAAAAGTCCCTTTGAAGTTGTGTATGGTAGATCCCCAAAGGTAATTGTGGATTTGGTCAAAATTCCAAATTTTGGTGATAGGAAGATTGATGTTGTCGTTGAGTTTGTAGAAGGGACGCATGAATTGCATGAACATGTCAAGATGCAACTACAATAGAGAAATTCCAAGTACAAGTGTAGAGTATATTTTCGGAGAAGGAAGAGGTTTTTTAGGAAGGTAAGGCTAGTAATAGCACACTTGAGGAAAGAAAGGTTCCCCGGAGTGACCTACAACAAGCTGACTTACAAGAAAATTGGACCATCTAGAATCTTGAAAAATATTTATGATTACACCTATAAGATAGAGTTGCTAATAGATTTGGATATCTCTCCGATATTCAATGTGGTATACTTGTACGAGTTCCATGAGGGAATAGAAGATGATGGAGAAGATAACATGGATGAGAAGCTTGATGAGTTTTTACAAGCTTGTATAAGCTAGAATGCATTGAATACAATTTGTGCTAAAGAACATACCATATTTGCAACAAATTGAAGATCAATCCTCATGCTCGTGTAAATGAGAATTTGTGTGTCCTTTTTTGTGTATGGAAGATTTTGATCTAGAGAAAAAAATCATTATTACAACTTTTAAATTAAAAGCATATTAAATCAATTATTATGATTATTGATTATGTTAAAACCATATTAAATTAACTATATCAGAATTAATATGGATATAGCTCATCTAAGGCCTCGAAGAAAAGGATCAATAATGCTTAAATCCATTTTTAATTTGGTGATAACATTGAAAACCTCACTTAAAACAATTTCACAATAATCTTAATAGAGAGAGTTAATGCATGTTGGTGATAATGCCAAATTAACTTAACCTACCCATTAATCTTTTAAGAATTTTGAGTTAACTACATCTAGACTAAATTTAAATCCTTTTATTATTCATAAATTTAATTATTAAGAGTTTTCAACTTTATAAACAAATATAAAAAATAACAATCGACATTATTTTATGATTAACTCAAATAATAATTATTAATAAAAAGTTAAACAAAAAATTATTGTTAATAAAAATTTAATTTTAAGAGTTTTCAACCTTATAAACAAATATAAAAAGTAATAGTTGACATTACTTTATGATTAACTCAAATAATAATTATTAATAAAAAGTCAAACAAAAAATTATTGTTCGTAAAAATGTTTAATTACATATTATTAAAAATTAAGTAAATATAAACAATTTTATGTACAACATATATTTATGTTAATAAGATATAGCATATAACTAATAACATTAATAATAATTTAGAAAAGTAATTATAATTTCTTTTTTAAATAATAATATATATTAATTTTAAACAATCATGTTGTATGGAATAGATCTTAAATTGGTGTACTGTTAAGATACTTTTTATGTAAGGTTATAAATCCAAACTCTAAAGTTCTCTGCTTTACAAAAAAAAATCAATCAATTAATTTATAAAAAAATTAAATTTATTATATAAATAAAAAATTAAAATAATTATATAAAGATTAAATGTTTTTTTTTAATTTCATAAAATTTATTAATTTAAAAAATATTATCATGACAAATAGAAGCAAAGAAAATAAATTTACATTAAAAAATAATAAGTATTACAAAATATTTATTAATAATTACTTTTAAATAATTATTAATAAAATAAATTTAATAAAAATTAATTATATATATATTTTGATAAAAACGGTTATGTTTATATTAAAATCAGAATAGAGATAATTGGAAGAAATACAACAATATGATTTTTAGAAACATTAGATCCTAATGGTCTGCCTCTTCTCCTACAATCATGTCCGAACATTCCCTCAGACAGATGGTCAACCGACTTTTAAAATTTGCTTCCTAAGGAGGAAAAGTTGAGGATAAAATAAGATTTACTGACATCTCATTCTTACTTAATACCATTGGCTTATTAGCAGCCTGATCCGCCAAGTCATTTAGCTTGCAGAGAATATGAAAGAACTCTAATCGACGAAAGGTCTTAGAGACAGACTTAATTCTTTTAATCAGTCTAGACAACCTTAAATTTCGGCTCTGACTTGCTCCATTCATCGCCTGGATTATTAAACGAGAATCTCCAAAGACAATGGCTTCTTCAACTCCTTTTTCTTTCAGCTGCTTGATCACAAAACATAGGCTTCAGCCATGTTATTGGAGTCAATTCCAATATTCGAGAAATATTCCACTTCTATTTTCTTCTCATGAAAAATGATGACCTCTTCACTTCCCGCCATCCTTGGATTTTCCTTTGAGGCATCGTCAAAGAACAACTTGAACATCTTCCTCTCTTTCATCCAGTTTCCGAATTGAGATTTATGAAGTCTAATTTCCCAAATTTCCAACTTCTTCAAGGTTAGATCTATGTCAATAGCAGAAGCATTAAATGAATGCATCCAATTCATCTCATTGGCTGTGAGCTTGGCTTTGTTTCTGGAAACCTGATTGATCTTTATAACCTCTCCCATGAGAGCTTGTGTCTTGGAAACTATTTTCCCTGGCGGTTGATCTTTGCTCTGGAATATTCTGTGGTTACGTTCTATCCAAAGATGCTAACATACGAGCTTTGGAAGATTCATCCAACACTCTTTAATTCCGTTTCTTTTAGCCAAGTCACCTTTGAGTGCCTTTTCCCAGTTAACAAACCAATGCAGAGCGTTACTTGGAAGCTCAACCTTGCTGAACCAGGGGATAATGAGTTGATCCCACATAGATTTGGCGTAGGGGCAGGTATAAAAAAGATGCAGGATGGTTTCGGTGCTTTCACAGCACAGTGGGCATCTAAACGGGCCTTCAAACCCATGCTTTTCCATATTCTCTCTTGTGAGGATCCGACTGTGCACCATCGTCCAACAAAAAATGTCGATTTTTGGCAGCGTGGAGGCATCCCACAAATTTTTCCAAATCGAAGGGTTGTTGGCTGCACTTGGGACTACTGAGTACACTTTGTAACCTTGTGCAGAGGTGTACATTCCAGTTCTGCCCCATCCTCGACGATCTTTTGCTCCTCTTGCCATTGACATGATACATGTAAGATATTATAAGAATTGCATTTTCTCACCATCCAGCTCCACAGGGCACTCCGACATAGTCCAATAAATCCACCCATGAGGGGGCTCATTATCCCAATGCGCAATGTCTGACATCGTGTTGATTCCATGCCTTTCAGTCCACCTTCTGAATTCTGGAAGAGGGGGAGGAAGCAGGTTCCCCAAGATTGAGGCTTTCCATATCTTAATCTGTTTATCATTGCCTGGTATACAGTGAAGGTCTTCTTTGAACCTAGGCAATGCCTTCTGGCAGAGAGAAAATATGGGGGATCCATGCTTGATCCTGGGATCGGTATCTAGACATCGGAGTCTCGGTCCAGTAAAATATTTGTTCCAAATCACCTTACTGCTCCAGGAGGGATTTTGGTCAATCAGGTTCCAAAGAAACTTAGCTCCCATTACCAAGTTTGGGAACTTCATATCTCTAATATGGAGACCTTCTTCCATCCGAGACGTCTTAATTTTCCTCTAGCTGATATGAGCAAATTTTTTTCCTTCACAGTTTTTTCCTCCTTGCCAAAGGAAGGATCTCAACATGTTTTCCATTTTTCCTAAAATTTTGGGAGGGGACAACATAATAGAACAACGATAGAGCGGATAACTATTAAGTATAACTTTTATCATTACCAATTTCTCGGCTAGATTTAACCAAACTGCTCCCCAGGCAAGAATTCTTTTTTTGAATTTTTTAATTAGAGGATTCTAGTCTGAGCTCTTGGACTTATTTCTGAAAATTGGGATCCCCGGATATTTAAAGGAGTTCCAGATAGTTACTCCTTTAATCTCTAGTATTCGGGATATTCCAAACATCTCCCTCGGGTTGATATTCCAACTATAGATCAAGCTCTTTCTAAGGTTTAGTTTGCTCCCCGAAGCTTGGAAATAATGATCCAATTCAACTTTGAATCTTTGGGCTATGAGATGACTTACCCTTCCGAGTAGAATTGTGCCATCTGTAAGTTGTGCATGATTGATGTGTTTTGTTCCTCGAGCCATACAGATGTCTATTAGATATTGGTCCCTCCTTTCTTTCTTGAGTTGGAGGCTGAGAATAGAGGCTTGGATTGCATAGAGAAGAGGCGAGAGCGGGCAACCTTGTCTCAATCCTCTCATGGCTTGGAAGAAACCAACCCCTCTTCCGTTAATAAGAGGGGAAATCCAAGGAGAACTGATGCAGGATTTGAATCAACTGATGAAGCTCGGATCAAAGCCATATCTTGCCATTACATTGAGGAGAAAGGGATGAAAAACTCTGTCAAATGCATTGGCTAAGTCAATCTTCACCACCATACCTTTTTTTCCATTCTTCAGGTTGGAATGAATTGCCTCTTAGACGAGGATTATATTATCCCAGATGTTAGATTTTTATCATTTAAGCAATATAATCTTAGGATCTTATCTGAGAGAATAACATGCACAACAATAAACACAAGAGACAAGAGACACAAAGAATTTTCCTTGGGGAAACCATAAAGGAGAAAACCCTGCAACTTCCTCAGATATAGAATGAGCACCAATGGCAGTAGTAAAACCCAAAGATAGAAAAGATGATCTCCACAACTGTTCTCTCTCTCTCTCACTTGAGAGAGCTTCTCCTCTCTCACTCATGCACCCCAATGAGTGAGTGTGTGTGTGATAAATAGAGAGTCTCACTCTCTATTTATATTCTTTCGTTCACTTACTATTTGACTCTGTTATGTAGGCTTGAGTAATCCTAACTCAGTTATGTAGGCTCGAGTAACCACAACTGGGGTACTAATGACCCTCCTTACATTAACTCACCTAGGGCTGACTTCTCTAGGAGAGTCTAATAACCCTAGTGCCCCACAACTGCGGGGAATTTAACCCTTGAACAAAAAGGAGGGTTACCCTCTATGACTTTACATGACTTGTTTACATTATTGAACCTCCCAATAGGAACATCGAGGTATGACATGACTCAATTACATTACAGATACTTCTCGGAATAAACATCGGGGTACAATACATAAAATATACAAGTGAATACATTCCAAAGTTACAAATACATCAACACTCCCTCTTAATTAGGAAGGTATTCTCTCGACACAATTTATCATCACATGTCTTCTTCTCTGTATCATTTGGATCATCATCGAGTTCTCGTTATCTTCATCTTCAAGCCATCTTCATCTTCAAGTCATCTTCATTATTGGATATGGATCATCACTGCTAGATCATCATCACTGGATCTGGATCACCACTCGATCTGGATCATCACTACTGGATCATCATCACTTGATCTGGATCATTACTAGGTCCTCATCACTGGTGCTATCTCTTGATTCTTCTCGTCACAGAAAGTAATACAGAGCCAACCATTTTTCATGTTGGTTGTAGGCCTAGCCTCCATGTAGGTCTTCTTCAATGCTTATATTTGACTCTAAGTCAGAATGGCCTGCCCAACACTTACATCTGACCATGAGAGGAACACATCCAACACCATGTCAAAAAGGCACGCCCAACACTCACATCTGACTATGAGAGGAACCAATCCAGTCATATATGTCAGAAAGGACCATCACTCACATCCACTGGCATGATAGGACACACCATCTATCATGCATGGAAAGGCTCAACACTTACATCTACTAGCATAGCAGGACACACTATCTACTATCCATAGAAAGGCACAACACTTATACCCTCTAGCATAGCAGGACACACCATCTACTATCCAAGGAAAGGAACAACACTTATATCCTCTGGCATAGCAGGACACACCATCTACTATCCAAGGAAGGGCTCAACACTTATATCTACTAGCATGGTAGGACACAGCATCTACCATTAAAAGAAAGGCTCTGCACTTACATTTGTCGGCATGATAGGACACACCATCTATCATCCGGGGAAAGGCTCTGCACTTATATCTGATCATGTGGGAACCAATCCCACAGTCTGATCAGAATGTCTCTGCACTTACATCTGATCATGTGGTAACCAATCCCACAGTCACATCAGAATGGCTCTGCACTTACATCTGATCATGTGGGAACCAATCCCACAGTCACATAAGAATGGCTCTCAGCCCTAGGCCGAGAATTCTTGGTAACTGATCAGGTGCCTCCATTCTCCCAGAGAATGGCCTTTCAGCACTAAGCTGAGTATTCCTAGCAACTGACAAGGTGCCTCCATTTAGAGAATGGCCTTCAGCACTTATATATGATCATGTGGGAACACATCCCTCAATCACATCAGAATGACCTTGCACTGATCATGTCGTAACACAACCCACAATCATATCAGAGCATCTATGCACTTGTATCTGACCATGGAAGGAACCAATCCTCTCACCATGTCAGAAGAGCTCACGGACTCATCACTTCCCTTTGGAGGGAACCTCAATCTGGAGAACACCAAGCTTCTCCCTGAAGTACTCAAACTTCACTTTGGCCAATGGCTTCATCAACACATCAGTTATTTGTTCGTTCGTTGCAACATATTGGAGCTTCACTGCTCCTCTCTACACCATATCCCTGATATAGTGATATTTGATCTCGATATGCTTCGACTTGTCATGAAACACCGGGTTCTCTGACAACTTCACACAACTCTGGTTGTCGCAATATATACAAGTAGCATCCAACTAAAGATCAAACAAATCAGATAGTATCTTCCTCAGCCATACTGCCTCACAACTAGGTGAACAAGCTGCGAAATACTCTACTTCAGCTGTACTTAGTGCCACGCAATACTGTGTCCTACTAAACCAATAGATCACACCTGATCCCATGCTGAAGCAACACCCTGAAGTGCTCTTCCTATCGATGGCAACTCCTGTCCAATCTGAATCAACATAACCTTCCAGGTTAATCTTCTGATTTGCCTCATACTTGAGCCCATAATCAACTGTACCATTTAAGTACCTTAGAATATGCTTTGTAGCAATCATGTGAACATGTCTTGGATCTGTCAGGAACTGGCTCAAGGTGTTCACAGCAAAGCAAATATCTGGTCTTGTATTCATCAGGTACATCAAGGACCCAATCATCTGACGATACATCATAGCATCAACTGCTTCTGATGAAGCATCACTCAATAGATTCAGGTTCGATGCCATAGGTGTGGTTATATCCTTACAATCCATCATCCCGAACCTCTTCAGGATCTCTACTACATACTCCTCTTGTCTGAGGAAGATTCCATCCGCATTCTGCCACACCTGCATGCCTAGAAAATAGTGCATCATACCCAAGTCTTTCATTTCAAACTTTGCAGCAAGCTTCCTCTTCGTATCCGCAATCAACCCATCCATACCTGTTACAAACAAATCATCTACATATAGTAGGAGTATCACTGGGTTACCTTCTTCAACCTTGTAGTAAATGTTGGAATCTGCTTTACTTTTGGTAAAGCCCAAACTGGATAGAAATCCATCAATTCTGTCATACCATGTCTTGGGTGCCTGTTTCAAACCGTACAGGGATTTTTTTAATTTGCACACATGTGTCTGCCTGTCATGTGCCTCAACTCCCACTGGATGCAAATGTCTCTTCGTAGTCTATGCCTTCTTTCCATGAGAAGACTCGTGCTACGAATCCTGCCTTGTATCCCACGATGTTGTCATCTACTGCATGCTGGATCTTGTAGATCCATATGGAAGATACTACAGACTTCCCTTTAGGTCTCGATGCTGCATCCTTGACATCATTCTTCATTTTGGATTCTTAGAGTGAATCTTGAATTGTCGTCACTTGTTCTTCGGAACAAGTCTCATCCTTATTTTCTTGTAGGCTATTGTACGCGATCTTTCCTACAAGTCAAATGCACTAGTTGTATGATTAGAAACATTTCATAATGCATATTCATAATGGTAAATTCTTATGCATAAAGATATAATCATGCAACTATTTTAGCCAATACAACATTCATCCATATCTCTCGGAAACTTTCTAGATGCCTTCCATCTCTACCAGGACAACATTGAGATTGTGCACTAATCCAATATGTCAGCAAAGAGGTTTCATTCTAGATAAGTAGCAATGGAGAGTTGTATAGAACCATGAGCTACTTACCCATTACATGCATATTAGTAGTATACTATCATTAATGCAAACATTCTATCATGCATAACACATCAACTGAATATAAACAAGTGCATAACAAAACAATATCATGAAATGACAATTGAATACTTATCTTTATTTGTTTTGTGGGTAGACTCCTTCTTGAGCCTTCAGCTTCATCATCTTCTTCTATCATAATAGCATTGTTTCTTAACCAAATGCTAAGATGGATAAGAGGTTCTTCAAGAGTTGAGTTCTTCATATTCCTCATCGCTTGAGGGATCTTCTTTGGATGGTGAGAGCTTGATCTTCAGTTGCTCCCATCTTCTTTTATCTTATTATGAGTTGAGCTTCTTCTTGTGTGTGCTCTTCCCAGAGTCTACTGAAAATAATCACTTCCTTCTGGCACACATTCCTCGAATGAATGAATCCCATGATCCTGGGAGGCCATTCAAGGTGGTTATCACAACTTCTACATTCTTCGCTTCTTCTTCTACCGCTTCAAGTTGTTCTTTGATTTGAGAGACCCTTGTAAAGTATGACTGTATGGTATCTACATTCTGGATCTTCACATTCTTCAACTGTTTTCTCAAAGTCATCTTCCGATTTATGTTCTTCCCTTAAAATAGCTTGGTCAAGGAATCAAACATATATTTCGGTGTCTTTAGGGAAGACACTTCCGGTATAAGGTGATCCGTGATTGAATCAACAATTATCTTCTTGGCCTTGACCAAGTTCTTCTTGTGTAAGGCTTTTAGCCTCATCCCCCTCTGGAACTGGAACCTCTCTACTTATGTAGGTGTCCAATTCATTTCCTTCAAGAACTAGTGAGATCCTATACTTCCATGCTCGAAAGTTGTCAGCCTCACCAAGCTTGTCATCAAGCTAATGTGATAGATCACTTTGAAATGAGAACCTCAAATGAAAATAGCAAAAGATTAGATCTTACCGATTTGAGGTGTCCGTCCTGGTTCCGGAGCTGGATGATCTAGGGTTTGTCAGAGAAACCCTAATTTGCAAAGATTGGAATATTTCATATCTAATTGGATAGAAAGATAGACCTCTTCAAGGCGAGCTGTCCAATGTACTCCTTTTCTGAAAATAGTCGAGGGAAGCTCCCGGAACAGGAAGCCCTAGTTTACCAATTTCTTCTGCATAAATTCCTAATAATGTTTCTGCGGTATCTCCGAAAGTGATACTCCTTTGTGTCTGAAATTTTGTACTGAGGTAGCCTCATCTGTCCCTATTCCAACACCATAGGTTTCATCAGAATCAGTTTCACCAAATGGGACTTATGAGCGGTTTCCCAAGGTGACCTGTTTTAGGACTGTTCATAATAGAAAAGTTGTACAGACTGCCACGTGTCACTGTTTCATCTATGGGGTTTGAAACTTCTACCATAGAAATTAAAGTCTATGTCCTTTAAGGAACATCTTGATAAATTTCATTTGGACCTTCATAGCTCGAGATATAGCAATTCTCCCTAGGTGTCCTGTTTGGGTGGGAATCCTGAGAGAGGCAGGAACCCTAACTTGGAGGAATAATATCTCCTAGAATATAGCTAATTTGAGGCTGAAACTTGGACACCGTGTGCATTAGGAATTTATATTTACTTGTGAAAGTCTCGGCCCTTGAGACTTATTCATTCTCGAGTTATAGCAAATGTACCAAAACTTATTAGTTTCAGTATTTTAAGGTTTTTCAGGCCCGGGGTCAAACTAGGGTTTGACTTTCCTGAAGTTTCACCCAACCAAAAATATCAACCTAGGTCTCTAAACTTCGATTTTGATGAGGAGAGAAATCATATGCCGGGTTCACTCAAAAATTCCTCTTATCTAAAAAAACCCTAATTTCCCGCACCAAAAAACTGAAAATGCCCGGAATCAAATTCCGCTTTGACATAAAGATGCGCCCTTCAATGGAGGGTTAGCCTAGCCTTATTTTGCTGATGGATTATGGATAGAGACCCAAAAAGTAAGAAGCCTTAGCTTCTGCAGCTGCACAATGTCTTCTTCTCAGGTTAGCTCTGATACCATGTTATATTTTTATCATTTAAGCAATATGATCTTAGGATCTTATCTGAGAGAATAACATGCATAGCAATGAACACAAGAGACAAGAGACATAAAGAATTTTCCTCGGGGAAACCATGAAGGAGAAAACCCCGCAACTTCGTCAGAGATAGAATGAGCACCAATGGCAGCAGTAAAACCCAAAGATAGAAAAGATGATCTCCACAGTTGTTCTCTCTCTCTCTCACTTGAGAGAGCTTGTCCTCTCTCACTAATGCGCCCCAATGAGTGAGTGTGTGTGTGATAAATAGAGAGTCTCACTCTCTATTTATATTCTTTCGTTCACTTACCATTTGATTCTGTTATGTAGGCTCGAGTAATCCTAACTCAGTTATATAGGTTCGAGTAACCACAACTGTGGTACTAATGACCCGACTTACATTAACTCACCTAGGGTCGACTTCTCTAGGAGAGTCTAATAACCCTAATGCCCCACAAATACGGGGACTTTAACCCTTGAACAATAAGAAGGGTTACCCTTGAATCTCCCGATAGGAACATCAGGGTATGACATGACTCAATTACATTACATATACTTCCCAGAATAAACATCGTGGTACAATACATAAAATATACAAGTGAATACATTCCGAAGTTACAAATACATCAACAATCCCTCTTAACTAGGAAGGTATTCTCTTGTTACAATTTATCAGCACAGGTCTTCTTCTCTGTATCATCTGGATCATCATTGAGTTCTCGTCATCTTCATCTTCAAGTCATCTTCATTACTGGATCTGGATCATCACTCGATCTGGATCATCACTGGGTCATCATCACTGGTGCTATCTCTTGATTCTTCTCGTCACAGGAAGTTCTACAGAGCCAACCCTTTTTCATACTGGTTGTAGGCCTAACCTCCATGTGGGTCTTCTTCAGCGCTTATATCTGACCCTAAGTCAGAATGGCCCGCCCAGCACTTACATCTAACCATGAGAGGAACACATCCAACACCATGTCAGAAAGGCACTCCCAGCACTCACATCTGACTATGAGAGGAACCAATCTAGTCATATATGTCAGAAAGGCCCAGCACTCACATCCACTGGCATGATAGGACACACCATCTATCATCCATGGAAAGGTTCAACACTTACATCTATTGGCATAGTAGGACACACCATCTACTATCCATAGAAAGGCACAACACTTATATCCTCTGGCATAACAAGACACACCATTTACTATCCAAGGAAAGGCACAACACTTATATCCTCTGGCATAGCAGGACATACCATCTACTATCCAAGGAAGGGCTCAACACTTATATCTACTGGCATGGCAGGACACACCATCTACCATCCAAAGAAAGGATTTGCACTTACATCCGTTGGCATGATAGAACACACCATCTATCATCGGGGAAAGGCTCTACACTTATATATGATCATGTGGGAACCAATCCCACAGTCACATTAGAATGGATCTGCACTTACATCTGATCATGTGGGAACCAATCCCACAGTCACATCAGAATGGCTCTATACTTACATCTGATCATGTGGGAACTAATCCCATAGTCACATCAGAATGGATCTCAACCCTAGGCTGAGGAATCATGGTAACTGAACAGGTGCCTCCATTCTCCTAGAGAATGGCCTCTCAACATTAAGCTGAGTATTCCTGGTAACTGACCAGGTGCCTCCATTCAGAGAATGGCCTTCAACACTTATATTTGATAATGTGGGAACACATCCCTCAATCACATCAGAATGGCCCTGCATTGATCATGTGGTAACACAACCCACAATCATATTAGAGCATCTCTGCACTTATATTTGACCATGGAAGGAACCAATCCTCTCACCATGTCAGAATGGATACAACACTTATATCTGAACATGGAAGGAACCAATCCTCTCACCATGTTAGAAGGGCTCACGGACTCATCACTTCCCTTTGGAGGGAACCTCGATCTAGAGAACACCAAGCTTCTCCCTAAAGTAATCAAACTTCACTCTAGCCAATAGCTTCGTCAACACATCAGCTATCTGTTCGTTTGTCGCAACATACTGGAGCTTCACTGCTCCTCTCTGCACCATATCCCTGATATAGCGATATTTCATCTCGATATCGTTCAACTTGTCATGAAACACCGGGTTCTCTGACAACTTCACACAAATCTAGTTGTCGCAATATATACAAGTAGCATCCAACTGAATATCAAACAAATTAGATAGTGGCTTCCTCAGCTATACTGCCTCACAACTAGTTGAACAAGTTGTGACATACTCTGCTTCAGCTGTACTTAGTGCCACGCAAGGCTGTTTCCTGCGCCAAGAGATCACACCTGATCCCATACTAAAGCAACACCCTGAAGTGCTTTTCCTATTGATGGCACTGCCTGTCGAATCTGAATCAACATAACCTTCCTCCAGGTTAATCTTCTGATTTGCCTCATACTTGAGCCCATAATCAACTGTACCCTTTAGGTACCTTAGAATATGCTTTACAGAAATCAAGTGAACATGTCTTGGATCTGTCAGGAACTGGCTCAAGGTGTTCAAAAAATGATCCAACCTGGCAGCTATATCCCCTAGCCCCAATCTCTTGTTATTCCATGTGTATTTCCCTTTGGCTGGAATGATGTCTGATAGATCCCAATCCAAAATTAAATCATCAACTTGATCCCTTACAGGATCTCTGACCATTGAACCTCCTCTTTTTCCAGCTTGATTTAAGATTATATTTAGGTCTCCAGCTAGGATGACATTTCCCAGCAGATTGCTTCTTTCATCTCGAATTAGAATCCAACAATTTTTTTTCAATATAAGCAGCAGGCACATAAATGTTAAAAAGTCTTACCTAGATGTTAGATTATTTTTGCAGTAGAGTAGTTAGAACCCAGTGAGGGCTATGGTTGGTATCAACATGGTCATATTTATGATCATCCCAGAGCGTACCTATTCCTCCGGAGGCTCCTCTTGAGCTGACTGCAGTTCTTCCTCCTTTCTTCCAAAAGTTTGCACTTACCTAGAGAAATGTATCTTTCTTCATATTGGTCTCCTGGATCAGTAAGATGTATGGTTGGGATAGTCTTATCAAATCATTCATATATTCTTCCTTGACTTTGCTTCCTAGGCCTCTTCAGTTCCAGAAGAGGACCTTCATTACTTACTTTTAGTGGATGAGGGAATAACCTTCTAGGATTTCCATTGATGCCAAGTGTTTCTAGTGTTTCGGAGAGGTTTTTCCAAGGTTAATTGAGAGCCTTGCAGTTTATCTTTGTAAGTGGTTTTCTCTCGCATTTCCTTGGTTGATTTTATTCCTCTTTCCTTCTTCATGCTTAGGGTATCCATGTCGATTTCCCCTTCCCCTTTTTCCTCCTCCTTAGAATCAGATTCCTCCTTTGACTTTTCCTGGTTCCCCCCTTCTTTTACCGCCTCTGCTCCTACATTTCACTGGACCAGATAGGAATTGTCTTTCTCAGACTAGTTTGATAAGACGACTTCTTTTTCTGGGTCCTTCTCCTCCCCATTGAAGGGTTTCTCCTTTATAACACTAGGTCCACTCCGATTCTCGTTGAACTTACCTTTTGGGGGGGATTTACTTTGATCATTTCCCCCCTTCTTTTCTTTACATTTCTCCACTTTTTGCTTTAGTCTTGCTCCTCTTTCCTATTTTCCATCCTTCCTCTTTTTCCTGTTGGTCCTCTTGCTTTAGCGGGAAGTTACAGTAGAAGTGCCCGTATTCATGGCACCCTCCGCACTTGAAAGGGAGTTGTTCATAGTCCAACTTTTGAAAATGGTACCAGTCCCCTACTGTGAGCTTGGTTTTCTCCAATAATCTGGTTTCCAGATCCACCTCCACGCAGATGCGGGCACAAGCATATTGATCTTTTGGGATTTCCATATCAATATACCTTCCCAACGTATTTCCAATTGCTTTGAGCGATTTTGGATTCCAGCAATGCATTGGGAGATTTGGGAGCCTAACCCCAATTGGGACAGCCTTGGGAATGTCTGCCTCGGGATCGAAGTCCGGATTCCAACTATTCAGGTAAAGGCCTTGTGGTCCCATGAAATAGGGTCCATTTCGGAAGATTATCTCCTTGTGCTCCTTAGCTTCAAATTCAAATAAGAAATATCTTCTCTTAACTGAGTAAGATGCTACATTTTTCGAGATCAAGGGTCTCCAATTCCTCTGGACCTAGATCTCAGTGGTTTTTGGAGATGGCCAGAGTCCCGTGAATTGCCTAATCAACGCCCGATCTTCCAGCGAGAGAGCCACATGAATTGTGTCCTCCGATGGTAGAGCAACAACTGGAACATCCTCGATCCATTTGATGAACTTTGGAGGGGCTCCCTTAGCGATCTTTTTGTTTTGCTCGACAACAAGCTTCTCGAACACTTTGAAAGGAGGGGCAGAGGGCGGCCCTCTCTCCTCAGTCCCCATTGGCCTACGAACTCCTATCAATCCTAGATCTAGATCCCACTACACTCCAAATCCAAATCACATCTTGCATGCACTCAACTCAAGGGTGTGGAACGAGAGAGATCATGATTGGCTACGATTTGCTCCTGTCAAAGATTGTGCACCACTACTGGATCATATCCAACGCAACCTCGATCAGATCAAAGCCAACCCACGATCAAATCAGCATAATAATTATCATATTATATTATTAATAAACCAAAAATAATTATTAAAATTAAATATAAAAATAATTAAAAAATATTAATAATTATTAATATAATAAAAACTTATTTAAAAAATTAACAATTAACATTATATTATATTAAAAAATATATCACTTAATAAATTTTATTATATAATTTTATAATCATTTATCATTAAAAATTAAATCTTATTAACTTCAATAACAATAAACACACCTAAATAAATTTATGATAATCATATATTTTGAAAAACTCATAAAACTCATGGACAATCACAATCTCTTATTTTTTAACTAAGATTTTTCAATTGAAAAAATAGTAAGTTAAATTTTTAAACAACAAATTTTCTTTGCAAAGTACTCTTTTCCATACATAATATATAAAATTTAGTAAGTAAGATGTTTTTTAAGTACTCTTTTCCATACATAATATATAAAATTTAGTGTTAAAATTAAGTTAGTTTGTTATTAGTTTTAGGTATTATATATATATATATATATATATATATAGATATATATAATTTAGAGGTCAAGCAAAGGTTTTCTACATCTTGACTCAAATTCTCATTATTTATATTTTCAAAAGTGGTGATAAAAATGACTCTAATTCTCAGACTATTATGATTAGCCCTCTCTTAGTTAAGTTAAATGGTATTATCTTAGAAAAGAAGATCAATGGATGGATAGAAATGAAAGGTAAGCTGGCTAATGGCCAAGCAAGTTTGAGAAGGAATCATTTAACCACGGACCACCTCCTTACATTTAGGATCATTGCAGAGGAATGTCGTAATAATAAGTCTGACCTATTTTGTTGCTTCATGGATTTTATAAAAGCTTTTGATACAATGCCTAGAAATAACATGTGGAATAGGCTAGAGGAGCTTAAGGTTCCTTTTGAGTTGAGAGCTGTCGCGATAAGGTTATACGAAAAGGTCATTTCCAAGTTTAAGAATAATGAGGGGTGGACAACATATATAAATTGTAATATTGGAGTTAAACAAGGTTTCCCCCTCTCCCCTACCCTTTTTGGCATTTACATTGATAAGCTAGAAAAGTGTTTAGAAGAAGCAGGTGGCGCTGGTACAATCTTAGCTGGGATAGTTATCATGCTCCTACTTTATGCCGATGATATTGTTCTTATGGAAAGGTGTCCTTCTGATCTCGATAAGCAATTAAGAATTCTTAAATATTTTTTCTCTAACATGAGTATGATTGTTAAAACCGACAAGACAAAAATCATGATTATAAAATATAAGAAAGACACATGCAAATTTTATTTATGATAATAGAAATCTAGAGGAAGTGACTTCTTACTATTAGAATTATTGTGCCTTTATATCTTCAGGAAATTAGTGCAATCATATTCTTAATTATTAGCAATGAAAAGGAATGAATAATACACATTGAACAAAACAAATCTCACAGGAAACAGACAAGTATTGCTCAGATAATTACAATATAAACTTCACTACATCCCAGCAGTATACAATGGTAATACATAAAGGAGAATTCGAATCTACCAACTCAATCTGACTGCATGGCTAACTAGAAGTGTCTAAATCACTATCGGAGTTCAATTGGCTAACTCTAGATGTCTAGTCCAGTCTCTCAATCAGTTACAATCAATCAAACTAGTCTAACTGCATTAGTAGGTGAGAACTGGCACCTTCCCACATGTAGCCATGCATAACTGGCGCTAATTGAACTGGAGGATATCTAACTGAATGTAACTGAAGCATAACTAAGCTTAAATAGTTACCAACTTCCAACAACTGAAGGAGGTTGGTTCCAACACTCCCAATGGCTCCTAAATTGTAGGGATTGATCTAGGAGGCGCCTAAACTGATGCATACAAGTGCAGTCAGTTCCAGTTAGCCTCTATCAGTGTTCCTCACACTCTAGTGACTAGAACATGTAGCCCCATTAGGCCAAGTGGACCCAATAATAACTAAATGACTCCTAAGTTAGGCAAATATCATATAATAGATAGTTTGGACAAGGGAGGATTAAAAATCCTAACACACCCCCTGAATCCTAACTTGGACAACTGTGGGCCCTGGAAACAAGGACAAAAGTCACCCATATACAATCTAAAGGATAAAAAATGATGCTTAATAAACTAAGGAAATAGGGGAAAACCTCATGGGACCCCCCCCTCCTCGAAATAAGCAAGAACAAGAAAATACAAGCTATCTTTAGAAGAAAGAAGCTTCCTCCTTAGAAAAATAACTTGTCAAAACTCTATTGCAATTTGCAGCACTATGCAATAGTATGGTTCTTCTATGCATACAAAATCCTAAATATGTGCATGCGAATCTCTCCAAACTAATGACTATGTCTAGCGGAATTTTCCTCTTTGGAAGAAGAAGAATATGCTCAACTAAATCAGAAATATCGACAGCTGCTAGATGAAAATTGGACCCATGTAGAGAAACTGAAATCAACTGATGAGAGAGAAAAAGTGCTTGAGAATTCGAACCATGTGAGGAACACCCAAGAAAATGATATATTGCAGCCTTGAATATCAAACCATGTGAGGTAAAACCAGCCCCAAGTGTTAGGAGGAAGTGTCCAAGTGAATGTATAATGTCTCCATCTTTACTAGTTCTATGAGGAGATGAGCATGTGATCAAATAGATAGGTAGAGAATCCCTGGGACCGTGGAGAGCGAATGCTTAAGCTCCATAATCTGATATAGATTTAGAAATAATCAATGATTCACAAAATAAAATATCAACAAACTCATAAGATAAAACTAACATAAAATCCTCAGCAACAAGTTCGAAGGAGACTTGCGGTACTTGATTTGTCACACCAAAATTGACGAGACCAGCTACAAGCATGACTGAAGGCTCTTGGAACTTAAAACTTGAACCAAATAATATCAGATCAGATCCAAATAAGTTCATATCAGATATGAGAGTGTGGAATGATATCAAATCCCCAACAACAATTTTGAAGGAGACTTGCAATACTTGATTTTTCACACCAAAATTAATGAGAGCAGCTAAAAGCATTATTGAAATCTCTTGAAACTTAAAACCTGAACCAATTAAGATCATATCAGATCCAAATAAGTTCATATAAGATCCATGAGTGTGGAACAATGTTTCCAAGCTCCCCACCGAAATGGTAGATGCACAATCTTCTCCTTTTTCAACAAAATTCTGAATATTGGTGCATGCAATTGTGTAGGAATTTGTTGGAAGTTCAAGATCAAAGAGAGTGAATGGATCACTCCTACAATATGATCTTATTTCCAAAATATTCAAACATTCATACAACATAATATCAACAAAATCATGAGAGAAAACTAACATCAAATCACCAGCAACAATTTTGAAAGAGACTTTTGTCACTTGATTCTTCACACCAAAATTGATGAGAACAGCTACAAGCATCACTGGAAGTTCTTGAAACTTAAAAATTGAAACAAATAATATTAGATTAGATACAAATAAGATCATATCAGATCCAAATAGGTTCATATCAGATCCAAGAGTTTGCTCTTGTGGTCCACTGAGATGGTAGATGTAGAATTTTCTCCTTCTTCAAAATTCTGTGTATTTGGTGCATGCAATCATGTAGGAATTTGCTGGAAGCTCTAGATCAATGAGAGTGAATGAATCACTCATAAAATCTGATATTATTTCCAAAATATCCAAATTATTACTTATCTACACACCAGCAACATCATTAGAGATAGAGAAATCAAATTCCTCTTTATTTTCTGAAAAACAATCACCGGTAAACTATGCATGGAATTTAAAATAGAAGAATCACTGGAGAATGTTTGCATAGAATGGAAGGAGGTTTTTTCTTCAATAACATAGATTTTAAAGTCTTCTTCTGGATCATCCATATGAGAATATGATATATCATAGATCTCATAAACTTTCGAAGCAGCAGGAGAAGGAGTCACTCCAAGGAGACTTTCTTCAATTTGAATTGACCATGTGAAAGATTCTACTTCTTCTTCATCTTGAACAACTTCATCATGTTATATTTTTGTCATTCAAGCTAGCATTATCTTAGGATCTTTACCTGAGAGAATAACAAGCACAACAATAAACACAAAAGACAAGATACACAAAGAATTTTCCTCGAGGAAACCATAAGGGAGAAAACCTCGCAACTTCCTCAGAGATAGAATGAGCACCAATGGTAGCAGTTAAACTTGAAAACATAAAAGATGATATCCACAACTTGTTCTCTCTCTCACACTTGAGAGAGCTTCTCCTGTCTCACTCATGCGCTCCAGTGAGTGAGTGTGTGTGTGATAAATAGAGAGGCTCACTCTCTATTTATATTCTTTCATTCACTTAATGTCCACTTTAACATGCCGACCCCACTTAATAATTACTTACTAGAGCCGACATCTCTAGGAGAGTCTAATAGCCCTAGTGCCCCACAACTGTGGGGACTTTTCCCTCTGATCAACAAGGAGGGTTAACCTTGACACAATTGTGGGGACTATTGCCTGAACTTACAATAGAGGGTTAACCTCAATGACTTTACATGACTTGTTTACATTATTGAATCTCCAGATCAGAACATTGGGGCATGACATGACTCAATTACATTATAGATACTTCCTGGAATAAACATCGGGGTACAATACATAAGATATACAAGTGAATACATTCTGAAGTTACAAATACATCAACACTCCCTCTTAACTAGGAAGGTATTCTCTTGACACAATTTATCAGCACAAGTCTTCTTCTCTGTATCATCTGGATCATCATCAAGTCATCTTCGTCTTCAAGTCATCTTCATCGTCAAGTCATCTTCATTGTCAAGTCATCTTCATCAAGTCTGGATCATCACTGGATCATCGAGTCTAGATCATTACTTGATCTGGATCGTCACTGCTGGATCATCATCAAGTCTAGATCATCACTGCTGGATCATCATCGAGTCTAGATCATCACTTGATCTAGATCATCATCAAAGCTAGATCATCACTGAATCATCATCATCATTACTGCTTCTGCTATCTCAATCAAATGGTGCTATCTCTTCATTCTTCTCGTCACAGGAAGTTCTATAGAGCCAGCCCTTTTTCATGCTGGTTGTAGGCCTAGCCTCCATGTAGGTCTTCTTTAGCACTTATATCTGACCCTATGTCAGAATGGCCTGCCCAACACTTACATCTAACCATGCGAGGAACACATCCAACATACATGTCAGAAAGGAATGCCTAGCATTCACATCTGACCATGAGAGGAACCAATCCAGTCATCTATGTCAGAAAGGCCCAGCACTCACATCTGACCATGAGAGGAACCAATCCAGTCATCTATGTCAGAAAGGCCCAGCACTCACATCTGACCATGAGAGGAACCAATCCAACATTCATGTCAGAAAGGCTCTGCACTTACATTTAACCATGCAAGGAACCAATCCGACATACATGTCAAAAAGACTCCGCACTTACATATGCCCATGCGAGGAACCAATCCAGCATACATGTCAAAAGGGATCTACACTTAAATTTAACCATGCGATGAACCAATCCAGCCTACATGTCGAAAGGGCTCTCAACCCTAGGTTGAGGATTCCTGGTAACTGACCAGGTGCCTCCATTCTCCCAGAGAATGGCATTAGCCCTTATATCTGATCAAGTGGGAACACATCCCTCAATCACATCAGAATGGCCTTGCACTTATATCTGATCATGTGAGAACACATCCCACAGTCATATCAGAATGGCCCTCAGCCCCAGACTGAGTATTTCTGGTAACATGCTAGGTGCCTCCTTTCAGAGAATGGAATTCAACACTTATATCTGATCATGCAGGAACCAATCCTATAGTCACGTCATAATGGCTCAGCACTCACATCTGACATGGAAGGAACTAATCCTCTTACCATGACAGAATGGCTCAGCCCTTACATATGACCATGGAAGGAACCAATCCTCTTACCATGACAAAATGGCTCAGCCCTTACATCTGACCATGGAAGGAACCAATCCTCTCACCATGTCAGAATGGCTCACAGACTCATCACTTCCCCTTGGAGGGAACCTCGATCTGGAGAACACCAAGCTTCTCCCTGAAGTACTCAAACTTCACTCTGGCTAATGGCTTCATCAACACATCAGTTATCTGTTCATCCATCGCAACATACTAGAGCTTCATTGCTCCTTTCTACACCATATCCCTGATATAGTGATATTTGATCTCGATGTGCTTTGACTTGTCATGGAACACTGGGTTCTCTGACAACTTCACACAACTCTGGTTGTTGCAATATATACAAGTAGCATCCAACTGGAGATCAAATAAATTAGACAGTAGCTTCCTTAGCCATACTACCTCACAACTAGTTGAACAAGCTGCAACATACTCTGCTTTAGCTGTACTCAGTGCCACACATGACTGCTTCCTACTAAACCAAGAGATCACACCTGATCCCATACTGAAGCAACACCCTAAAGTTCTCTTCCTATCGATGGCACTGCCTACCCAATATGAATCAACACAACCTTCCAGGTTAATCTTTTGATTCGCCTCATACTTGAGCCCATAATCAACTGTACCCTTCAGGTACCTCAGAATATGCTTTGCAGCAATCAAGTGAACATGTCTCGGATCTGTCAGGAATTGGCTCAAGGTGTTCACAGCAAACCAAATATCTGGTCTTGTATTCATTAGGTACATCAAGGACCCAATCATCTAACGATACATCGTGGCATCAACCGACTCTGATGAAGCAACACTCAGTAGCTTCAGGTTCAATGCCATGGGTGTGGTCATGGCCTTGCAGTCCATCATCATGAACCTCTTCAATATCTCTATTGCATACTTCCCTTGTACCAGGGAGATTCTACCACACCTCCATGCCTAGAAAGTAGTGCATCATATCCAAGTCCTTCATCTCGAACTCGGCAGCAAGTCTCCTTCTTGCAACTTCTGTTAGTAACAAGTCATCGACATATAACAGGAGCATCACTAGTCTTACACCTTCAACCTTGAGGAAAAGGTTGGAATCCTCTTTACTCTCAATAAAGCCTAGAGTCACCAGTAAGCTATCCATCCTGTTGTACCATGTCGAACCTCGGGATATTTTGTAGTCACTCCCTCTGAAGTGAAGCATCATGCTTCCTCTGTCTTTCATACTCTATGCACTCTTTTCATGAGAAGCCTTGTGCTACGAATATTGCCTTGTATCCCATGATGTTTCCATCTACTGCATGATGGAACTACGAACTTCCCTTCATGTATCAATACTGCATCCTAGACATCATTCTTCTTGAACTGGTCTTCCCTTTCTTCTTGGTTACTTCTTCATATCTGGAAGGTTCTACATCAATGATGTCGCTGCATTCGTCATATTATTCTTTATATGTCGTCACTTGTTCTTCGGAACAAGTCTCATCCTTCTTTTCTTGTAGGTGATTATGTACGCGACCTTTCCTACAAGTCAAATGCATTAGTTGTATGGTTATAAACATTTCATAAGGCATATTCATAATGGAAAATTCTTATGCATAAATATATGATCATGCAACTATTTTAGCCAATACAACATTCATCCATATCTCACGGAAACTTTTCTAGATGCCTTCCATCTCCACCAGGACAACATTGAGATTGTGCACTAATCCAATATGTCAGCAAAGAGGTTTCATTCTAGATAAGTAGCAATGGAGAGTTGTATAGCACCATGAGCTACTTACCCATCACATGCATATTAGTAGTATACTGTCATTAATGAAAACATTCTATCATGCATAATACATCAACTAAATATAAACAAATGCATAACAAACAATATCATGCAATGACAATTGAATACTTATCTTTATTTGTTTCGTGGGTAGACTCCTTCTTGAGCCTTCAGCTTTATCATCTTCTTTATTCATAATAGCATCATTTCTCATCCAAATGCTAAGATGGATAAGAGGTTCTTCAAGATTTGAGTCCTTCGTATTCCTCATCGCTTGAGGGATCTTCTTTGGATGGTGAGAGCTTGATCTTCAATTGTTCCCATCTTCTCTTCTCTTATTATGAGTCGAGCTTCTTCTTCTTCCCAGAGTTTGATGAAAGTAATCACTTCCTTCTGGCACACATTCCTCGCATGAATGAATCCCATGATCTTGGGATGTCATTCAAGGTGGCTATCGCTACTTCTGTATTCTCCACTTCTTCTTCTACTGCTACGAGTTGTTCTTTGATTTGAGAGACCCTTGTAAAGTATGACTGCATGGTCTCTGCATTCTGGATCTTCACATTCTTCAACTGTTTTCTCAAATTCTTCTTCTGATTTATGTTCTTCCCTTCAAATAGCTTGATCAAGGAATCAAACATATTCGGTGTCTTTAGGGAAGACACTTGTGGTGTAAGATGATCTGTGATTGAATCATCAATGATCTTCTTGGCCTTGACCAAGTTCTTCTAGTGTAAGGATTTTAGCCTCATCTCCCTCTGGAACTAGAACCTCTCTACTTATGTAGGTGTCCAATTCATTTTCTTCAGAGAGATCATATATTTCCATGCTTGGAAGTTTTCAACTTCACCAAGCTTATCATCAAGCTGATGTGATAGATCACTTTGAAATGAGAACCTCAAATGAAAATAGCAAAAGATTAGATCTTACCGATTTGAGGTGTCCATCCTGGTTCCGGAGCTGGATGATCTAGGGTTTGTTAGAGAAACCCTAATTTTAAAAACTTGGATTCTTTCAGATTTGATTGGCTATAAATATAGACCTCTTCAAGGTGAGCTGTCCAATGTACTCCTTTTCTGAAAATGGTGGAGGGAAGCTCTCGGAACAAGAAGCCCTAGTTTTCCAATTTCTTATGTAGAAATGCCAGATACTGTTTATGTGGTATCTCTGAAATTACTACTCCTCTATGTCTAAAACTTCGTACTGAGGTATCCTCTCCTGTCCTTATTCCAACACCATAGGTTTCATGAGAATTGGTTTTACCAATTGGGACTTATGAGTGTTTTCCCAAGGTGACCTGTTTCAGGACTGTTCAGCATAGCGAAGTTGTATGGACTGCCACGTGTCACTGTTTCCTATTCTAAGCCTGAAACACGGACCACAGAAAGTAAATTCCATTCCCTTTCTGGAACAACTTCAAAAATTTCATTTGGACATTTGTATCCCGAGATATAGCAGTTCTCCCCAGGTGTCCTGTTTAGGGATGAATCCTGGAAGACGCTGGAATCCTAACTTGGAGGGATCATATCTCCTAGAATATAGCGAATCTGAGGCTGAAATTTGGATACAGTGTAAATCAGGATTTTATATTTGGCGTGTGAAATTTTCAACTCCCGATCCTTCTCCAATCCCGAGATATAGTGAATGTACCAAAACTTATCAGTTTTAGTATTTTAGGGTTTTTTCGGCTCAGGGTCAAACTAGTGTTTGAATTTCCCGGAGTTACACCCGACCAAAATATCGACCCAGGTCTCTAAACTTCGATTTTGATGAGGAGAGAAATCCTATATTGGGCTCACTCAAAAATTCCTCTTCTTTAAGAATCCTTAATTTCCCGCACCAAAAACTGAAAATGTCCGGAATCGATTTCCGCTTCAACAGAAAGATGCACCCTTCAATGGAGAGTCAACCTAGCATACTTTTGCTAATGGATTGTGGAGAGAGAACCAAAAAGTAAGAAGCCCTAGCTTCTACAGCTGCACAATGTCTTCTTTTCAGGTTAGCTCTGATTTCATGTTAGATTTTATCATTCAAGCTAGCATTATCTTAGGATATTTAACTGAGAGAATAACAAGCACAACAATAAACACAAGAGACAAGAGACACAAAGAATTTTCCTCGGGGAAACCATAAAGGAGAAAACCATGCAACTTCCTCAGAGATAGAATGAGCACCAATGGCAGTAGTCAACCCCGAATACATAAAAGATGATCTCCACATCTTGTTCTCTCTCTCACACTTGAGAGAGCTTCTCCTGTCTCACTCATGCGCCCCAGTGAGTGAGTGTGTGTGTGATAAATAGAGAGGTTCACTCTCTATTTATATTCTTTCATTCACTTAATGTCCACTTTAACAGTCGGCCCCACTTAACAATTACTTACTAGAGTCGACATCTCTAGGAGAGTCTAATAACCATAGTTCCCCACAACTATGGGGACTTTGCCCTCCGATCAACAAGGAGGGTTAACCTCGACACAATTGTGGGGACTATTTCCCTGACTTACAATGGAGGGTTAACCTCAATGACTTTACATGACTTGTTTACATTATGAATCTCCCGATTGGAACATCGGGGCATGACATGACTCAATTACATTATAGATACTTCCCGAAATAAAAATTGGGGTTCAATACATAAGATATACAAGCGAATACATTCTGAAGTTACAAATACATCAACACATCAGAGAGAGTAGTGACTGATACTTTTAAATAAAGAACTCTTGTGGTTCTGGGTGTGATCTCCAAATTGATATAATGATCCTCATTGTGCTTTCCAAAGGTTCTATCCAATCCTGTCCAGAGATCCTTTGGGTATTATGAAGAATCCATAAGGTAGCGCAAGCTTGGAGAAAAGGCCATACATATTCTTCCAAAAGCTCTATCACTGTCATTTGGCCAATCATTCTCATATTCATAAGACTCTTTACCAAGTCCAATAGATACCTCATAGAGATCTTGTCCCTTTAGATATGAAATCATCTTCAATTTCCATTCCGAATATCTTGTGGATGGAGTAAGAAGAGGAACTGATAATATCGAATCCATATGAAGCTGTACTTGCAAAATATCACTGCAAAACCAAAAATAATTTGCACTATGTTAGAATCAAGCCTTCCCTCTTGACATGTACACTTTCTTAGGGTCCGTCACGCCCACACCGCCACTTTGAATAAATTCAGAGGAAGCAAGGAAATCTTTGCAGGACTTTTGTGGAAACCCAACTGCTTCTGGTGTACAATGGAGAGTAGACAGACTTGAAGCTTGCCTAAGATGCCTCTGATACCATATTAGAATTATCGTGCCAGTAGATATTCACGCAATGAGTGCAATCATGTTCTTAATTATTAGCAGTGAAAAGGAATGAATAATACACACTGAACAAAACAAATCTCACAGGAAATAGACAAGTATTGCTCAGATAATTACACTATAAACTTCACTACATCCCAACAGTATACAATGGAAATACATAAAGGAGAATTCGAATAATGAGAGAAGAATTCGAATCTACCAACTCAATCTGACTGCATGGCTAACTAGAAGTGTCTAATCACTATCGGAGTTCAACTAGCTAACTCCAGATGTCTAATCCAGTCTCTCAATCAGTTATAATCAATCAAACCAGTCTAACTACAGTGGTAGGTGAGAACTGGCGCCTTCCCACATGCAACCATGCATAATCGACGCTAACTGAACTGGAGGAGATCTAACTGAATGTAACTGAAACATAACTAAGCTTAACTAGTTACCAACTTCCAACAACTGAAGGAGGTTGGCGTCGACACTCCCAGTGGCTCCTAAATTGTAGGGATTAGTCTAGGAGGCGCCTAAAATGATGCATGCAAGTGCAGTCTGTTCCAATTAGCCTCTATCGGTGTTCCCCACACTCTAGTGACCGGTACATGTGGCCCCATTAGGCCAAGTGGACCCAATGGTACTAGTGGACCAAATATTAACTAAATGACTCCTAAGTTAGGAAAACATAATCTAATAGACAGTTTGGACAAGGGAGGATTATAAATCCTAACACTTACAAGTATCTCAGAATTGATATTCATCACAAGCTCAATTAGAACTATAACATTGAGAAAATGATTAATGGAGGGTGGAAAGCTTATTTTGGTCTTGAAAATAACTGTAAATCAGCTAATCCGGTCATGTGGGATAAAAAGAAGTTCCCATTTGAAACCCTTGTCATCCCTGTTATCTTGTATGGTTGTGAATTATGGGGGTGCAACATTTCTAGAGAATCTTGGAGGAAGATTGAGGAAATCCAGAAGCGGTTTATAACTTATAACCTCAAAATAAAAAACAATATGCTTTATCCTAGTCTCCTCATAGAAGTGGGCCTTTCCCCCATCGAGAGCATTGCTATGACTAGGTACCTAATGTACAAGCATAAAATAAATAACATGGGAAACGAGATACTTCCTAAAATTGCTTTAAACTCAAGTCAAAACCAAATATGCCTCAAGCGATGTTGGTGTAAAGATACCATGGCTTGGTTAAACCATTGGGGCATTAATGAAAACGACATTTTGTAGAACATTGACAATGTCAAAAATATTATTACTTCTAAGTTCAAAGAGAAATTATGGTGTGAGGAAAATTTAGTGGTTAAGAGAAAATTAAGATACTATAAGGAGGTAATTAATCCTAACTTTGAGGATCAGAAGTATCTCTCGGTAGTAACTAGTTCATGGAAGAAAATTAATATAGCCAATATTAGAACGAACTTTCATGAACTCCATAGCGAAACATGTCATTGGTCTATTCCTAAAACTCCATGGGCGGAAAGGGTTTGCCATATGTGTGAGTCTATGAGCGTTGATGATGAAAATCACTTTCTCTTACACTGTCTTGCTTACACCCACATTAGATCTAAGTTTCATAGTACTTGTTCCAATACAAACCTTTATAACCTCCTAACTTGCCAAAACTATAGTGAGCTTGGAAAGTTTCTTGGCAAGCTTTTTGAGCATAGGAACAAGATTTTAAAGTAAACCAAGTATTTTCCTTCTTAAGGTTTGATAGACCAAAGTTAGTCTCAGTGGGCGTTCATCATCATCATCATCATCATCTTGAGTTCTCTATGGTATCTTAATTGGTTAGAGCTTTTGTTTAGGTTAAAAGCAAGCGTAGCTATTGTGTAACCAACTTTGTTATTTTGTTACTTTGATTCTAATAAATACCAAAAAAATAGTTTTTCCTTTATTTAAAAAAAATATTCAAACATAAACCATATATATGTATTATATATAATTTTAAATTTTGGAAAAGAAATATTTTGAACACACGATTAACATTAAAATTTGAAAATGTTAATATTTAAATATATAAATGGTGTTAATAAAATATAACATACAAATAACGTTTTTTTATAGTTTATAATATTTGTTGTAATAATTTTACCAACCAAGATAAGTAAACTTTAACCCAAAAAAGATTATCAGCAAATTTTATTTTTAAAAATTTAAGTATACTTTAACAGCAATAAAATGCTATTTTTAAATTATGAATAAAATTTATGATATGTTTTTTATTTTGAAAAACTCATCAAAACTTAAAAGAATTATTTTCTTTTTGTTTTTTAATTGAGATTTCTCTCTTAAAAGTAAAAATATAAAAATTGATATCAATAAAGAAGTTAACATGGAATTATATGATTGGTTGTATAGACGACTTTTTCATAATAACTTAGAGATATATGTTGGAGATGATGAATATATGTATATTTAGGGAGATAAGAAAGTATATCTTAACTGTTATGAAACATTATTTATCAGAAGTTTATTGGTTATGTTATATATATGAGTATCTCTCGGGAGATCATTTTTATAAAAAAAAAGTTGGAAAGGATAACTAATGTTAAATTTTCAAGTTGAAGTTGAAACTAATACTAAACCAGTGTAGATCCATTTTAACTATGGTTCTACCAAGCGTCCAGAGGGATCAAGTTCTCTCGAGGTTCAAATCCTTTTTAATTTAGAAAAATGTCTAACGATAACTATTCCTACTTGGGAGGGAAATGACCAACTTGGTTAAGTAATTTCAAAATATGATAAATAGTTTTCCAAAAATTCCTTTACTTGTCTTTCTTTAAAACTATTAATGAATATTAAGAGTAGGTAATGAGTTAAATAGTCCGTATACAATTTTAAAATCTAGATTTTCAGAATAAATTGGAATTTGAAAAACATTTTACCATCAAATGAAGATTTTAAACATTTATCCAAATGTTTTAGAGAAATGACTTGTTTTTCTCTATAACTAAAAATGAACATTTACATGTTAGGGTTAACCTTTACTTGGGAATGAGCAAGGATGTAAGTGGTTTAAGGCACATGGTTTTAGTAGCCCGTGGTTTCTTGCTAGTTGTATTTGCATTTAAAGAACGTTATAAATATGGTTTTAATATTCCATCTATTATTTTGTAATTTATTTTCTATCAAATATTTTATTCCTAACATTACTACTAATATTTTACTACTCAGTTTGTAAGATTGTGAGTATTGCCCATATGGTTGCATATTTATATGAGTATAATATTTTATGTTTTTAATTATAAGCTCACATGTTATAAGTTTTTTATTTTTTACTTTTTATTATTATGGTTATATAGTTATATGAGTATAATATTTTTTACTTTTTTAATTATAAGCTAACATGTTATAAGTTTTGTTATTTTTTACTTTTCATAATTATAATTTTTATTGAGCCCAGGGTTACAGACGGGACACATCTCTCCCATTTGAGCTGTAGAAAGCGCCTCTCTGCGCAATTATAATAATTAATTTTTCATTTTTCTTTAACTCATTCCTTATGAAAATAAATATTGTTATAAAATACCTAATTTTTTTTTTATTATTTAAAAAAAACATCAAGTATGTTAGTGTTGTTACCTATATGAGATGTCATCTCCTTTTCCAATTTCCTGGATTCTACTCTTGGTCACTGTAAACAAAACAATTAGGCTTACAACCATGAGAGATTCTAGGAATGATAAGAATATAAACAAGGAACAAATATAGATAAAGAAGATGGTATTTCTTGGACTTATCTCATTAATATATACTCTTCACAATATAAACCATAGAGAGGTTAAACACTTACTTAATTGTAAATAATGAAGATTAAGAGCATTTATTTACATATGGTCAAGTGCTTGATTAAGAAGATAACCATGAAAACATAAATACATAAAGAAAATATTATCTATCAGTATAAAATCATTTAAAGGACATGCTCATCTAAGTAAATTCTATTATTTCTTACAACCTTTTTCTTTTGCTAGTCCACCCCATTTACATTTGATCATAAATCACGTTTAGCCATTCTTGTGTAATGCTTACTTTTAACCCATACTTTATAGTAAACTACTTAGAATTGTTCCTTTTCACTTGGAAACTTAAACTCAATATTTTAAGGATTCTACTCATGTTTTAAATATACACCTATACAATAGGCACAAAACATTCTTAGTGGGTTCATTTTAGAAAAATTAACAATCATTAAATATATGTATTACAAATATCACATAAGCAGAGGTGAAACACATCAGGTGCATTTTTTTTTTCAACAAAAAAAAATCATAATTTTATTTACATACAAAATTACATTTATCAAATGAACCACTATCATTTACTGATGAGTGTCCATTTCCTCAATTCTTCAGCACAAAAAATGCTATTACAAAAGATGATAATTGATTTAAAATCAAATTATATCCAACCAAATTATTTCATACAGTTTCACTACAATCATCAAAAGATGTATACTATAAGATAATATGAAAGTAGCTTGTCATCACTAATATCTGCACATATCAACAAAATAATACAACATAAAATCCTTATCCTTCAAAGACTATGTAAAATATATATGTCATCTAATTCTGTCTTCACCATCAGAGTAATAAGATATGTCTTTAACCGTAAAAAACTGCCACAAGCAACTTTGCCATCAAAGTTGATCAACAAAATACTAAAACTGTCAACAAAAAAACAAATTACCAAAAGTCCTAAAAAAAAAACCCCCCCAGACCCCATCACTAGAAAATCTGAAAAGTCTCATAGGTTTCAAATGCTCGAATCTCCTGGATAATCCAATGCCCTTCCACAACATTTGCACCTGCATTAGCTAAAGCATCAGCTTTAGAATTCCTTTTGCAATAAATATGCTTGTAATCAACTTTATCAAGGAAATCAAAAATTCGAATCACCTCTCGCAGGACCTGAGTAAGAAGTACATTATTAATTCTGAACTTACCAGATACCCAATTGATCACCAACTGTGAATCTCCAAAGATCTGCAGAGTATGAACTCCATTTTTTAAAGCCAAAGTAATAAACAGCTTTAATGCTACAAGCTCAGCATAGTTGTTGGTGCCCAACCCCAGACCAGCAGAAAAAGTAAAATAGTGCTCATCAGATAAATACAGTAAACCACCAGCCCCACAAATCTGTGGCACCCTAGGTGCCGAACCATCAAAATACCCCCATGGGGATGCTTTGTCAATGTATTCATCAACAACCATTCTTATATTCAAAGCTCTGTTATCCAAAGGATAAGAATTCAGTAAACCTAGACATAAAGAAGATACCACATAAGAATTTGACTGAATATATTCAAAACAACATTGATTCCTATCCTTCCATATGAACCAAGAAACAATAACAGGTAAAGATCTATACCTATCCTCAGCATGCAAGCACCAATTCTTGACACAGTCTAAAACTGCAATACCATGCCAAAAATTTAGAAGCCTTAACTTGGACTCAATTTCTGACCAAACCCTCCTCGTATAAGAACATTCGAAACCAATATGAGAATTAGTTTTAGACTCCATTTTGCAAAGATAGCACCAGCCAGGTCCTTCTTTGCCTTTTGTACACATAATATCCCATTTAAGTGCTTTCACTAAAAATAAAAACCAGCAATAGATTTTTGATTTTAGTGGGCATTTAACTTTCCATAACCACTTCCACCACTAGGAAATTTCCATCTCATTCCTAACTTGAATAAGATGTAAATAACTAGCTTTGGGGGTGTACTTACCTGTTTTGGATAGACTCCATACCAACTGATCATCCTCATTAGAAATTCTAACATGACTAGATTTCAACAAAGCTGCATAAGTATTCCAAATAATGATTTCCTGGTCCACAAAACCAAAAAAGTCAGCATTCATCCATCCCTGATCCTGTAGAAAAGATGCACCAGGACATGCAATATCCTTCAAAACAAAATAACCGGCATAATGTAATTTATCAGTCATAGAGACTGGTAAGCAATGCCTCCATTTGCATCCAAGCCAAGGGTCCATGCCAATACGCACCTTTGTTCCTGTCCCAATCCTCCACATAAGAGACTATCCAATAAGATCAGAAGACCAGAGTACAACTTTCCAACAAATGGATATGCCTCTCTTTTTCTTAACAAAAACCCTTATCCAATCTAATAAAGTTAAAGGTCTAATGTATTTCTGAAGAGCAATCTGCACCCAAAGTCCTGTTCCATGAATAAGATTCCACACATTTTTAGAAGCAAGTGATTTAGCAAATAAAGTAGGAATTTTCAAATCCTAACCTCCCAGAGATTTAGGATTATCCAAAACCTTCCATGAAGACCAAGGTAAACCTGTAGAATCATTGTTGCTAGACCATAAGAACTTGAAACAGATCTTCCTAATTCTTTCAAGAATACCCACTGGTATCCAGAAATGCATCCAGTATACTGGAATGGCCTCAAGAATAGACTTCACCAAAATAAGTTTACCTCCCTTAGATAACCATCTAAAACTCCAGTTCTTGACTCTCTTTTCCACTTTTGTAATAAGCCAATCCCAATCTTTCAACAAATATCTGCAAGGTTTTAGATGGAAACCAAGATATTTCATACCATACTCAATTTTATCAACATTGAAAGTAAATATATTCTGTAATGAAATCAACTTAGATTCATCCAATCCAAAATAAAAAAAAATATGATTTGTCCTCATTAATAACCATTCCAGATGCTTTACAAAAAACCATCAAAACCTCATATAATGTTGATAAAGACTATTTAGAACCACCATATACCAATATAATATCATCCACAAACAGAACATGAGAAAGAATAATATTGTTACCAAAAGAGATACCCTGGAAAGCCCCACTATATTTAGCTGTAAGAATAGACCTGCTCAATCCTTCTACCACAATAAGAAAAAATAAAGGAGCCAAAGGGCATCCTTGTCTAAGTCCTCGGCCAGATCTAGAAAAAGTTGAAGCCACCCCATTAATAAGTACATCAAAAGAAACTGAAGTAATGTTGCTCATCACCTAAGTAATAAAGGGTACTGAAAAACCCATTTTAGACATAGTTACCCTTAAATATGTCCAATTTACGCTATCATATGCCTTAGATAAATCAATTTTTAGCACCACCAATTTCAGACCCTTACTATGTATAGAGTGTAAACCTTCCTGAATGATTCCAACAACTTCATGAATCTGTCTTCCAAGAAAGAACCCAAACTGTTCATTAGAAATAAATCTCCCCAAAATCTTTCTGATACGAGTAGAAATGATTTTACCAATGACCTTATATATAAAGTTACATAAAGATATTGGTATGAAGTCATCAAATGACTTAGGTGAATCAGTCTTAGGGATTAATGCAATAAAAGTAGAATTAAAAACAACAGGTATTTTCCCACTTAGTCTCGAATCTTCTATAACTCTTAACAAATCACTTCCCAAAACATAAAAAAGTTCCCTATAAACTTCCACCGGGATCCCATCAGGTCCAGGACTCTTATCGTTTTTACTTACTGACAATATAGACTGAATTTCCACCAGTGCAATAGGAATCATAAGATCTAAATTTTCTTCTACAGAAATATCAGAAGGATATTTATTAGCAATCTCCAAAATCTCAGGCAAATGTAGATTGTCATCTACTTTAAACAAAGTTTCAAAGTGTTGAACACCTGTGGAACACCCGCCCCAGCAATAGACTCAAAACCCTCAACAACATTACCCCTATCATCTGCAATCTTCCATATAGAATTAATAAATTTTCTGTGATTAGCAAATTTATGGAAGAATGGAGTATTATCATCACCACAAAGTAACCAGATATCCCTACTCTTCTGTCTAGCTTCATTTTCTCTATCCAATAAAATATTTCTCCTTCTAGATTCCAACACATACAGAGAAGTCTTATCCTCAACAGTAGAATAACCAAAACCCAATTTAGTACATGTATCCTCTGATAAAATCTTTAATATCCTATTCTTTCCTCTTTAACAGACCAGCATATAGATACATCTTTAATCCTTTTAAGATTAGTAGGAAATTGTGAAGCAGGAGACATATTAGAATTCTCATCATACACCCTCCAGGTATTTTTCAAAAGTATGACCAAATCCTCATGTTCCAGCCAATGTGCGTTAAAATTGAAAGGACTATGAGTATTCTTATCATGACCCAAAATCTGTAAATAAACAGGATGATGATATGAGTCCCCCCCACATCCCACCCATTGACGAAAGTAGAGCTCAAATTCCAAGAGATCAACAGAAATCATCAATCTATCCAAACGCTTACAAATGTTCTCACTACCAACTCTTCTATTGGTCCAAGTGGGAATAATCACACTCGGCACTATATCGACAAGGCCATGACCATCCAAATTTTTTGCAAAATAATCAGACAGACAATCACTTCTGGCCCTAACTCCCCAGTTCTCAAATAAACCCAAGGAAAAATTCAGATCCCCACCAAAGATAATCTTGGTACAGTTAAGACTCACAAATTCCAAGATATTGTTCCAAAACCCTTCCCCCTTGACATAAGGTCCATAAACATTAAAAAAACATAACTCCATTTTAAGTTCAGTCGAATAGAAAGCTACACATAATCCTGAATCCATTGCCCATGAATTCAAAAAAAGTAAGTATCGATTTCTCCAACCCACAAACAAACCCCCCGATTTTCCTTTAGCATCCACAAAGCTAAAGGTCCATCCAGACAGTAATAATTCCATTTCACCAGCAAACAGAACCCCATCACCCATAGTTTCTTGTAAAAACAGAACATCAACAGACTGATGAAACACCATCCTACAGACAACTAGTTTTTTAGGTTTACTAGCTAAACCTCTACAATTAAGAGTCATCACTATCATAAAGTACCCCTGAGATGGGCATCCACATCTCTAAGTGCCCTAGAAACATCAGAACGATCAATACCCTCCATAGCCTCATCAAATTTTGCTGAAGACAATAATCTCCTAGCTCCAACAGAAGAGACAAAATCCATCAAGACCTTAGAACTAGATCTAAAAAAGTAACCAAAACCAGTGCCCTTATAAACCTTAATATGGGAGATAAATCCTAAATCCCCAAGTCTGGAATCATCCAAATTAAAATTATCCAAATGATCCATTCCTGCCTCCGAACATTTACTTAAAAATGTACCTACCTCAAAATCCACCAAGGAAGCCAAACTCAAAGGTTTAAGTGTCAATTCACAGATATCCTGGGAATTAGGTTCAAAAGAATCAAGACAGGTTCTAGTTTCCAAAGGCAAAAAACCCTCCCGACCAGCTATTTGAGACAAGGATAAATCAACAAGAAAAACACCAGATTTCTTGACTCGCCAAACAGGTTTGGACTTGGGGACAGTAACATACTGTTTCTTCAAAAAAGGTAAATGACAATGGGCTAACAAATGACCATAGCAGTGACATTGATTGCACCGAAAGGGCAACCCTATATAATCCAAAGGCTGGGTAAACACTATCTCTCCTTTATTAATAACAATGTCTTCAGCAAGACCATTGCGAATATCCAAAAGGACCAACACTTTCCCCAAACAACAAATACCAGATTCTAAAAAAGACAAATCAACCTCTAGAAACGTCCCAAGTGCATTACCAATCATCTTAAAAAAATCCACAGACCAATAATCGAAAGGCATATTAGGAAAATTTACCCATATGGGCATAGAGTCATACCTCTCAGTATGAGGATCAATTAATGGCATCCAACGCTTAAGAAAGAGTCCCGAATTGTCCCATTTCCATACTCCTTTCAAAATGGCATCCACATCTTCTATATTCTGAAACTTGAATGCCAGCCATCCCCTGGGAAGTATAAAAATCTTCGGACAGAGGCTAACCGCATGCTGCTAAGAGTCAGATACCCAGCTATTAATACCTCAGAACTGATCTTTCTCCCACCAAACCGACCCGCAAGTGTGAGTGCAATGGTAAGCACAATCTCGTTCAAAGGAACATCCTCGCCCACCACCAAAAGCAAGGGTTTAACCTGCTTACAAACACATTTAATATTTTTCTTAACAGATCCTTTCTTTGACACAGAGTGCTGGAGAAACTCGTCATGGGGTTCAACCCCATTAGTTTCAGAAACCCCGCAATCAACAAAACCATCAGAAACACCGACCTTCAGAAAATTACCAGTCGAAGGGGACAGTCTCAGGACACTAGGTTTATCAAATATATCCAAAGACAGATCAATTGCAGAAGAACCCAGTGCAGATATATCCTCCTGGCGAGTTTTTAGCAGAGAAACAACAGGTAAAAACCCCAAATCTGAAACATTATCAGATGAAACTCTCCCAACCCCCGGCAAAAAATCCCACATTTCGCCTCATCCAAAATAGGCAATATTCCCGAAACTGGTTTAATGCTCGACTCCAACACAGTCTCAACAGAAACCCGACCAAAGGAAGTGTCTGTAAGCATCTTCACACTAGGTGACCACCCCTGCTCCAGCGGCATCATGCTCATACTAACCTCATAAACCCTAGATGGGATCACCCTCGAGGAGTTAAATACCCAAGTGCTCTGAGGAGAGTGGGCTAAAGCTTTTAACTCCCGAAGGGAAATTACATAAACGTGTCAGCATGCCGGATCAGCCTTGAACCCAAGTAACCTTGGGATGACATCAGGTGCATATATAAGAGAGACACCATACATGGTTCACCCTAGCCTAGGGCTATGTCTACCAATAATTGTTAATCTTTTATTATTTATCTGACAAAGTGGGTTGCAATTCTGCAACACATTTGTTGCAATTTTATTTCCTTTTCTTAAAAGTTGTCTTTCACAAATATCATTTACAAATTATTATTTAGCTTTATTGTAAGGCATCCATTTAGACATGGTTATCACCTTCTAAAATAATGTAGAATCTCTTCACTTCAACTATCCAAGTGAAGATTGCAAGAGACTACACATATAAACTTGCTAGAATTCTATCATCTTTTTTATTAGAAAATGTATAGATTTAGTCATTAGTCATAGCCTTAGTCATTAGCCATTAATTAGACTTTTTGAACATTAAAGGACCATCTTCTAAGTTTTTAAACAAATATATAACTGACTAGATTTGCACTTTAACAATATTAAGGTAGAGTTGATACTTGATTTTTATACATTAAAGAAAACTTCTTCAAAGAATAATAAATGCTATCTTTAACTCTTAACATTTAAGATAAGTTAAGCAGTATGTTTACTCTTTACACATGAACTCTTTTAAAGAGTTATATTTTCATTTTTGTAAATAATAATTGATTACATGAATTAACATAAAATAGACGTGGGGCTATGCCTTCTTTTTAAGCTCTCTTTTAGGAGATCAACCATTCAAGTCATATTAATTAAAATCATATATATATATATTATCATTTATTGGTATATTATAAAATCACTTTACTATTAAGATTCCAAACATTCATTTTAACTTTTATTCATGAGGTTGGGCATCAGATAAAGATAAGGTGTAACCTTATATAAAGAAAAAATTCCCCTCTTTTAAGAAACTCAACATATACATAAAACATCACAAAGCCAAACTATTGCTATTGTAGATAGGACACATAATAATTCTAAGTCTTTATGTTCATACACATTTATATGAAATATGAAACTCAACATATACAGAAAGCATCACAAAGCCGAACTATTACTATTGCAATAGAACAAATAATAATTCTAAGCTTTATGTTCATACACATTTATATGAAATATGAGAAAATTTATTCAGGACTATTCTAAACGTATAAAATAAGTAATTTGCTCCTTGTAAAAATTGAAAGAAAAATCTTTAGATTTACCTGATTTCTTGTCATCGTTATTCTCCAAAGAACCTAAGTAGAGATAAAGCTAAGAGGAATCACTATCAAGGTAATGATAGTATGATTAAATTGGTGGAGACATGGTCGTCCCCAACCAATTTTTTTGATGATTATTTATAAAGTAATCACCAAAAGATTTTTCTTTTTCCAAGAAAATATTAATACACCACTCTTGAGAGGAGTGTATGCTCCCTTTTGATCGCTTAATATAGATGCTTATAACCATATTTTCAATTATTACATATAACATTATTTATTTTATTCATACATATATGGAAATGTATCATATAAAAAAACCACAATAATTTTTATAAAAGAATTATCCTTTCTTTTAATGAGTATCTATCTGACTAAAATAAAGTTTTTTATGATGAAAAAAGAGTTGGTCTAAATAACCTCTTGGTATTTGAGACTATATGAAGATAAGTAGGATATTAGCTTAATAATAATAATAACAATAATATCACTTAAATAACAAAATCAGAGAAACCTCCTATTGCTAGCCGGTAATTAGTCACTTAGTCTAACTAAGACGTACTTCAGCCTAGGACAACACCTAAGAATTTAAACCATCAAGTAAACATTTTAGTTTTCTTCAAGTGCTCGTGGCACTAAACATGGCATCAGTTATCAAACTTAGATATTCATGGATTTCAAGCCACTCACCCTCTACCCCTAGTGGATTCATGCCCCTTCTGTTTAGTCAAGTCAATACCTTCAGTCTCCTAAGCCTACAAATAAAATTTCAACTTCAGAAATTCACAAAACGTTACTTATAGTGCTTTTACCAACATTGGGCTTCTCATCAGAAAGCTGAACCTTTACATTTACCTTATATTTTTTGTTACTGAAGAATCAAAGTAATAGAGGGAATGTTACAATTGAACCTGTAAGTGTATCTCAATGCCAAAAGTTACAACGATCAGGACAATTCTCAACCAAATGACAGATATGAAAAATACTTTATTAAAATTACTCGTTTATCTTCCATGTATGTGTTAAATAATTTAACTATTTCATCTCAATGTTATGCCAAACTAGCATGCACAACCAAGGATGAAATCTACTCATCATGAAGATAACATAATTTGAAAATAAAATTTACAAGTACACAAAATTTGAACAATTGGAAACTTCACATATATATAAAACATGAAGTAGAAGTACATGCTACAATTTTATCACAAATATTGTACAAGTCAAGCTCTCTAACTCTTAGGGAAAGAAATCATATGGAAAACCCTATCCACCAACTTCTCCTAGTCGGGAGTTACTCCCAACCAAAGCTGGTTTCTCCACCAAACAACTTCAACAAGCTAGAATCAATAACGACAAGTCCTCCTTGGCACACAGACCAAGCTTGGATCACACAAGCTCTCCACACTAGTGCTCTTATTTTCTTTAGAGTTTACAAAACCTAATGGTGTTGAATCACACAAGTACATGGAAACACAACTATATTTTTAGCCTCCAACACTACATGTCCATCCTAAGGTATGCGTCATCAAACCCTAGGTCTTGCATTCCTACATCAACACAAGCACCATTACCTCCATGGTATCAAGGATATAATAATAAAGTCTTGTCCTAAGAAAGGCGTCTTATTAAGCTCAAGATTCATGAATTTAGGCTTTCCATGATATTTCCCTTACCTTCATGCATCACATAAAAATAAGGTTGCAATCTCATCCAAGGTGCTAGCTTCTTTCCTCATGTCCTCTACTAGCTTTAGAACCCTAATGTTAAAACAATAACCATAAGATAAAATATCAACACCTTGACCATCATGTCTGTCTCTAGGGTTTACTTGCATAGAACAAACCCTAGCATCTCAAAATAACAACCTTTCTAAGAACATCCAAGATATTACTTTATCTTCTTATCTTCTCATAGGGTTTAATTACTAACCCTAGTGTATTGCTCCATATAAGATGTCTCCAAGACAATTACAAAAATATAATATAATATGATGATGATAATGATTAAAAGAGCTATATCCTCCCTTTATATAGAGTAAGTGAAGTAGACTAACATTAAAAAAAGAACTTATTCCCACACAAGCAACTAACAAGGCAATGCCAAATGGAGAGTTGTACAATACAAGAATATACAAATTTCACATGAAGGTTTACCCAATCCATAATATCAAAAACCCTCCATGCATAACACTCCTTGGGATAAACACCCCTCCTCCAAGATAATGTGCTCTCCAACAATTTTGTTGGTATAACACTCCCTCTTCCATGGTGGTCCACTATCCAAGTCCTCATGAAACTCACTCCTCCTCTAGCCACATGCCTTCCCATGTCCAATGCTCTTCAACATGTGTTAATGTGGTCACTAACTCCAATGATCCTCACCATATGTGTTTTAGTCCATAAGCAACCTCCACATCAAGTATGCTCCCCAACCCATTAAGCATTTTCAAGTCAAGTGTGCACCCAATGGGTTAGTCATCATGTTGTTAAGGTAAAAACCTCCTAGGTAAGGGTGTTATGCTAACATTTTAACCAATTTCAAACATTCATCCAAACTAATCCATCTATATCTAAATTCCAAGGGACTGTGATGCCTAGTGCTTTCATTATCAAGGTTCAAACACTTATGAAGTAACCTCAAAAGATAACACTCCCTCTTTATTGGAATTTTTTTTCTAACACCAATAAATTCCCTCTAAAGCTGGAACCTATAATTTTGATGCCTCCACATAGATGAAAAAATACTCATATATCATGATAAAACATCATACATATTTTTCAAGAGTTATACCCACAAGCACATGTTTGCACAACCCATCCTTTAAGCAATTATTGCTCACAAAGGTGCGTCTCTCTCCAAGCAATCAATAGGGAAATATACAACTCAGTCTCTAGATGGTGTACATGCGAGGAAAATACAACAAAGAATACACCACCAAACCAAGTGACTCCCTCTTCCCCTTTGCTAGAGGCTTCAAAAGAGCATTAACAATCTGTGAAGTTGAAAGAACATAATTGTAGATCACTACTTCCCATCGAACTTTAAAAGTCACTTCAGAACAAAGAAGACATCAACATTAGCATGACAAAACTCTATTATTTGTAAAATCATTTAGCTCGTCAATCTCATTAAGATTTATATTAGTATATCTATTTGTAGCTCGTTAAGTTGTTGCAGGGGGACCGTTTTTATGTTTTTAAGTATTTGTTATCAATGGACAATTTCTAATTTTTTTTTTTTACTTCCTCGACCCTATTTTTGTATATAGTAGCTTGAGTGTCTTTTTTTAAGTTATAATTACCCATTTATTAATACAAAATTTACTAGGTGACGTTTAAAAAATGCTTGTAAATCCATTAATTAAAGTTAACTACATGTAAAAATTCATTCGAACATATACAAATACAAGATAATGATTAACAAAATAATATTTTTTGAAGGGATGTGAATGTGAGTTGACTTTATTGTTATCAATAGTTTTTGGGTTTATGAAAAATATTGACTTTGTTGAGATTGCTAATTTTGGGTGTAAAAAAAGTGTGGATTATATGAAATTTGACCATTTGGGTTTTATAAAAAAATTTACAATTTTGTAAAAAATAGTATTTTTGGGTTTATAACAAAATGTCAATTTTAGGAAATTTGATAATAAATTGGAATTATATCATATTTAATGAAATTAGTGTTTTGAGATGTACATATAAGTTGATATTGGCTAGTCCATGTAAGTTTATGTTTCTAAAGTGTAGGTTATAGTAATGTGTAGGTTAGTTGAGGGATGGGTGGAAAGGGGAGTTCCAATGTTGAGGTGGGGGTTGTTTTCAAGGTGTGTACATAGATGTTGAATATGTTTAAGGTTAAGGTTGGCTTTGGGTATATTTTGACAAATAATATATTGGGGTGAATTCAATGATGAAACTACATGTACCTAGGTTCTTGTAGCTAAAGGCTTGATGCAAAGAAATAAACCTAAGCTTTAAGAAACTATGAAGGACAATAGTAAGTTGGTTCGAAGACACCATAGTGACTTGGATAAAAAGAATGGTTTGAGATACCTACATTAAAAGAACATCTAAGAGAGGAAATATATAGATATCTATCCATTTATTTATAGTTGAAATAAACATTGAAAGGGTCAATAATATTGACCCTAAAATAAGGGACCTTGGGGCTTCCACTTCTACCATGTACCAATTGTTTAACATGTGGTGCATTGCAAGGAAATTGTAGCATACATTAATGAGGATAAACAAAATGAGTCTCTTTAGATAGTAGCAAGATCATAAGTGTTACCATAAGAATGAGGACGAGGAAAATAAAATTTTGAAAAGTGGGATAACAATGATTTTGAAGAGTTCAAAAATTTTGGAAGATTTTTTGGATCTAAAATATGTTTTAGTTTTGAAACGTTCTCTACATTTTGAGTTGAAACACCACCTATCATTAAGGAATAAACCTTAATCTTATAATGATAGAGAAGCGTAACCATGAGTGATATTAAATAGGTGATAAAGAAAATTAGGTGTTATAACTAAGTGATTAAATTGATAGGAAAATTAATATAATATGACTAAACTTAAGGAGGAATTAGTTAACCAGTAAATAAAATTATATACTATAAAATTCTGGTTACAACTATTTCTTTTTGTAGTTGTTGAAATAATTCTTATATTGACATAACATTATTTACAATAATGAAGAAACAATACAACAGGAGAGTATCTACAAATGCATTTATATCACGGTCTTAAAAGAAACTAAAACAACAAGAGGGTATATATTAAGAATCATGCTTATACTAAACAAACTCCTAACAATCCCTGAAAAAAGAACAATCCCATAATAGAAGCTTCATTATTTGCACACTGAGGTAGGAAGGGAAAAGTACATCCTATATACCACTTTTTACCAATAATGCCTTGGTAAATCACAATACTTAGAGTTTTGTACCTAACTCAAATTGTATTCACAATATGAAATCTATTGATCCACCATCTCTCCACATCTATAGAAACCAATCGTGAATTGACAATAGAGATGAGCTCATTCCACCAATGAAGAAGATAATACAACCTCCAAGAACCATACTAGACCAAGGGAACCAAAATATCCACTCCAAATAATTCCAAAAGGGTCTAGGAATACCTATATTTATTTTCAGTAGCCCCTCCCCTAAAAAATAATATCTACAAGCTCCATAAAAATATGGTTGTCCACATAAGATAGGGAAAACTCACGAGCAATGGAAATTTCCAATCCTTTCAAAAGAGAGTATCAGAATCCCACAAATCCTCAAATAAAAAATTATCATCTCACTTAATCACTCCCCCTAAAAACAAGGAATGTTTGCAACTCACCTTCCCTATACCTTCTAAATCCAAATAGGTCTTCTGGCTAAATCCCATCTCGCTCAAATACCTAACATATGCCACTTAACCAAATCAATTACCCTCCATGATGCCCAAATACTTTTGATAACAAATGAACCAGTGAGGCATGGAAGTTATGAGGAGATGAAACTACATCACATGATGGAAAAATATCCCCTAATCCTACCAATATGTTGTTTCAGGAGAATATTATGTCTGAGTAAAACCTACCAAGGAGAGATTGGATCTTTATTGGTAATCCAGGATCTTAATTTTAATTGTGTGGTCGAGTAGAATTGTAATTGTACCCTTTTTCTCCTATATATATAATGCTCTTTATTAGTTTATGCTCTTTTGGGGAATTTGGTGTGTAACATCAAACCACCCATTTGGAAGCCAAAATGTTATCCTAAGTTACAATGTCAATCAAACCTAGGCCTCCCTCATCCTTGTGTATTATTAAAACATTACAAGGTACCATATGGAGGCCCTTATCCCCTTCATACTTGGTGACTTGGTCCATAGATATAGACAAAGAAGTTGCTCAAATCTATTAGTATATTAAAGTAAATATTAAAAAATAATTTTGAAAATTTTAAAATTTAATTTTTTTTTTTCTATTGAATCAAAGGTTTGATATAACAAATTTTTATTTGAACTTCAATCTATTTGTGAAATATAAAAAAATAATTAAAAATAAATTAAAAAACTGGTATTCATCATCTTCCCTCCCATCATGCTTGCTCTATGGCTAGTCTTTCAGATAATGCTCCTCCTGTTATGCTTTCTCTTTGACTAGTCTTTCAGATAATGCCACCTGTCCCTACAAGCCGAGAAGGAAATGATTGCTCTCCTACTTGTTGTGTTGCAAATTGACACCTAGTCCTACAAGCCTAGGAGGAATTATTGCTACTATAATAAATAAAGCATTAGTGTGTTGGGAATTAATTTATTTGCAGACATCTTCCTTAAATCATGATAATGTAATGGGAAGTACATACCATTGAAACTTTAAAACCAGTGTACATTATCATCATGATCTCCATAACGATTTAGGGAGTCGTCTAAACAGAGGACGATTGACTTTCCAACCGATTTTCTGCTAGAATTCAGTGAGTTTTATGTGCAAAATCTAGAGTTTCTGATGTTTGTGGCGTGATTTATGGATCTCTTGATAACACATGGAAAAATGAAGGTCCAAGAAGTAGGATGTAATCAAGAGGTTCATCAATACTAGTCAACTGGTAATCGTTATTATGATCATGAATTGTATCCTTAAAGGATTAACAAAACATAGACAAGCAATCTCTAACAAGTCTAGTCATAGACTACTAATTAGCTCGCACATACAATATAGTGTCATCTACAAGTTGATTATTTAGCATATTAGAATCATTTGGAAGTGACATACCATGAATTTTCCCTTGCAAATGGGAAACATCCAACAAATAACCAGGGGCGTCAACAACTGAAACATAGAGATATGGTACCAAGGGGTATTCCTACCTAATCGATGAATGGAGAAGGATGCATGGTATTTGGTGGCCCATGGAATTTTCCCATGGTATTGGATGTAAGGAAGTCTTTATAAGGCTAGAGGAGTCTCCATTGTAAAGCGGTCTGGAGGTGAGTGATGGCTAGCTCACTTGGCTGGTTTAGGTCAAGGGATATAATAGATCTATTATAGTGGTTTTTCCTGGTTTTGGTTTTCCACGTAAACATTGTGTGTCTATCTTACTATGTGTTTCTATGTGGATTTGTGTTATCTCATTATTAGTTATATGTATGCTCGTTTAAATCCTAAAAACTGGTATTAGAGCCATGGTTGGAATATAGTTGTGCTTGTTTTATTGTACTTGGTTTTTTGAATTAATTATGAGGTGCATGTTCGGTGGTACCCAACACCCTAGCAGTATTTTTGGGTTCCTGGTTAGAATGTAATTTCCTTTGGTGCTATAAGAACAAGGTATCCCTCTTTTGCATAGAGAAGGGATGTTGCATCAAGTGTGGAATGAACCACTGGGTAGGTACGAGGTTGGTAGGTGTACTCGTATCCTAACTTGGTGTATATTAGAGAGGTCGAGTCTTTGATTGCGAGAGCAATGTGAGATGGTTTAATCTTAGTTGTGGGAAAAAGATTGATGAACCATGTATGTGAAGAGAATTTCTAGAGTATTGGAAATTACATTAGCCGAGGACCCATGTAATTTGGTAGATGGATTCTTTTTATATGGACATCAATGACAAGGTTGTATGCAGGTACAAAAGGAGCATGGAGGAAAATGAGAGAGCATGGAAAAGCGAGATGATGTAGCAATGGATGGTTATGGTGTAGTCACCATGAAGACACATAAAAAAAATTAATGGAGCAGTTTGCATGTAAATGGGCATATGGCTGTAAGACATGGTAAGGCATGCATACCCATGGTAACTCACTAGTAAATTAAAGAGATAGACCGAGGTGATATGGGGGTGTATGTGATATCCCAAAGTCAAGCTTAAAGGGGGTATTGTTAGGGTTAACCTTGACTCGGGAATGGGTCAAAGGTGATTGAGGTCTAGCAAATGGTATTTTTCCATGGTATCTGGTGGACCATGGTAATGTACCATGGTATTGCATGTAAGGAAGTCTTTATAATGTTAGAGGAGGATCCATTGTAAAGCGCTCTGGAGGTGAGTGGTGGCAATCTCACTTGACCCAGCTTGACCGGTTTAGGTCAAGGGATATAATAGATCTACTATGGTGGTTTTTCTTGGCTTTGGGTTTTCCACGTAAACATTGTGTGTCGATATTAAATGTATTGATATGTTGATTTGTGTTCTCTCAATATTAATTATATGTATGCTCAATTAAGTCCTAAAAAGTATGCAATCAAGAGACCCATTTTAGTAGGTACAATCCCACACGAAGTCTAGCCTTTGGCCCCACCTAAAACAAGCAAAGTGAAAAGTCCATTTAAATTACCAAATCTACCACGCGACTTAGGCTTCCACACTACAACGATGGAGAAAGTTACTTACGAGTCATATGATTTCACAACCCCATCCGCCACCCTTTATACTGAATCCATGTCCAGAATGAACACTACTACAGCTACCATCCAGACAACCCATTCTACAACTTTAACCTTACCATCCTCAATTGCCCTGAGTCGACCACTACAACAACCATACCAACCGATCATGCAGAGCATACCCCAATGACTTCTTCCCCTACAACCCAAAATCTACCAACCACATCATTACTGACCATCACCATACCTCTGCACACATATGATCTAGACACCCTACCCTCGCCTTCTCCTCTACCAGAAATTCAGTAGCAAGATCAAGGACAAACAAGAAAGAATAATGAAAAGAGAAAATAAACTCAAGTCACATTTCAATGAGTCATAGATTCTAAGGATAATGAACTCAACAAATTACTTCAAAGCATACTCAAAGAAAAAAAGAAACAATGATTAAAGGATAAGAAGAAACTTGATGCTTTCGACGATCAACATCTTGAAGTCCTCACACTATGTGATAGCATGGTCATGTAAATTTAACCGACATTGTGTGGTCCCCCATCGAAAAATACATTAGACCAGTTCGTGAGCCTTTTTTGGGTCCCTCACAACACTACTAGAAGAGGTCATTTCTCGGAAAAACTAGGAAGATGACCAACAAACCACCGCCCTACTCCAGGAACAACACAAACTATTTTCGAGTTGACACAACAAACTTAAGGAACATGCACTAGTTTCCAAGCAATCGACCACAATTTTACATAACTAGTACTTATATTGTGCATTTTCCCCCCCCTGAAACGAGCATAGTTCATAACAACCTAATGCTCATTTTTCAACAAAAAGTCTCTATCACCGTTACTATCAATATACCATACCTGGAGGAACAAATCATCATGTGAGAAAACACACTAAATGGGATCTAGAACAAATTTGTCTAATGGTCTAAACATGCTCAACCAACATAGAAGGAAGTCGACAACTTGGTGACTCAGATGGATGAAATGCTAGCTGAAACAGATAACCAACAATTTCTTTTAGGGGAAGACATTAAGAATATCAAACATGACCGGCTTACAGAAAGAATCACCAAGATCACCAATCTCATCACTGTTAGTACAAGCATCCAAACACTATTACATGATTGGAAATATTTACAAACTCGACTTGCCTCCTCTTCCAGTGCCATCGCCAAATCTTACAGTGCGTCGGACTAGTATATTATCTCATAAACGGACCACCAACCAAAGTAAACTTTTATGTTCGAGTCTACAAAAAAGTAAGAAAAATATGTTTAAGACAACTAAACACATTACCAATGTTGAAAATTGTTTAGATGCATATGTGTTTAAAAAAACATGTTCCAAAGTTTTGAATGAATAGGATTTCAATGACTTACACACACACACACACACACACACACACACACACTAAAAAACAACTCATAAATCCGTGTCTTTGATTGCATGTTACTTTGTTTGAGGCTTGAGCATCAAATGCCTTGTCAAATTTCTCAGTGATTGGCAATGCCCTCTCAAAAAATACTAGACCTAGTAAAGTAGTTGCTTGGGTTAATATTATTGCATTTGATGGGTGGTAAATCTATATTGAATGTAGTGTTCCTTTGCATAGCATTAAAACATTTCATTATTTGTAGATAAAATAACAAGGTAGAACTGTGTATTTCTTGTTTTGTAGATAAAATGTTATGGTTAATTCACAACAAGAAAATCTATCTTTTGGCACTGCAAGTTGACAAAAATTATATTTTATGGTGTAAAGGTGGTGGTATTAACGCCACTTACATTTGGAGATGTCTAAAAATTCTACGAATTGGGTTGAACGACCATTTTTTTCTCGAAATCTAATGTTTTTTATTTTGCAAAATCTGAATGTAACTATGTTTTAATTCCAATTTTAATGGTAGAAATGGACTCAACACCCTTAGAAACCCCCGCACCACCCAAAATTCTAAAACTTGACAACTTTAAGATGGTTTTTTAAAAATTCCTACCGAATTTGATCAAAATTGTGCCTAAAAAATACACCTATTCTGACCCAAATTGTAGACTCTTTAGACTATGTGATTACATTTTTGTAGTGTTAAGGTGGTGTTATTATCACCATTTACTTTTTGTGGTGTTAAAGTGGTGGTATTAACACCACTTGTATTTTGTGGTATTAATATGATGTTATATTTGTTAGTATTATTGGAAATCATGTTTTTCCTCATCCAAGTTAAGAGAAATGCCAGCTTGGAATCTACCATCAAGTGATGCTACCTTATTACTTGTCACATGGAGATGTACAAGTAGGATTTAATTATGAGGATTCGCACTATAAAGATAAATAAATCACAAATCATTTTATTGTAAATAACTTAATTCAATATTTATTGTTTTATTAATTTGAATAAACAATCAAAGATTAATTTATGAGTATTTGCACCACAATTACAACAAGTTCAATTTTTTTCTTCTTCTAATATTTAAACAAATAAATTCACATGATTCATTTATGAATCTCTACAAGTTCACAAATAATTATTTTGCAAATAACTCAATTCAATTATTCATTTTTATTAATATTTAAATAAATAAATATAATTAACAAATAAATGAAAACAAAAACAACTATTTTTAATTTATTACTATTATAAAGTAGTGATTTTTTTTATTTGAATTGAAATTTGATTATTAAATTGAAAATGTTTTTATCTTATTAAATTTAATTTCTTGAGGAAAATTAGTATCATTATTAGGTTTTTAGCAAAAGGCATGGATTTCAATCCACAGACATGGTCAATAAACAAAACCTCTACCTCAGGTCCTAAATGAAAGAAGCTTTAAAAAATCCACAACCAAGAAAGACACCTAGTTAAAGGTCATGGCCACACATCTACCTAAGAGTATTCTTGGCCTCTATGTATGTGCATTAACATTATTACTGAGAATGTTTTGAGCAAAATCGAACAACTTTAAACTTTAAATCAACCACATATGGATCTCATAAATATATCATCCACATATAAACCTCATATATTTATCAGCCACATAAATCATTCAACCATGAGAGACAAGATTTACCCTGGGGAAACCCTCTGAATTCAAAGGATGAAAAAGACAACAATTCTTTAAGTATGATAAATAGATTTGCAGAGAATGGTTTACAACACAAACAAATTTCTTGATAAGAGATACAACCTTTATGTCAAACTTGCTAAGTTCCTATCACTTTAATAACAAGTTAATACAATTTCCATGTCATGGATACAACACCAATGTACACTAAAAAATTTGAATAGGCTAAGTAGAACAATCATTGGAAGCTCTAGATTCTCTTTGTGCATTAAGTAGTGCATACAAGGAGGATATTAACTAGAACTACCTCCATTAGCGCCCTTTCTAGTCACTGGTGCCAAGATGCCACTTAGAATAATTCATCATGCATAATATATGCACCCTCCTTCCATAATTAGCCTTAATTGAACGTCGTTCGACTTAAACTAAATGTGAACTAGCCGAACTGAATGAGAACTAACTAAACTGATTATGAATTGAATGAACTCAACTCAATCTTCATCTAAATGTATAACCACGAAGTTAGGAGGCTAACTGAATGCATTTGGTGCTTCACAATTAGTGCCATCCATTCTTAATTTCTATTATTATCTTTTGCATGGAACTTCTTACTTAACTGATGCATGCTTTATTACAACTGAGGATTTACTTAAACCTTTATAATTCGAGTTCACTTGGAGGTAACATAGGAAATTTGGATCCATTCTCTTTCTCTATGCTTTATCTCATTATCATTAATTAATTACTACATGAGTTATATATGCATTTATTTATCCATATTATCATATCATTCTCAAAACAATTATTCCATACTAATGATCATATATATTACCCAAGATTATATAGTCATATGCTAAAGTAATTCACTCTATGGGTAGCTAATCCCTAAAGGAGGCTTATAGCAATCAATGAGCATGACTAGTAATATATCACATAGTATAACCACATGACTTGATACAACACAAGTCTCCAGTCTTGATACAACACAAGACCATCTACAGTTAAGGAGATCCATCTCATAGGGTGCCGTTTATGAGAATCATTGACTTGATACAACACAAGTCGACAGTCTTGATATAACACACGACCAGTCTTGATACAACACAAGATTCCAATCTTGATAAAACACAAGATCATATTACAAGAATATCACGTCAATAGACAGGACTTGATACAACACAAGTTCCTTAACTTGATACACCACAAGTCTGGAAGAATGACTGTTGATGTTGTATATTTAACGCCTCCTCTTAGCGAGGGAGACATTCTCTGTTTTACCAAGCATTTTCTGCCATACCAAGCTTATCTTGGAAGTGTCTATACTTCATCACTAACAATGCCTTATCCACACTTTTGCAATTTTCTCATTAGTAGCTATGTATTGAAATTTCATTTTTCATGACCATGTCTTCGATGAAGTAAAACTTCATCAAAATGTGTTTTAATATAACACAGAGGTTTTCTTGGAAATATTAACTATTAACACCTGATAAGTGTAGGCTCAAGTCTTTCACCCTATTAGGTAGCATCCAAAAAATATACTACTCCTCAGCAGGTCGTACTATCCAAAAAATACATTTTCTTCTATAGTACTCTCTAACATACACCTTGATTTTGTAGTACTATCCGCAATACACTTTGATTTTGTAGTAGTAGCCACAATTTACATTTATTTATATCAGGATAAAATAATAGTTGGATAGCACAATAGGTCTACAATGTATCGAATACAATAAAGAACATATTCTAATGTACCTTAAAGGTACTCAAACATGTGCTTATAAATAAGCATAAAATACAACACTTTAAATGTGCAATATCATGCAGAAAGAAAGTCTTATCTTTTCTTTCAATCTTCAACATTTGTTGACTTCAAGAATCTTCTACAATCTAAAGAAGTTCTTAGTGAGATTTTCATTTTTTGTGATGTTTTTCAAGGCATGATCACTTTCATAGAGATTTCATATCACAGTACCCCACATAGCCAACTATATGGCTATCAAACCTCTCCAAAAGGTTTATCTATTCTCTGACAGTTCAGACTATAACTCTTCTTGAGTATCCAATAGTTTCTGAGACTTTGACCATTTCTTCTCAAGTGGATTTTCTCCACAAGATATCACAATCCTTGGATGCATGGGTCATGTATCATGACTAACTAGTTAGGGTACTTTTAACTACTATTGTCTGTGAAGATACATCAATATTCCCTCTTCAACTAGAGGAGTCTTTTTATACTATACCAAGATTTTTTTGGATAGAGTATTAGTAAATATGATGACAATTGTGCTCATCCATGGATATGTAAAGGAATTATACAACTCCTTTCTATACCATGTCTCAGATATAACTGACTAGGAACTTTGTAAAGATTTACTTATTTACAATATGATCTATTTGGAGAAACATGTTTAATGTGATATTTATCGATCATTGTACTAATCAGAATCCATATATCCGTGAAACTTTCTTTCACTAGTTGAGACATGTTTTAATCTACATATATTTGTACTAAGTAGGTAACACAAAACATGCTTTATTGTACATGTCTATGTACTGAATGTCAAACATATACTATGATCCTAGGACATGTGTATATCTACCATTTAAAGGATCCTACAAATCTGAATAAGAATCATATTTTATCTTTCATGTGTGTGGTCATGGATTCATAATCCATTTTTCTATTGAATTTTTTCTTAAACAAAAGAAAATCTTATCCAATGACTGTTACACCTCTAAACTTAAGAATCGTTCAAGATTATTACATATAGATTCCTTATAAAAATGAGAACCATGTAGGTTTCTACATAGCATGATTTTAATTAACTAGTTCAATAGGTTTTCCAGGAGCTAGCAAATCTAGTTTCTTCCTCTCAACATCTAGGATGTGAGAATCATAATTTGAGTCCTCCATAATGAAGACTCATACTCCTCTATGTCTAAAACATATATGGATATAAATGGGATAAATAAATGACCTTCAAGAGTCTTTACATCTCTGATAATAGTATTAGGTATTCTATTCTGATTTCTTTCTAAGAATCACAGGAACCTCTCGATTTGTTCTATTTCTAGATCAGCCATCATAATGAGTCCACATTCATGTCATTGCTTGTAGGTAAGGGCATATGGATTTTACCTACAATACAAATTATTATAATGGTCAGAACCATTTCATACTCATGACTTTTATTCACATGAAATACTCTCAATATATTGATAATGATTTACACAGTTATGTACAAATGTTAACCAACTGTTTTAACATAACCCATTCTAATATTATGTACTAATTTGCAGTCTTATATTAGAATTTATATCAGTCCCATATCAGTCCAATATCATATCTTAGGAAATATTCTAATGTATCTCCATGTTCATAACTTATGAGCAATCATGCACTCCTTATTTCATATGAAAATTTCAGCCTTACATGCAACCCTATATATCCCAGAAAAATGATAGCCTTGTATTCATCTTTCAAGAAAGTTTACGCAACCCCAAATTCATAAATGTTTATTCATAATAAATATTTCATGAGCTTCACCATTTTCGAATAATAGAAAGACAACAATATATATGCTTAACATATCATACCATAACACAATTCCTAATCTTGGGAATATAGTTCTCTATATGACAGTAGTGAAACATATTCATAAACAAATAGATCTAATTTATAAAAACATGTGATAACCAAAATATAAAGAAATTGCCTTTATTGTTTTGATTGGACTCCCTCTTGATCTCTGCACCCTTGTGGAGAATACCAGAGTCCTTTATTCACCGTAACTTTAAACATTGCAAAAATTTACTGCATGCATTGGATAGCTAATATCAGTATGGGGAATAAGGATCTCATGCACACTAAATCAAATTTTCTTGTACTAAAGGAAACACTACTTCCGATCATCCTCTTCCTCGGATGATTTCTTATGAGAAGGTTCACCTCCTTCTACAGTGGTGGAGGCATGAATCCTTCCTTAATTCTTCTTTCTTGCATAGAACTCTTTTGCAAAGTGGCATTTCTTTCCACAACAAAAGAATTTAGATTTAGATTTGTCAAATTTTTTAGTGCACTCGTTCTTCTTTGCATGGAATAAATTATTTCTTCTTATACACAAAATCCATTGGAGAAGGATAAAATCCAATCCACAAATCTCTAAGTTGTCCAAACAATTCGTTCAGTTTTGAAAACCGACCACACCGAAAATTCTGAAAAAATTATCTTCAGATACCTATTTGTATATCCCATATTGTTGTGAATTTTTTAAATTTGCTTAACTTTCAGATAAGTCATCCCATTTGAGAAGTGGGTTTTCAATTATTTTGTTTGATTCCTCACGGTTTGATCATAAATTATTCACGAATTTTGTTACCCATAATAATGATGAAAATGATGCAAACTGACTTGCTATGGATTCACCTTGCATTAGATGAGAGCTCCTTAACCATTGTGGAGACAAACCAATATCTATCATATTCCTTTAATATGTTTAATACTCTTGTCTTCTATGTGTTGAAGGTGTAAGCACCTTCAAGACAATCTTCCACTCGAACAGAGATCGAGGTCAGCGACTGCAATATTTTTCTCAACACTTTAAGATATACATAGGATTAGAATGTTGTACAAAAATAAGCTCCTTCACACGCTATGCTCTGATGACCATGTGAATGTTTTAAGCAAAATATGAAAATTTTGAACTTTAAGACTTGTATCAATTAATTTCAGCACATATGTATCTCATAAATCAACCACATATGAATATATCAGCCACATATGAATCTCATAAATAAACCACATATAAATATCATAAATCAACCACATATGAATATCATAAATATATCATCCACATATGAATATAATAAATATATCATCCACATAAATCATTCAACCATGAGAGACAAGATATACCATGGGAAAAACCTCCGAATTCGGAGGATGAGAAACCCAACAATTCTCTGAGTATGATAGATAGATTTGCCGAGAATGGTTTACAAACGTAAGAAGATTGTTTGATATGAGATATCACCTCAGCAGTAGAGAAGAGATTCACTCATAAAACTGTATGTCAAACTTTCCAAGTTCCTATAACTTTAATAACAAGTAAATACAATGTCCATGTCATAGATACAACGCTAATGTAAACTAAACAATTTGAATAGGCTAAGTAGAATGATCACTGGAAGCTCCAAATTCTCTTCATGCATTCAATAGCATATACAAGGAGGATCTCAACTAGAACTCCCTCCATTAGTGCCCTTCCTAGTCACTAGTTCCAAGCTGTCACTTAGAATACTTCATCTTGCATAAGGTATGTTCCCTCCTTCCATAATTAGCCTTAACCGATTGTATTCTGGCTTGAGCTGAGTGTGAACTTGTCAAATTGAATAAGAATTGACTGAATTGAATGTGAACTGATTCAACTGAAGTCAATCTTCATATGAGCATATAACCATAAATTTAGGAGGCTAACTGAATGTCTTTGGTGCTTCACAATTAGTGCCATCCATGCTTAATATCTATTGTTATCTTTGACATGGAACTTCTTAGTTAACTGATGCATGCTTTATCATAATCGAGGATTTACTCAAGACTTTATAATTCGAGTTCACTTGGAGCTAAATATAGGCAATTCGAATCCATTATCTTTCTCTATGCTTTATCCCATTATCATTAATTAATTACTGCATGGTCCATATGTGTATTTATTATCCATCTTATCATATCATACTCAAAAAAATTATTCCATATTGATGATCATATATATTTTCTCGGGTCATATAGTCATATGCTAAAGTAATTCACTCTAGGGGTAGCTAATCCCTAAAGGATACTTATAGCACTCAATGACCATTACTAGCTATATATCACATAGTATAACCACATTACTTGACACACCATAAGTCTCCAGTCTTGATACAACACAAGACCATCTCCAGTTAAGGAGATCCATCTCAAAGAAGTTTTTGTAGGAAAGGTTTCAGTAGTTGAAGAATCTTCTCACAAGTGCACCAGTCTTGAAAGTTGCATACCCAGAGAAATATTTTGTGGTGTGTACTGATGCATGCGGTCAAGGACTTGGAGGAGTTCTTATGCAAGACAGCGATGTAATATGTTATGAGTCAAGAAAGTTGAAGGAGCATGAGAAGAACTATGCCACTCATGATCTGGAACTTGCACCCATAGTACATGCTCTCAAGATGTGGAGGAATTACTTGATGGGCAGAATATTCAATCTAAGGATAGACCATTGTGGTATGAAGTATTTGTTTGATCAGCCTACTTTAAATGCTAGGAAAGCTAGATGGCTAGAGTTTTTATGTGAGTTTGATTTTGAAATCAAGCACATAAAGGGAAAAGAGAATAAGGTAGTTGATGCACTCAACAAGAAGGTGTAGGAAATGCATGTGGCATCCATTAGTATTTTCCAATTGGAGTTGAGGCAGTAGATTGTTAATCATGTTGCTGAAGATGAATTGTATGCCCAGGTCAAGGACAAGTTGTAGTAGAAAACCCTTGAAAATAAGTATTAGGGATATAAATTATAATAAGATGGACTCCTTACTTATAAGAACATAATTTATATTCCAAATGTAGCATATTTGAGGAGGGTTTTTATGGATGATATCCATCAAGCTCCATATTTTGGTCACCCATGATATCAGAAGACAATTTCTACAGCTAGAAAGAAATACTTTTTTCCAAGAACGAAAAATGACATGGCTGAATATATTTCAAGGTGCATGAAATGTTAGCAGGTGAAGGTTGAGTACCAACACCCAACAGGTTTGTTGCAGCCCTTGCCAGTTCTAGAATGGAAATGGGAAGTTATTTCCATGGATTTTATTATAGGATTTCCAATGACTTGGAGACAACATGATTCCATCATGGTTGTGGTGGAAAAGTTGACAAAGGCAACACATTTTATACCAGTTAAGTCTACGCATAAGACTAATGACATTGCAACGATCTTCATGAAGGAGATTTTCAAATTGCATGGATTGCCTAAGGCATTAGTCTCTAACAGAGATGTCAAGTTCACTTCCAATTTTTGGAAGGGATTGTTTGCAGATTTGGGTACAAAGTTGAATTTCAGCACTGCCTACCATCCTCATACTAATGCGCAGACAAAGAGAGTAAATCAAGTGCTTGAATACATTCTTCGCATGTATGTGATGGACAGACTAGCCAAGTGGGAAGATTATTTACACTTGGTAGAGTTTACTTATAACAATGGACAACAAGCATCCTTGGGGATGAGTCCCTATGAAGCTTTGTATGGAAGGAGGTGTAGGACACCAGTGACTTAGGATAACCTAATGAACAGGGTTGTGCTTGGTCCATAATTGCTTAAGGAGATGGAGCAGGAGGTTGTAAAGATTAGGTAGAATATGAAAGCAACCCAGGATAGATAGAAAAGCTATGCATATAAGCATAGGGTGAACAAATATTTCGGTGTTGGGGATCATGTTTACCTTAGAGTGAGGGAAAAAAAAATTTCCTTGAAGCTTGGAAGTTGTGCCAAGCTGTCACCTAGATACTGTGGGCCGTTTGAAGTGCTTGAAAGAATAGGGCCAGTTGCATATAGACTTGCATTTCCTGCTAGCACTAGGGCTCATAATGTTTTTCATGTTTCTTTACTTAAGAGATATGTACATGATCCTAACCATGTGATAAATTGGGATGTGATTTAGGTGGAACCTAAGGGAAAATTCCAAATCGAGCCAATGTGCATCCTCGACAGGAAGGTCACAATGCTCCGGAACCAAGCCATAGGGTAGGTGAAGGTGCAATGGGAGCACTACGGTCCTGAAGAGGCTACATGGGAGCTGGAGGATTCCATGCGATTGACACATCCTTTTTTGTTCAATTCTATGGAGCACTGAGGGTGGTACCAGCATAGCATTTTTGTTCAATTTTGTAAAGCACCGAGGACAGTGTTGTTGAAGGGGGAGGGGAATGTAACCCCCCGATTTTGACCCCGTTTGCATTAAATCTATATGATATAAATAATCATGGTGTGGAGCTAAATGAAAAAGATCCACCATTGATTTAGCATTTTATGTTTCGGCGATTAAAACTGATGCCAATGGTATTTTGTGCTAGCTGACACATTATAATTTTGGACATCATATAAATAGGCAATTTAATTGAAAACCCACAACCAGCTATGTCAATGCAACAAATAACGAGATGGGGCCATGATTTCCTAAGGATGAGGGGGGGAATGTTTAACCTTGAGCCATTGGGGGAAATCCATGTGTCAAAATAAAACACCCAAAAATGTATGCCCATTCCCTCATGCATTCCCATTTTCATCTTCCCTCATGTTTTGGAGAGTGGGGGACGTTTTTGATCATCCATCCTTCACGTTTTCTGTTTTTTTCCTCATTGTGCATGCCCAGTCCATCATCTGACTATCACCAAAATGTTGTGGTCCATTCTGATCATTCTCTATTCCATTATGTTCATGCGTGCTGTGTGTTTGTCCTGCTTGCAGAACCGTGTTTTGTTCTAGGTTATTCGCCTGTTGTTACCATCCTCAGTCATGCAAAGGTTTGGGGTCTCCTTTGTTTAATGAACGGATGAGCAGCGGAGATCACTTGATTTTATGATAAAGAGTGGTCATCTATGGTTTCCTCAATGTTGTTGTGCAATGGTCTCCTCTATCACAGAGTGAGTGGAAGCCTGTTTTTCTGTGTTTACTTTGTGGTTTTCTATGTGTGCATACTTTTCCTTGGTCTAAACTAGTTTGGAGTGGAATTGGGTCTAAACTAGCTTGATAAACCTTTTGTAGGAAGGAACCTCACAAATAGATCTAGAGGGGCTGGTTTTGTTCTTTGCACACCCTGAACAATATTGGAATGGAAGGCATAGCTCGAGGGACTATGTAGCAGAGAAGGGGATGATTCCTTGTGTTGGGTGTGTAGATGTTTTAGGAGCCAAGCCTGATCTAGTGCATGTGTCCATAGCTCGGTGGTTGAGATCACTAGCTTAGCAGTTCAAGCTTTCCAACTCCTTTGCAGCCTGATAAAACCATCTGTTAGTTGGCTTGGCTAGTCCTTAATGTGAATGTTGGATTGACTGACTATAGTCTGATAAACCCAATAGTATATTGGCTTGTTTGTTGCAACCTGATAAACCCAACTGTGTTGGATTGGCTGAGTTTTGTTGTATCCTTGTCTATGTGTGAGTCTGCTAGTGTTTCCTTATTCCTTGTGGGAATCATGCCCAACTCATGGGTGGATGTGCTGATGAGAGATTGATGAGCGCACTGTCCTGTTGATGAATATGTAACTTCGAAATGTATTCACTTGTATTTCTTATGTATTGTACCCTGATGTTTATTCCGGGATGTGTCTGTAATTTAATTGAGTCATGTCATGCCCCGATGTTTCGATCGGGAGGATCTATAATGTAAACAAGTCATGTCAAGTCATTATGGGTAACCATCCTATTGTATAAGGGTTAAAGTCCCCGCAGTTCCAGGGCACTAGGGTTATTAGACTCACCTAGTGAAGTCGGCCCTAGTAGGGTTTAGTCATGTTGGGAATTAGTATGAATAGAGAGCTAGCCTCTCTATTCAGCACACACTCATCCACACTCAGTTGTAGTGCATAGCTGAGAAAGAGAAAGACACTGGGGCAAGGAAGAAATAGGTTACTGCTGTCGGGAGATCATCCTACTGTTTTGGGTTTTACTTTTGGTGCTGATTCTATCTCTGAGGAAGTTGCAGGGTTTTCTCCATTTATGGTTTCCCCAAGGAAAAACACTGTGTTAATTGTCTCTTGTGTTTGATTGCTGTACTTGTTATTCTCTTAGATAAATATCCTAACATAATGCTAGCTTGAATGATAAAAAATAACATGGTATCAGAGCTAACCTGAGAAGAAGACACTGTGCAACTGCGGGAACTAGGGCTTCCTGCTTTGTGGATCTCTCTCCACATATTTTCAGCAAAATAAGGTTGGAATAACTCTCCTCCCTAGGGCGCATTTTTCTGTCGAAGCAGAATCCAATTATGAGGTTTTTTAGTTTTGCCCCCGACACTACTGTCGAAAATTAGGGCTTTCCACAGAAGTGGAATTTTTTAGTGAGCCCAGGCCTGGATTGATCTCCTCCCCAAAATCGAAGTTGCGGGGTTTTCTCCATTTATGGTTTCCCCAAGGAAAAACACTATGCTCATTGTCTCTTGTGTTTGATTGCTATACTTGTTATTCTCTCAGATAAAGATCCTAACATAATGCTAGCTTGAATGATAAAAATCCCTAACTTAATTGTTTGAAGGGAAGAACATAAACTGGAATATGACTCTGAGAAACCAACTGAAGAATGTAAAGATCTAGAATGCTGAGACCATCCAGTCTTACTTTACAAGGGTTTCTCAGATCAAGGAACAACTGGAAGTAGTAGATGAAGAAGTAGAGAATGCAGAGGTTGTGATGACCACCTTGAATGGTATCCCTAGATCATGGGACTCCTTTATTCAAGGGATATGTTCTAGAAAGAAGTTAGTCAATTTCAACAGACTATGGGAAGAATTCTCTCAAGAAGAAGCTCGGTTATCAACTCGAGAAGAAAAGATGGGAAGTGAAGATCAAGCTCTCACAATACACTCCAAGAAAACCAAAATAAGTTCTCATCACTCTAGAGGTAATCATTTCTCTAAAAATATCTCTAGAAAAGACTTGTCTAGAATCAAATGTTATACATGTGATGAAGTAGGACACTTTGCAAAAGACTGTCTTAAAAGACAAAATAAGAAAAAGGGAAACAAGAGAAGACATCATGCTCATGTTGCAGAGGATGATGAACCATCCAAGAAGAGAACCATATATGAAAGTAAAGACTCTTCAAGTGATGAAGAATATGTCTTAATTTCTACTCTCACAGGAAACATCACACATGGAAGAAATGATTGGCTTATAGACAGTGGGGCTTCCAAACATATGACAGGATTCAAAGAGTCCTTTGTAAAACTTTCAGAACATGAATCACCTCACAAGGTGAAGCTTGGAGATGACTACCAATATCCAATAAAAGGTAGTGGGGAATCCTCCTATAAACTAGACTCTGGAAAGTCTATGAAGATGCAAGATGTATTGTTTGTAACAGGTCTAAAGAAGAAACTTCTCTCCATATCTGCATTAGATGCAAAAGGCATGAAGGTTGCATTTATAGATGGTCAAGTCATCATGTGGCCAAAGGGAAAGACTATTAATGATGCAGTAGTGATTGGGGAACACGAAGGAGGTCTATACAAATTAAAGGGCCATCTAGAACAAGCTTTGGTACATGACATAGTAGATCCAAATGAACTTTGGCATAGAAGGCTTGCACATGTGCATTACAGAGCACTACCATTGGCAAGCAAAGCTGTTGAAGGTATTCTAGAAATTCAAGCAAAACATGATGGGGTCTGCAAAGGATGTGCGAAAGGAAAGAACACAAAGAAGACATTTCCAAGTAGTGAGAGTAAAGCAAAAGGAATCTTGGAAATCGTCCACTCCGATGTATGCGGTCCAATGTCATCAAGTTCACTAAGCGGGTATGTATACTATGTTTCTTTTATTGATGGCTTTTCTAGGAAGACATGGATTTACTTCATGAAGAACAAAGATGAAGTATTCAGCAAGTTCAAGGAATTCAAAGCCTTGATTGAGAATCACACAGAAAAGAAGATCAAGAACTTTTGATCAGATAATGGCGAAGAATTCACATCAAATGAATTCAAAGAGTTATGCAAAGACTCAAGGATTAAGAGGGAGTTGTCCACTCCTTATAATCCACAACAGAATGGGATTGTAGAAAGGAAGAATAGAACTATCATGGAAGTTGCAAGAGCAATGCTTCATGATCAAGATCTTCCTATGCATCTTTGGGTAGAAGCTTCCAAAATAGCAGTGTATGTATAGAACCGTACTCCACACAGAGTACTCGAGAACAATACTCCTGAAGAAGTCTTCTCTGACAAGAAACCAGAAGTCAGCCATCTCAGAATATTTGGTTGTCTAGTGTACATACACATTCCAAAAGAGAAGAGGAATAAATTAGATCCTTCAGGAAAGAAGGGTATATTTGTGGGATACTCTGAAAGCTCGAAGGTTTACAGAATATACTTCCCAGGATTCAAGAATATTGACATCAGCAGGGATGTGACATTTGATGAAGATTCAACTTACAACAAATCCAGAAGGAGACCTGCTGAAGTTCCTGAAGAATTGGAAGCACCCATAATTCATGATACAACCATGAATGAAGAAATTCAAGAAGAAGATTGAGAATTCGAAGAACCACAAAGACCTATAGATCCACCTCCAGACAAGAATCCTCATAAGAGGAAACCTGCTTGGGTATGAGAAGTTATCCAAGGTGCAGAAAGATATGGGGCTCCAGAAGAGAATCATAGAGAAAGAAAGAGGACCAGATCCTGCTCCGAGTATGTAGCATTACTATGTGATTTCATCGATAAAGAACCTTCCAATTATGAAGAAGCAGCAGAACAGAAAGAATGGAAGGATGCTATGATCGAAGAGTATCAATCGATCATGAAGAATGATGTTTGGGATGCTTCCCAAGACCAGAAGGGAAGTCATTTGTAACTTCCAAATGGATCTATAAGATCAAGCATGTTGCAGAATGTAGCATAGAAAAATATAAAGCAAGATTTGTTACTCGAGGTTTCTCCCAGAAAGAAGGAATAGATTATAAAGAAACCTTTGCACCTGTAGCTAGATACACTTCCATCAGATCAGTACTTACTCTGGCTACAGTGATGAAATGGAAGATACACCAAATGGATGTCAAGACTGCTTTCTTGAATGGTGTAGTAGAAGAGGAAGTGTATGTGGAGAAACCACTCGGTTTCGAGACACATGACAGGGAGTCTCATGTATGTAGATTGAAGAAAGCCCTATATGGTTTGAAACAGGCACCCAAGACATGGTACGTCAGAATTGATAGCTTTCTATCCAGTTTGGGCTTTACCAAGAGTAAAGCAGATTCCAACCTTTACTACAAGGTTGAAGATGGAAACCCAGTGATTCTCCTACTATATGTAGATTATCTGTTTGTGACAGGCATGGATGGGTTGATTGCTGATATGAAGAGAAATCTTGCTGCCGAGTTTGAAATGAAGGACTTAGGTATGATGCATTATTTTCTAGGCATGGAAGTGTGGTAGAATGTGGATGGAATCTCCCTTGGACAAGGGAAGTATGCAATAGAGATCCTGAAGAGGTTTGGGATGATGGACTGCAAGGCCATGACCACACCTATGGCATCGAACCTAAAGCTATTGAGTGATGATTCATCAAAAATGGTTGATGCCATGATGTATCGTTAGATGATTGGGTCCTTGATGTACCTAACGAACACGAGAGCAGATATTTGCTTTGCTATGAACACCTTGAGCTAGTTCCTAACAGATCCAAGACATGTTCACTTGATTGCTGCAAAGCATATTCTGAGGTACCTGAGGGGTACAATTGATTATGGGCTCATGTACGAGGAAAATCAGAAGATTAACCTAGAGGGTTATGTTGATTCAGATTGGGCAGGAAGTTCCATCGATAGAAAGAGCACTTCAGGATGCTGTTTCAGTATGGGATCAGGTGTGATCTCTTGGTTTAGTAGGAAGCAATCCTGTGTGGCACTGAGTACAACTGAAGCATAGTATGTCACAACTTGTTCAGCTCGTTGTGAGGCAGTATGGTTGAGGAAGCTACTTTCTGATTGATTTTATCTCCAGATGGATGCTACTTGTATACATTGTGACAACCAAAGTTGTGTGAAGTTGTCAGAGAATCTAGTGTTCCATGACAAGTCGAAGCATATCGGGATCAAGTATCACTTTATCAGGGATATGGTGCAGAGGGGAGCAGTGAAGCTCCAGTATGTTGTGATGGACGATCATATAGCTGATGTGTTGACGAAGCCATTGGCCAGAGTGGAGTTTGAGTACTTCAGGGAGAAGCTTGGTGTTCTCCAGGTTGAGGTCCCTTCCAAGCGGAAGTGATGAGTTTGTAAGCCATTCTGATGAGTAGGTCAGATGTAAGGGCTGAGCCATTCTTTCATGGTGAGAGGATTGGTTCCTTCCATGTCAGATATGAATGCTAATCCATTCTGATATGACTGTAGGATTGGTTCCTACATGATTAGATATAAGGGCTACTTCTATTCTTGAAATGGAGCTGCCTGGTGAGTTACCAAGAATACTTAGTCTAGGACTGAGGGCCTTTCTGAGACAATTGTAAGATGCAGTCTTACATGATCAGATGTGAGCGCATGGCCATTCTGATGTGATTGAGGGATGTGTTCCCACTTGATCAGATATAAGGGCTGTTTCCATTCTGTCATGGTGAGAGGATTTCTTCCTTCCATGGCAGATGTGAGTGCTGGTCATTCTGATGTGACTGTAGGATTAGTTCCCACATGTTCAAATGTAAGGGCTACCGCCTTTTTGATGAGTAGGTCAGATGTGAGTGCTGGCCATTTTGACGAGTAGGTCAGATGTAAGGGCTATTTCCATTCTCTGAATGGAGGCACTTGGTCAGTTACCAGGAACCCTCAGTATAGGATTGAGTGCCTTTCTGATGAGTCAAGGTCAGATGTAAGTGCTGTGCCTTTCTGATGAGTCAAGGTCAGATGTGAGTGTTGGCCATTCTGACTTAGGGTCAGATATAAGGGATACCAAAGACCTACGAGGAGGTAGGCCTACAACTAGCATGAAAAAGGGCTGGCTCTGTAGAACTTCCTGTGACGAGAAGAATCATGAGATAGCACATATGATGACGACCCAGTGATGATCCAGATCGAGCTATGATTTATATCCAGTTATGATGTCTCCAAGATGATCCAGACTGAGTGATGATCCAAATCCAGCAGTGATGATCCAGATCGAGTGATGATCCAGATCCAGTGATGATGATCTAGATCGAGTGATGATCCAGATCCAATGATGATGACCCCGTGATGATCTAAATCCAATGATGATGATCCAGATCGAGTGATGATTCAGATCCAGTGATGATGACCCCGTGATGATCCAGATCGAGTGATGATTCAGATCCAGTGATGATGATCCAGATCCAGTGATGATGATCCAGATCCAGTGATGATCCAGATCCAGTGATGACTTGAAGATGGATATGACTTGAAGATGAAGAAGACGAGAACTTGACGGTGGCCCAGATGATACAGAGAAGAAGACTTGTGCTGAAAAACTGTGTAGAGAGAATACCTTCCTAGTTAAGAGGGATTGTTGATGAATATGTAACTTCAGAATGTATTCACTTGTATTTCTTATGTATTATACCCCGATGTTTATTCTGGGATGTGCCTGTAATGTAATTAAGTCATGTCATGCCCCGATGTTCCGATCGGGAGGATCTATAATGTAAACAAGTCATGTCAAGTAATTGTGGGTAACCCTCCTATTGTCTAAGGGTTAAAGTCCTCACAGTTTCGAGGCACTAGGATTATTAGAATCACTTAGTGAAGTTGGCCCTAGTAGGTTTTAGTCATGTCGGGAATTAGTATAAATAGAGAGCTAGCCTCTCTGTTTAGCACACTCTCATCCACACTCAGTTGTAGCGCATAGCTGAGGAAGAGAAAGAAATTGGGGCAAGGAAGAAAGAGGTTACTGCTGTTGGGAGATCATCTTACTGTTTTGGGTTTTACTTTTGGTGCTGATTCTATCTCTGAGGAAGTTGCGGGGTTTTTTCCATTTATGGTTTCTCGGAGGAAAAACACTGTGTTCATTGTCTCTTGTGTTTTATTGCTCTACTTGTTATTCTCTCAGATAAAGATCCTAACAATGCTATCTTGAATGATAAAAACTAACATGGCCTATGGTTGGGTGGAACGTTGCAACGACGTAGCTGGTTGCGGGACCAACTTGTTTCAAAGATAAGTATCTATGTGTTAATGTCTTCATTTTCATTTGCTTGATGAAATATAATGAACATGTTTAATGTGTTTGAATGGATGAATTGATTCCGTTGTATAATTGCAATTGTATGCATCTATGTATGTTTTCTTTCAAAATGGGGCTTAGATTGTCAAATTGTTGATGGCCTGAATGACCAGATCTATCCAATACTTCTGTTAACAGGTTGAATTTCCTTTCACAACTCTCCTTTCTGCAACTTGTAGGATGTGGAAATGACATTCTGTAAATTCTATTCCTCTCATATTTCCTTCCGCAACTTGTGGGATGCAGGATGTGGCTTCACAGATCTCTATTTCCACAACTTTCCTTTCCGCAATGGTCTATTTCGCATGCAGGATGCAGGATGCAGGATCTCAATTTCCATATTTACCCGATTCTGCAAACTAAATATTTCCACACCGTTGATTCTTGTAGGTTGATTCTACGCTGTTGATATGTTCCCAGATGCGGAACAAATTATAACTGTCAATTTTCGTCGTGATATTTCTTCGTCGTTTGATCTCCTTTGATATTTTTCTTTGTATCTCATCGAATGGATCACTAATAGGATCAATATCTATGATATTGGGAAGTTAGAGAATTTAAACACATACAAAATTCAATGAACTTCGAGTGGGATGCTCCTGCAACAATCAGAGCGAGCAGTTTTGGTCACGTTCTCTCTCTAGTGGATGGGAGGGGACGTGACATTAACCATTAGGCCCATTTGTGAGTTTTGAGTAGTGTAGGAACTTGAAACCAAAACAACCTATCAAGTTTGAAGGTTTGACAATTTTATAATTGTTTTTGAAATTTTTTAAGGAGAATCATGATGGTTTTTTGGATCGTATTTGATGGACAAATCACCTCATGATGGACAGACAATTTTTTAGTCAAATTCCTGCACTGCTTGTCATATCTCAACAAGTTCAAAGATATTGAAATGACATGTATATTAACTGCCAATATTTACACAAAGTTTTGGTGGGTTCTTTGTCAAAGATTAAAAAGTTCATATATATTATAATGTCTAGATATTGACTGTAAAGAAGTTGACTCTGAAGAAGTGTAGTATCCGAAAAATAGACCTGAAGATGCTTCTTTGACAATTGACAACTTTCTTCTATTCCATATGCAGTTTAAGAAGTGTAATAACTTTCTTCTATTCTTCTATTGGATTGGAGTAATTAGGATTGTGAACTGCCATTTTCTTTTCATATCCAAGACCGGTTCTGTGCTTGTCATGGCTCATCTCTTCCCATGGTTTGAATATGGTCTGGGAAATAACAAGAAAAAATCTGGATGCATAACTTAATCTTCATTTTATTTTTCTTCTAATATGATTTTATTATGTGCTTCGAAAGTGAGATCATAATTTGCATGTTATTGAAAGGAATCATAAAGAGGATTGTTCTGAATAGGAACAAGTTCAAAATGTTTCTTCCTTTGTTGCAGCTCATAATGTTGGACTTGTGATTCAAGAGAAACAAACTCAAGCATGTCTTGCGATTCTTGTACACAATCTCGAATGTGAGTGAGTGTTGTCTTGTCGATAGAAGAGAGAAGTAGGGTGTTTAGTAACTCTACGAAACTATTTATTCTCTCCATTGATAAATTGTGACTCACTCAAATAGTGAAGGGATTCTTGCAACTCCACCATTTTACAAACAACTCTCAACAACTTGGAAAATGAAGGGGTCGATCTTAGTTGAGAATGCACTTGCTTACAAACAACTCAACCCAGAAAACAATTTACATGAACAAATAAACTTGCAAAAAATATTGTTTTCTAGTTACAATTGGTCTCCAAAATGAATGCTTTACCTCCTATTCTTTTAGTGATTAATGATGCTCCAACGATGTTGTTATGATAAGCATAGGGATAAACTATATCCATTGCACTATAAAAAATTATCACTATGCTTGCATTAGTGTTAATTTGAGCTTGGGTTTACCAAGATCCACTTCACATACAAAAAAAAATGCAAAAATTTCAACTTTGCCTTTGAATTATAATAAAATTACCTTTAACAAATGTGTGCATGTAGACTCCTTTTGAGTGCAAAAAATGCAAGTTTCTTCAATTTCTGGCAATACAACACTTTCTTAGAAGCCGAGCCATGCCACTCCATTTTTATATCCAATTTGCTTTTCCATGATTGTTGGCCAATATTTCTTCCAATTCCATTGTGATGAAGATACTATATTGGGTATATAGTTAAAAGTGAGACCTCTGCTTTTATAAATGGAAATAAGAATGGTCCCATCCCATTAAAAGCATATATGATCATATGCCAACCAGTTAGTAATTAAGTGTCATTTTTTGAAGCTCAAGGTAGTACTTTTCAAATTATTAGGGCATAAATGTGTGCAATGGCATAAGCCCATTCCATCCAATAGATATCTCCTATGCAATTGAACTGAAAACTAAAAAAACAATGATCAACCCGATAGATTTGCTTTGGTTACTTCTATACCAATAAAACTTTCCAAATATAAAGTTTATTGTGTCAAGTTGTTACCCTAAAAAAATATAATATCACCTTCACCAAACAATACAAAATTAAATTTTAGTAACAATACAAAGATATAGATTTCTTCTCAAAACTATAATATCACCTTGCTAGGAAATGCAAAACTAAATTTTAACAATATAAACATTTAGCTTTCTTCCAAGAAATCCTTTGAAAAAAGGACATAACTAATAAAAAACCCTAACTGCATCAATATTGTTCCCATGATAAATGTATATAATGATGCTCCAACGATGTTGTTATGATAAGCATAGGGATAAACTATATCCATTGCACTATAAAAAATTATCACTATGCTTGCATTAGTGTTAATTTGAGCTTGGGTTTACCAAGATCCACTTCACATACAAAAAAAAATGCAAAAATTTCAACTTTGCCTTTGAATTATAATAAAATTACCTTTAACAAATGTGTGCATGTAGACTCCTTTTGAGTGCAAAAAATGCAAGTTTCTTCAATTTCTGGCAATACAACACTTTCTTAGAAGCCGAGCCATGCCACTCCATTTTTATATCCAATTTGCTTTTCCATGATTGTTGGCCAATATTTCTTCCAATTCCATTGTGATGAAGATACTATATTGGGTATATAGTTAAAAGTGAGACCTCTGCTTTTATAAATGGAAATAAGAATGGTCCCATCCCATTAAAAGCATATATGATCATATGCCAACCAGTTAGTAATTAAGTGTCATTTTTTGAAGCTCAAGGTAGTACTTTTCAAATTATTAGGGCATAAATGTGTGCAATGGCATAAGCCCATTCCATCCAATAGATATCTCCTATGCAATTGAACTGAAAACTAAAAAAACAATGATCAACCCGATAGATTTGCTTTGGTTACTTCTATACCAATAAAACTTTCCAAATATAAAGTTTATTGTGTCAAGTTGTTACCCTAAAAAAATATAATATCACCTTCACCAAACAATACAAAATTAAATTTTAGTAACAATACAAAGATATAGATTTCTTCTCAAAACTATAATATCACCTTGCTAGGAAATGCAAAACTAAATTTTAACAATATAAACATTTAGCTTTCTTCCAAGAAATCCTTTGAAAAAAGGACATAACTAATAAAAAACCCTAACTGCATCAATATTGTTCCCATGATAAATGTATATAATGATGCTCCAACGATGTTGTTATGATAAGCATAGGGATAAACTATATCCATTGCACTATAAAAAATTATCACTATGCTTGCATTAGTGTTAATTTGAGCTTGGGTTTACCAAGATCCACTTCACATACAAAAAAAAATGCAAAAATTTCAACTTTGCCTTTGAATTATAATAAAATTACCTTTAACAAATGTGTGCATGTAGACTCCTTTTGAGTGCAAAAAATGCAAGTTTCTTCAATTTCTGGCAATACAACACTTTCTTAGAAGCCGAGCCATGCCACTCCATTTTTATATCCAATTTGCTTTTCCATGATTGTTGGCCAATATTTCTTCCAATTCCATTGTGATGAAGATACTATATTGGGTATATAGTTAAAAGTGAGACCTCTGCTTTTATAAATGGAAATAAGAATGGTCCCATCCCATTAAAAGCATATATGATCATATGCCAACCAGTTAGTAATTAAGTGTCATTTTTTGAAGCTCAAGGTAGTACTTTTCAAATTATTAGGGCATAAATGTGTGCAATGGCATAAGCCCATTCCATCCAATAGATATCTCCTATGCAATTGAACTGAAAACTAAAAAAACAATGATCAACCCGATAGATTTGCTTTGGTTACTTCTATACCAATAAAACTTTCCAAATATAAAGTTTATTGTGTCAAGTTGTTACCCTAAAAAAATATAATATCACCTTCACCAAACAATACAAAATTAAATTTTAGTAACAATACAAAGATATAGATTTCTTCTCAAAACTATAATATCACCTTGCTAGGAAATGCAAAACTAAATTTTAACAATATAAACATTTAGCTTTCTTCCAAGAAATCCTTTGAAAAAAGGACATAACTAATAAAAAACCCTAACTGCATCAATATTGTTCCCATGATAAATGTATATAATGATGCTCCAACGATGTTGTTATGATAAGCATAGGGATAAACTATATCCATTGCACTATAAAAAATTATCACTATGCTTGCATTAGTGTTAATTTGAGCTTGGGTTTACCAAGATCCACTTCACATACAAAAAAAAATGCAAAAATTTCAACTTTGCCTTTGAATTATAATAAAATTACCTTTAACAAATGTGTGCATGTAGACTCCTTTTGAGTGCAAAAAATGCAAGTTTCTTCAATTTCTGGCAATACAACACTTTCTTAGAAGCCGAGCCATGCCACTCCATTTTTATATCCAATTTGCTTTTCCATGATTGTTGGCCAATATTTCTTCCAATTCCATTGTGATGAAGATACTATATTGGGTATATAGTTAAAAGTGAGACCTCTGCTTTTATAAATGGAAATAAGAATGGTCCCATCCCATTAAAAGCATATATGATCATATGCCAACCAGTTAGTAATTAAGTGTCATTTTTTGAAGCTCAAGGTAGTACTTTTCAAATTATTAGGGCATAAATGTGTGCAATGGCATAAGCCCATTCCATCCAATAGATATCTCCTATGCAATTGAACTGAAAACTAAAAAAACAATGATCAACCCGATAGATTTGCTTTGGTTACTTCTATACCAATAAAACTTTCCAAATATAAAGTTTATTGTGTCAAGTTGTTACCCTAAAAAAATATAATATCACCTTCACCAAACAATACAAAATTAAATTTTAGTAACAATACAAAGATATAGATTTCTTCTCAAAACTATAATATCACCTTGCTAGGAAATGCAAAACTAAATTTTAACAATATAAACATTTAGCTTTCTTCCAAGAAATCCTTTGAAAAAAGGACATAACTAATAAAAAACCCTAACTGCATCAATATTGTTCCCATGATAAATGTATATAATGATGCTCCAACGATGTTGTTATGATAAGCATAGGGATAAACTATATCCATTGCACTATAAAAAATTATCACTATGCTTGCATTAGTGTTAATTTGAGCTTGGGTTTACCAAGATCCACTTCACATACAAAAAAAAATGCAAAAATTTCAACTTTGCCTTTGAATTATAATAAAATTACCTTTAACAAATGTGTGCATGTAGACTCCTTTTGAGTGCAAAAAATGCAAGTTTCTTCAATTTCTGGCAATACAACACTTTCTTAGAAGCCGAGCCATGCCACTCCATTTTTATATCCAATTTGCTTTTCCATGATTGTTGGCCAATATTTCTTCCAATTCCATTGTGATGAAGATACTATATTGGGTATATAGTTAAAAGTGAGACCTCTGCTTTTATAAATGGAAATAAGAATGGTCCCATCCCATTAAAAGCATATATGATCATATGCCAACCAGTTAGTAATTAAGTGTCATTTTTTGAAGCTCAAGGTAGTACTTTTCAAATTATTAGGGCATAAATGTGTGCAATGGCATAAGCCCATTCCATCCAATAGATATCTCCTATGCAATTGAACTGAAAACTAAAAAAACAATGATCAACCCGATAGATTTGCTTTGGTTACTTCTATACCAATAAAACTTTCCAAATATAAAGTTTATTGTGTCAAGTTGTTACCCTAAAAAAATATAATATCACCTTCACCAAACAATACAAAATTAAATTTTAGTAACAATACAAAGATATAGATTTCTTCTCAAAACTATAATATCACCTTGCTAGGAAATGCAAAACTAAATTTTAACAATATAAACATTTAGCTTTCTTCCAAGAAATCCTTTGAAAAAAGGACATAACTAATAAAAAACCCTAACTGCATCAATATTGTTCCCATGATAAATGTATATAATGATGCTCCAACGATGTTGTTATGATAAGCATAGGGATAAACTATATCCATGCTAAGGGTTGGTGCTGTCCAGGTCGGGTGTGATCCCTGGGTGATTTTGACGGCTTAGATGCCCCTAGGTTGTGGTTTCTTAGACCAAAGCAAGTCAAAGGGAACTGCAGCAAAAGAAAAAAAATTCTAAAATGTTTCATTATAGATTTTTTTTAAAATTTTTGAACATTTTGATATATAGAAAATTGATTAAAATTCTAACTTACTAAAATTAAAATAAATTTTATATTAATAAATTATAATAATTACGTCAATAAGCGTATATATCTTAGAATTTTGGGGTGAACTACCATATGTGTTTTTTCATCTACGGACAATAATGAGACAAGCGTACTGTCGAGATTGATTCTATGGGTTTTGTCTAAAATTCATAATTAATAATTTCAAAAAAATCAAAAATAGCTTAATTAACATCGGATAAGTACACTTCATGATAGTTGAAAAAATTAAACTTCAACTTCAACTATTCAATTATTAAATACAATTGTTTGAATAATAGATACAACTATGAGCTTAACTCCATTGATGATACAACTATTAGCTTCATTTCACCTCCAATCATGACTTTTACTTGAACTGGAATTGCCGATATATTAACTTTTAAATTAACTATTAGATACAACTATTGGTTGGAAAAATTAAACTTCAACTTCAACTATTCGATTATTAGATACAACTACTCGATTAATAGATACAACTATGAGCTTAACTCCATTGATGATAGAACTATTAGCTTAACTTCAATTCTAATCATGACTTTTACTTGAACTACAATTGCTGATATATTAACTTTTAAAATAACTATTAGATACAACTATTACCTTAACTTCAACTCTAATCACATGGTTATATTGGATAAGTATTAAATACAAATATTAGCTTAACTTCAATGGTTCTACAACTATTAGATTAACTTCAACTCTAATCACTTAAGTCTTAGTCGAAGTACATTTGACATCTAGGAGTGTAGTTAATGTGCACTTATGTAGCAATTGAACTTGTAATAAAATCGTTCGAGCTCCTAATAAACTCCTCCATCATGTATTTGGGCATCTAGCTAATTATGATGATAGTTACACTGATAGGTGTATGGGTCAATGCAAGAAGACGAGGGACCTTTTAGATGCAATCCTAGTTTTCAAAAACACAATCACGTTACCAAAAAATACAACGCGTTTCTGCTACATAGCACTTGCTATGGTTCAACCCGAGCCTGACATGTCATGGGACATGTAGGATAGGAAACCATATCGTGTACGCGTTATATAACTACAAAACGCGCTCATGATCTGTAGTTATAAAATGCATACGTGATTTGGAAAACAAAAAATAATTTATATAAACAGGCTCGAAACCCGCGGCCCATTTTACCTATCAGGAATGCGAAAACGACGGCCAATTGGAGCATTTTGGAGCAAGTTAATTGCTTGGGATTGTTGGAGGAGTTGATTTAGGTTGAGGGGAGGAGATTCCACTGGTGAATTGTCATCCAACAAGGTAATTCAATCACCCAAAGCATTCTTTTTTTTTGGTCAATTTTTAACCTATAATTATGTTTTTTAATAGAATAATCAACCCAACAACTCCCAAGCTAATGTTTGATGGATTCAAACTAAAAGAGGCCATAAGAATAAAAAACAGCATGTCTAATAGATATTCAATGTTCCAAAAGGCTAGAAATATATAAAACAAACAAAAGTATAGAGTGTGTGTGGAAGGAGTCTAAAATTATAAGCCAAGGGTTTTAACAATTAAAAAAACAATATATATCTACATTCAAATTAAAGACAAAGAAAGATTGAAAGTCCACATCATAATGAGATTGAGAGGCATAAACAAAAAGGAACAAAAATACTATAAGAGAGACACAAAATTACTACTGAGTAGGGTTCTAAACAACACATATCTCATAATTCTCCACAATATGCAAGAGAGAGTAATGGACAAGCTAGCTTATGTTCCAATTACAATAGAAGCCCTAGATATTACACACCAATTGGTAGAACTAACATAAAAATACGGTATAAGGCACAAGGTGTAAGAAACCCATGTTAGCAAACACAAGAACACGAATTCTGCTTCTTTTATCCTATAAACATAATAAATAAAATTAGAAACATGTGAGACCCTAGGTCTCCCTATGATCCCTAGATCTAGCAAAGACATAAATGACTTTACTCAAACAGTCTATGCCCCTGCATCACTAGGTTTATCAACCATTTTTTAAAATAGCAAAAATAATGGGTAATATATTTCTACATGTCGAGTCTCTAAGCTCATCTACAACCAATTGTAGTCCAATCCACAAATTCTCCATTTTCCATGTAACTTTTGGTTGGTTTCCATGGTTATACAACAATGGAATTGGTGAACACCCATGAACTACCTAGAGTGCATCGTGAGAGTGTTCCAAACCATGATCGAGTCAATTATATTTAGAGGATATGGTGGAAGCTATGTATCACCCCTTTTCTTGCCTCACATATCCTAATAGTCCCTTGCCCCTTTCTTTTACATATCCAAGGGACGTAAAGGCCAAAACATGTCAAAATAGCACTCCTAAATTCAAAGAATTTAAACCCAAGTGTGCATGGAAAAGTCACCAATGAGGGTGAAGAAGTGCCTTAACTTCTAGAAAGAAGTTGAACAAAACTCACTATTTAATTGTTAAATGTTTAATTTTAAGTTTTAAATGTATGTAAGTGAATGCCATTAAATTGCTTGTAACTTGAGTTTTCCTTAATTTACATTTTCAATTTTGAAGAGATGTCATTATATACCATGTATATGTTTCTAATGATTTCCTTATTGATTTTTTTATTGCAGTTGCGGCTATGGACACCAATACTGAAATATTGATTGAGCTTGCCCAGTTGAGAGGTCTCAGTATTGCTTTTAGTGGCAGTGATAGGATTCGACGTTCACTTGCATCCACTTTGGATGCAATTGTTGAGACTATTACATTGTCAAGCAACATACTATATGATATTACTTCATATAGAGAAAGAAAAAGATGTGAGTACGCTGATGGGTTTAGCTACAGTGCAATAAAAAAGTTGAAAATTACCAAAGAGCATATATTTTCATTGTTTAGGGACCCTCGCACGGGGGAAATCCCAAATGCAAATAGGCCACATATCTCTATCGAGTGGTGCACATATCAACCATTTGTTGATAACTGGATGGACAGATGGTATATGGTTTTTGATATGCCACCACACAACAACATGGAAATCCCCTTGTATTTCCTTTGGAAGATGTATGCAGAGTTCGTGTTGGGTAAACACGTAAACTATTTTGATATATTGGCGTTTCAGGGGATCGATGGGGGGATGCCCCAAAACTAACCCAATGCTAGGCTTCGAGACGTTTATCGCCCTATCCTTGCACCTCGCAGGCAGTTTCCTAGGCCAGATGTCCCACCTATACATCGTGTTCTTCCATAGACACGTGATGCATTTTTGAGTTTGGCACGGGCCGTTGTTCGCCATAGCACTATGGTTCAACATATGGGTGAGGAAGGGACATCTGTCTCTGGTGTGGTACATACACCAAGTCGTCATGGTGTAGGACCATCTTCTAGTGCAGTACCACCCACTAGTGCAGTAGCCCCATCTACTGCAGAACCATCTACTAGTGCAGCACCATTAGCACATTCCTAACCTACTTTTGAGCCTCACGAGTGCACATCATGTGGTCGTCCATGCTATGGTCTTTCGTTAGATGTTGTCTTCAATGGGTTTTTGAGTGATGTATGTATATGGTTAATTGTAATAAATCCTTCATTTATTTTCCTCTTTGTACACATATGTATAGTTTGAGCTAATATATTAATTTTGTGAACTTGTAGTTCATGCTTTATGCCGGCAGCGACGCCCTAGAGTTTCATGTTCCACACTCTACACAGGGGCATGACATTCCATCCACTGATCCCTTGGTTGGTGGATAGATTCCTATAGCACCCATTGTCGTATCTCACACCGAGGTAAACATTTTAAAATTTCAGTTTTTTAATACTTGTTAATTTGTTAATTTCCACATACTATACATGTTAGTTCACTAATGTTATCTATGGTCTAATATTTACAATTATTAAACTTGCAGATGCCAGATCCTTCACGGGGGAAAGCAGTGATGGAGGTAGGATCCATGGTCGTATCGACCGAGGAAATATCTGGGCATGACATTCCATCCACTGATCCCTTGGTTGGTGGAGAGATTCATATAGCACCCATTGTCATATCTCACACCGAGGTAAACATTTTAAAAATGTTAGTTTTTTAATACTTACTAATTTGTTAATTTCCACACATTGTACATGTTAGTTCACTAATGCTATCTATGGTCTAATATTTATAATTATTAAACTGGTAGATGCCAGATCCTTCACGGGGGAAAGTAGTGATGGAGGTAAACATTTTAAACATTTAAAAAATGTCATTTTTTAAATACATGTATGTTCGTTGAATCATGCATGTCTAACTACATGAACTCTTTTTGACTATAGGCACCAACCGAAACACCTGGACCATTTCCTGGATTTGTATCTCCTCATAGGCCATATGTGAACAAGGGTCAAGTGTATATGAGACTGCCTACTCCTAGAAAGAGTCAAGTTGTCCATGACCATGGAGATACTAATACCATGGTAATTTGTATATCCTTCGATGATATTTCTTGGTTAACTTGAAATTCAGTGCATAAAATGTTTTATTAATGTTTGATTTGCATGTTTAGTGCATCAGGAGCCAGAGTTTACTATTGAAAACCTTGTAGGGATGGTTGATGCAGCAGTCAATGCTGCATCTACAATGGCAACAAGTCACATAGAGGTACAACTATTTCAACATGATTGTTACATAGTTTATTATTGTTGGCGTATGTTTATTCATGCATGTCTAACTATTTCAACATTTGGTGATTGTAGCCACCAACAACAAGAGTTATTGATGCAACAGTCAGTGTGGTATCTGCAATAACAACAAGCCACACAGAGGTACAACTATTTGAACATGATATAGACATAGTGTGTTATTGTTGGCTATTGTTTATTCATGCACATTTCTAACTATTTCAAGATTTGGTGATTATATCCACCACCACCACCACCAGTTCCTTCCCCCTTTGGTTTGACCATGGATGTGACCATCCTTCATGTTCAACCAACAACTCCATCTGCTACACAAGAAACACAATCCCCTTTGTCACAGTCTCTCACTGAGGTGAGATGTCCATTAATGAACAATTGTTTCATGCAATGTCCATTAACATTTTTGATAATTTTTGAGTTAATTTAGATATGGTATTTTATTGAGAA